>CM039468.1:43185678-43447821 GCA_022433065.1 Begonia loranthoides | reverse complement strand
GTGATATATAAATTCTCTAAATCCTTAAGTGATTTATCGAATACAATTAAATAAGCAATTACAATAAATGAGTAAATTAACGAGTAAGGGATAGAGAGAGTGCACACAATATTGTTTATGCGGTTCGGCAAACTTGCCTACGTCCACTCTCCAAGATTCTACTTGGAGATCCACTAACTAATTGACTTACGAGTGTCAATTAAACCATTTACAAAGATTAATTCTAAGGGCGTCACCTTTTGACTATTGTGGGTTGTCAACCTTTGATTATTACAGAGCGCCACCCTATATTTTGACTATTGCGGGGAGTCACCCGTTGATTGAACTTACGGGCGTTCAATCATGCCATTGACTATTTCGCAGCATCACCCTTGTATTATAAATTCTTAGGGAATCACCGTCTACAATTTAGTACAAGTAATAAGATCGGAAAGTAAAGCTCTAAAATCTAATCCAAATTCTTCCAATAATAACTCGCAAGTTTATGGATGGAGAGAATTGGATTTACAATGCTTACAGTGATTTAGAATCTAATCTTGAATTTGGTAGGGCTTCGCCTCAATTCTTCTTTTTTTTTTTTAGCTTGAAGTGATTTTCTATTTATAGGCCATGGACTTTTTGGATATTCAAAAACTTTTTCGGTCGTCTGCATGAAGCCGTTGGAAAATAGCTGTTGAAATTCGTCCGTTGGAAATATAGCCATTATGCACAATTTGGACTTTTCAAATGCAGAGTTCTCGTTCGCTATCGTCCAAAAAGTCACCAGAGAATTACATATTCAAAAACTCTGTATACGCTTTCGTCCGCCTGCGTCCGTTATTGTTCTAAAACTTCAGACTGCATTTTAGGATGCATTATCTGCGTCCTCGCCTCATCCTCTATAGTCTGAAAACTCTGGACTGCACTGTGACAGAATTTTGAACTTTTGGTAACAAATTTGCCCCTAAACTTTTGGACAAAATTGACCTTGAACTTTTGGTGACAAAATTGACCCTAAACTTTTAATGACAAAATTGATCTTGAACTTTCAGTGACAAAATTGACCCTGATTATTTAGTGACAGATTTGACCCTTTTCGAACAACTCCCCTTCGTCCGAGCGCATCCCCGTGCATCCGAAGAGTCCACAAAAAATTACATATTCAAATCTTCCTTGTCCGAGCTCGTTCGCGTGCATTCAAAAAGTCCAAAAATGTCCAGAAAGATTACAAATTCAAATGCTGCTCATCTGGGCTCGTCCTTTGTTGTCCAAAAACTCTAGAGACCAGTTTTAGCCGACTTTTCTCGTCCGCAAGCGTCCACACCTTCACTCCAACTTTGACCCTGAACTATACTAAGCCCTAAAATGATATGCAACATTACATTGACTCAAGTAAACATGTTAGCACATTAATAATACCCATTTTGAAAGTATTTCCAATATACGCAGATATAAATATTATTATAAAAATGATAAAAATAATATCCAAAAAATATAAAATATAATGAATAAAACATTAAATACATTATCAATAAAAACCCAATCAACCAACTTATTATTTTCATCAAATTAAACCATTTAATCATCATCAAAATAAAACTAAGCCTAACAAAAAGGCTAACAAAAAGGCTAACAAAAACCTCCTGCAAAATCTGATTTGACAAATGCAGACATATCAATAATAGGGTTTTTCTATCCTTCCGAATTTTCTCCTCCTCACTCTATGACGTAGGCATTCTATTGAGCCCTAATAATGCGTTGTCTAGATCCATTTGTTTAAGCATATCTCGCATCTTCACCTGCCATAACTGAAATCTCATATTCTGATCCAATAACGGAATATCGAATTTCAACGAACTCATTTCTCCAAAAATTTCAGAAAATTTCTCCAAAAATATCTGAACCCAAAATATCTGCATAAAATTTGACCCTCAAAATATTCCAGAATAATTTTCAATATCCCAACAAAAATTCAAATAAACCCAAAAACAGAATTTTTATGCCAAAATTCTTTCAAACCCTGCAATATCAAAATTCAGCAATTTTCAGGATACCAGTTGGCTGTTCACTGTGATGTTGCGGAATCTGCCGGCAACGAAGAATGCAATGAGCGACTTCTGGTGGAGATAGATTGACAGTGGGTAGGACCATATACTGGTTGACAACTCTGTATTCAAAGCAGCGACTGGAGATAGGTGGATGGAGACGTTCACGGCTTCTGTTGCGGGGCACAAAGAAATCAGAGATCTGTTCGACAGAGGCCCTCCTTTCTCAGGCGACGGACGCGCGGATGTTGGAGGCTGGGCAGACAACTCTTCTTTCTTCTTGGCAATGGACCAGCAACACTGGTTCTTCACTGCTGTTCTTTGCTGGAGAACTTCACGAGCAAGCAGAGTTGGTCTCTGTGTTTTGTGAAGATGAACACGACGCTGGAAGAAGACAAAAAAGGAAAAAGAATTTTCCTTTTGCTGTTTTTTTTAATTCCTTTTTCCAAATTACAATTTTTCACAAAAAATTGTAAACCCCAAATTCCGTTCTATCCGAGTACTGTAACTCTTAACTTCACTCTGATATCAATTATTGAAAATTGGTATAGAGAATCTTAACCAAACTCTGATACCAATTGTTGAGAATCGAACGCGAAATGGAAAAAGAAAACTGCAGAAATAGGAACACCAAGATTTACGTGGAGAACCCTTACGGAAAAAAACCACGGGTAGAGGAGAAATTCACTAATCAGAAATCAAGGTACAATGAGTTTTGTGACTCAAACATCAATATATAGAGAAAATAAATAACCCTAATATTAGATATGAGTCCAACCCGACCCAACTAAAATTTGGATCATACTAAACTCTAACACAAAATGGAATAGTACATGAGACTTGTGATTAAAGTAACTTGTATACATAAATACGTATGAAAATTAAAGTATGCATAAAAAGAAATTGCACATGAGAATTAGAAAAGATAGACTACGATTATCTAAGTCATAGGCCTAAACATTCTTATATATGCACTAAACATTTCTTATATAAAAAAGTGTATCATATAGTTGAAATATTAATTAGAATATCAAAAGATCTAGATAAAATATAGATTTTGATTGTGTGATCATGATAGTTTATAAAAAATTATATGTTGGAAGTTATGGATATGAGGACTAATTATGTTGGAGTTAGAACATAGTTAGTTGTAATATTTGTATGGTTTATTAGATCCTTAGATTATGATTTTTACTTAGCTCAAAAAGTTTATGGTTCTAGATGTTGATATTTTTTAAGAACATGTGGTAGCAGCTCCAAGTAAAAAAGATAAAGATCTATTAAATATCAGAGTTTAAAATACTTTGAGTTCGGGTTGTTACTTTGATGTGTTTAGTTTTAATTTGGCCTATATTTATAAAATAAATTTAGATGTAATTTTGTAAAATAAATAATAGTATGCAACTTTCTTGTTTGGTTGAATTTTATTTATATGTGATCTAATTGTGCTAGCGTATTGTGAGTGTATTTGGTGAGTTTTCGCTACGAGTTGTGAGTTATATGATCGTTCTCTGGATGGAGAATCTAGTTTGCGCCGCCATTTCCAAGAGGATATGGGATCGGGTCGTGACATATAGTATTTTAAAAAATATTCGAAACAATGTTCAATTGTTAATTCTAGAGTTAGAATTTAAATTACTCATAGGATGAAGCTAAAAATGGAATTTTAGTACTAGGTTTGGTTAAGTGTTTATTTTTTTCTAGTAAAATAGAGATGGATTGATTTAGTTCGGTTCAAGTTTAAAAGGGGGTTGAGTCATGCTCAAGCTTGGTTCGAGTTTAAAAGGGGGTTGAGTCATGCTCAAGCTTATCCTAATAAAAATGAGGAGGAAGTGGATGTGATGTTGGAATAAAAGTTGATTTTTAATGATGATTAGGAAAGGGAAATCACTCATTCCTACCTCTCCCACCATCTTAGCTTTTCTACCAAAGCTGTAAAATAATTCATTCTAATGTCGACAAATGTGAAAATCATGAAAAACATCTTTGCCAGTGACCAAACCCTAAAATCCCCGATTAAAATGAGCTCCACACCTAACTTCGCATGTGTAAGGACTCTACTATGATTGGACTACCATGTTCTGACTGTTGCCATTGGAGTCCACGTCAGCACAACGTCAGAATTTCGAAAAATAAATCTGAAGTTATTTATTTATTTTATTTAATGCAATACTATAAACTACTCTAAGTTCATGTAATATTTTAAGTTATCTTTTCATATTATTTCGAATAAAGTAATAATACTTTTTATTAGAAAAAAACTCACACACCCTCCCTAGCTTCAGATCACTTAGTTTAATGTTTTATGATTGAAGAGAACCAAAATATGCGATGGAGTAACGCTATCGGATTTGTTATTTAAATTGCAAGTAGGATTTTAAATAAGAGAAATTGAAGTTTAATATTTAAATATATATATATATATATTAAATATTAACAAAAAACACAGAAATTTTGTTATCAACGAGGACAATTGAGAAGAAGGGAAGACGATGATTTGGAAAGGCATGTGAGTGCTGACGTGGAACCCACTAATTGATTACCATTGTTTGCCTACTGTAGACCACATGTAATGAGTGATGTATGGTCATTTAATTAGTTCATGCCTATACATACACGAGGCTTAGGTAGTACTGGGGAATGGTCGACTTGGATGGCCTTTTACTTCTCCAGCAGACAAGTAGGCTGCTCTGGGTCCTACTCCACGTCCTTGACGACACAAGGCGTGATTGGAGGGTCAATAAAGGCGTAATCCGGTGTCGTTTGGCGGCTCCTCCTATTTTTGACATGTTTTCAATTTTTGTGTTACCCAAATTGATGCTTTTCCAGCCGTTGAAAGCTTGAAGTTTTCTCCGGAAATTCTTTTCAATAAATGGGATTTTGAAGACTGTTATTAAAAATAATTACAAATATTATAATTATGCTCGCCACGTCAACAAATTTGATTGGATTTTTATTTTTATTTGACCTTTTGATATTTGAAACGTTAAAAATATGAATATTCTCATCACTAGAGAATTCATTAAATGCATAATGTATTTTGCACGCACATTTAATGTAATCTATTCACAACTAAAATAGCTTTGAGTTTGAAACTTGATAAATGAACTTCGAAGTCCTCAGATGATGAAATTCAATGATGAAACAATGTCATAAACTGCTCAACAAAATCAACAATTGTGAGAAAAAGAAGTTCCACGACCAATAGAGAGTTTATTAGCACTTTGAGGCATTTCTTGTCAAAAGAAGAGAGTATTGTCAAACTAACCAAACGAATATGTATTCTTGAATTAACTGGAGGACAATGTATTGTCAAATTAACTAAAGAAAAATATTTTATCAAATTAACCACATGAAAATGTATTATCAAATTAACAAAAAAGTTTCAATAGCTATGACAATTGTTCTAAAACTATCACAAATATTAAATTATAAGTTTATAGAAGTACATAGTTAACAAATTAACAGTAACATCCATAAATTTTGTATATTATATTACAATTTATGTCATGTTATATTAGGTATCTATTTTTGATTTTTGTATTGCTGAATTAGTGTTGAATTCCATGTGATTTGTTGATGAAGGAATTGATTGCTATCATGTATGTTTTTGGATTAGAAAAATTTAGTGTATCAATGAAAGTGTAGTTGTCCACAGATACTTCGGAAGGATGAGTGACCACACATGAGATGAATGTGCAGAAGTGTTGGTGTACTTTTATTCTCAAAATAAAAGTCTGGATGTTAGCTTCTAAGGACTAAAATCCTAGACGTCTGTATATTTGCTTGTGGAAACATACATGTCTGCTGCGGATATCCACCACACACTTAATATTCTGCAAACACAATTCATACACAGTCATATGTCCTTCTAAAACTAACTATTCGTAAACACCTATACTTTTGCAAATACACACATTTGTAGTCACCAATACTTCTATAGATATACCTTATGTGTGGTCATCCATTCTTTCAAAACCAAGTATCCACAGACACCCATATTTCCATGGACACAAACACATTTATAGTCACCCACACTTCTGGACATACACCTCATTTGCGGTCGCCCATCCTTCTGAAGGCCAGAATGACCTATGTGAGAGTTCGACCCATAGCAGTGGAGGTGCATAATCTCATATCTCTTGATAAAGTGGAAAATGCATGGTTTATAAATAAGATTTTCCTCCCTACTTAGTACAATGTGTTTTGGGCTAATCCCAAGAACAAAATTGTGCGGGCTTCGACCCAAAGCGCACGATATTGTACTGGGAGAACTGGAGGACGTTACATATATACAAAGTTTCTGGATATTACTGTTGGTCTACTAACTATGTACTTCTATGTATTTCTAGTTAAATGTTTTTTTTTTAAATTTTAGAACAATTGTCATAGTTGATTAAACTTTTCCATTAGTTTAATTTGATAATACATTTTCGTGTAGTTAATTTGACAAAACATTTTCTTTTGGTTAATTTGACAATATACTATCCTCTGATTAATTTGAGAATACATATTCATTTGGTTAGTTTGACAATACTATCTCTTCTTTCGGTAACAGACGCCTCAAACTATCAATGAACTCCCCACAGTCATGGAACTCCTCTTCTAGGCAACCGTCGATTTTGTAGAGCATTTTAGGACATTGTTTCATCATTGAAGTTCATTTCTTGAGGAACTCAAAATTCGTTTATCAAGTTTCAAACTTGAAGCTACTTCGGACATGCACCGGTTACTTTAGACATATGTATAAAACACGTAAGGTATTTAACGGATCTCCTAATAATGAGCATGTCCGTTGCTAATACCTAAAACATTGAAGTGTTAGATAATAAAAACTCAAAGTTCAAGATATCAGTTAAAAATACTTCTATACTTCAAGAACTATTTTAATAATTACCTTAAAAAATATTTCTATATTTACAGCCAAACAGCTCCAAAAGTATCTAAATCAATAGAAGCTCCCGCAATGAAGATTAATATATTTCATGAATAGTGTCCCACAAAGAATGAAGTTTATTTATATGAACAATTCTTCGTACCAAATGTGGGATTAGCAACAAATACATACTTTACTTTTTTCATCAACTTGATCTTCTCATTCAAATTGATGCTTTCACTCATTTCAATGTCCTGATGGAGTTAAACAGACATCTTTCCAAATCAATGTCTGGCTGCAAAAAGGATTTCAATTTCAAGCATTAACAACATAAATATAAGATCTACAGCATAAAATGGTCATACATTAATGCAGGAGGTATGCCCATTAATTCAGTTCAGAACAAATGTGAAACTGTAATGGGTAAATCTCATTCTTGTTACAAGGGTAGCAATGTTCTTTCTGCCACAAACCAATAACAAATTCTTCCACAAACAAAAATCTAAGGAAAATAAACGGGTTAGTTGAAGTAACATGAATCTCTGAAGTCATTATCCACGTACTGGTTCCACTGCAGAAATGAATAAATTTGTCAGAGAGAAGAATTCCCAAAGGATATGAAAAGCATAAGCTACAACTTTGGCTTCTAGGACTTTGTGAGAAGACAAAAGACACCTAAACTTATATGGCTGGTTCTTCTCCTCAGCCTTTTTCCAGTGATAATGTTCAAACATCATTGCTTTATCATGCCAACTGTAATCGAACACGATACTTCAAAGTATGAGAGACAATGGAATTTGATAGGTGCAATGAAAGAAAAATACACAAAGATAATACAAGTAAGAAATCCACATCCTCAGCTTATGCCACCTAGAGTGATGCAAGCGAAGTGTATACAACTAAGAATTTTAGAGATGCTGTCGTCATTCCCTATGATAAAGGAATCCGCTCTTTATACCTATCTCTGTCTCTCCCTCTTCCAAGAAAGTTTCCAATGTTCACAATAAGGAACAATATTAGAACGAACACTTCAAGAATGGGAACTGAAAAATCAAACAAACATGACTACTAGGGGAGAAATCAAACAGGCTGGGAGAAAAAATCTTGATTGAACAGTGAAAAGCACCCACAACCATTAGAATTAATGTATAAACTTCAACTGGTTAGTTAGTTAGTCAGTCAGTTTGTTAATAGCAATTTATCTTTCTTAGTTTTATTCTTCTTCCAGAAGCACATATACATAAAGGACTTCACTGAACTTCGTCATTATTCTATTTTTCTTCAAAGAAAAAGTTACTTTTCTGCATTTCTATCTCTAATAGGGTATCAGAGCTATAATCAATCTTTCCACTCATAATTCTTCATGACTCGTGGGAAGAATCCTGTTTTCGTAGTTTGTTTGTTGTCTTCTTCTTCTATGGAAGATCTTAGAATTCGGTGTGACCCGAATTTTAGTTGGGTGGGGTTGCGCCAATATCAAATATTAGAGTTTTATATTTTCTCTATATATTGATGTTTGAGTCGCAAAACTCATTGTACCTTGATTTTTGAAATAGTAAAGTTCTCATCTGCTCGTGATTTTTCCCCATCATGGATTTCCACGTAAATCTTGGTGTCCATGTTTCTGCAGTTTTCTTTTTTCATTTCACGTTTGATTCTTAACAATTTATATCAGAGCAAAGTTGAAAGTTTTAGTACTCGGATCAAACGAAATTTGAGGTTTGCAATTGTTCTTAAAAATTACAATTTTTGGAAAAGAAAAAAAAATTACAAAAAGGAAAACTTTGTTTCCTTTTTATTTTTTGCATCGCCTCTGCCTTTTTCAACAGAGGAATTCCTCTCAGCCGTGAGCATCATAGAACTTGATGTTCGATCTTCTCTTTCGCTAAACAGAGAACCAGCGCCGCCGACGAACCTCCACCCATCGCCATCCGCCAAAGTCGTTCCTGGCGATTGTCGTTGTCGTCCGATTCTGTAATACACAGTAACCACCATCCACAAAAGGAGTTTCTGGCGTACGATTATGTTCACCACTATCCGCCTGCTACTGTCTGAGAAAGGAGGTGTCTGCCCGTTCACATTGTCCGCGTCCGTTCATCGCACAAAGAAGTAGCCATGAAAAAAAAGCTTCAATATTTTTTGGATTGGTGTTATGATTTCTAACAGTTTTCAATTTTGGGAAATTCTTATGTGTGAAGTATATTTTGTGTATGGGTAATTATATGGGCGGATTTATTCTAATTGTGGTGCTGAAATTTGAGTTCATATATTTTTAGGGAAATTCTAAAATCTTTGGGGGAGATGAGTTTGTAGAAATTTGATAGTCCGTTGTTGAATCATAATACAAGGTTTCATTTATGGCAAGTGAAGATGCGAGATGTTCTTGCACAGATAGATTTAAACGACACGTTGCTAAGGCTTGATAAAATGCCCTCGTCTTTGAGTAAAGAGGAGAAACTTCGAAAGGATTGAAAAACTCTATCTTTGATACATTTGCATTTTTCAAATAAGATTTTGCAAAATGTTTTGAACTAGAAATCTGCCGCTGAGTTATGGTTTAAATTGGAGCAGTTGTGTATGAGAAAAACTCTAACTAGCAAGTTGTATTTGAAGTAACGACTTTATTCTCATCAGTTTGCAGAAGGAAGTTCTATTGAAAAACACTTGATTGCATTAAAGGAGTTAGTGTAACATCCTGTAACTTTTTTCGTATAAAAATTTTCTTTTTTTTAAATCATTTGCATGATGGAAAACTAGAGTAATAAACAGCGAAAGTCTTAACCATATAAAACTCAGAGTAAACGATGTGCAGAAGTCTTTTACATTTAAATATCACAAACCAACAGTTTAAAAACTATTTCAACAAGTAGCGCTAAAACATTTATTTAAAACCAAGTAAAGCTAGTAGCACTTAAAAAAAACTCTTAAAACATTTAAACACATTTATTCCATTTCCGTGAACCATAACCTCAAGGTCAATGGCGCCAACAGCATAAACACCTAACCCGACAATACTCCATCAGGCACATCTTTTATCAGCTTTATTCAATCATCGGCTCCTTACCTACATCAACGGGACCTAACTGTGAGCTTAAAGCTCAGTAAGCGGTATAAACATAAAACGTGAAATACACATATAACTTTTGTAACATCATATACAGTTTTCATTTTTGCTTATCCGTTACTATTTTTGTCTTTTACTGTTATTTATTCTGTTTCTGTGCTAGGCGTATCCAACCGGACCACAATTATTTACTTATCTTTGGTTTCTGTGCCGGGTGTAAACAATCGGTTCACAAAAATAACTATTTACATAAATTACTGTTTAATTTTGTTGTCTGTTACTGTTTCTGTCTTTTATTGTTACTTAATTTGTTTATGTGTCGGCCGTATCCAACCGGACCACACAAACATCTATTTACTTATCTTTAGTTTCTGTGCCGAGCGTATCCAACCAGACCAAAAAAATGCTATTTACATTTATTCCATTTTTGTGTACTTTAGGATTTCAAATCTTAATGTTGTCATGCACATACAATCCTATCGAACATGTTCCTCGATCGTATCCTTAAAACGTGATTCGTCTTAAGTTAAGAACTGAACTTAAATCTAATAAACATACAATTTATGACAAGCAATCAAACAAACAACAAACACCCTATAATTCCCGTGATGTAGGCCCTTTCGAACAAAATACATACAGTACCACTTACCTGAAGTCCATAGCAAGTTTTAGCGTTTACAGTTGTCTTTCACAAAACCTGAACATCAAATACTTCACTTCACACTTTCAAAACCCCAGCTAGCAGTTCCCACTTGGCTTTCTACCTTTCTTTCTGAACCATTCTTTCAAAACTTACAGACTCACACTCATTCATTATCCAAATGAAGCAACTTCTCTCTCTTTGTTACACAACTTACAACAAATCTTTCACGGTCACTCACCAAAATTCCTAGAGTTTCACACGGTTCACCAACTTCAGACTCTCTCTCAAACCTCACAGTAGTGCCGTTCTCTCATAATAAAATCACAGAGCTTCGCCATGTCTTTCCAAAAACTTCAGCTTCACACATCCCTCCTCTATTTATAGGCCACATCCTACGCCTTTTCATTGTTTGAGTGAAGATAGAAGGCCAAAGGATGGCAACTCATCAATGTCCAGTAATCCTTCGACGTCCAAACGCTTTAGATGATGAAACTTTTCCTCTTCAGCGTCGGTTAAACCTCTCTAGATGACCCTCATAATTGGCAGACAATTAAACTAGACGTTCATTTCTCTTTGGCGATTGACAGCCAACCATTTAGAAATTACCAATATTCACGCCGGTCGATTGACACTCACGTCAATCGACCGCCCTGATCGACCGTTGTTTCCAACTGAACGTTGTCGATTAATTCACCAGATCAGTCATATGTACTCTCTCTCTCTCTCTCTCTCTCTCTCTCTATATATATATATATATATATATATATATATATATATTACTCAAAAAACTATAATTCACTTTTCCAAATTATCAATATCTCATTATATACCATGTGTTTCACCTGACTAATGTCTTAAATTACCCAAGTTAATTTCAATAAATCCTAAATCACTCTCTTATGCTTAATATGAACATAATTTGGGGTATCATAATTCACTTATTCTAATTACGTTTCTTTTGACTAATTCAGCTCCTATCATCCCAAAATTATAACTTAAGGTTTGTGCTTAGCTCTAAGAAAATTTGGGATATTACAGTTAGTTTCAAATTAGGAGACTATAAGATGCAAGTACGATGAGGAGGATTTAGAGGTAATTCTACCATACTCATTTCTTGTTTTATATGGTGCTTTCAGAGTTGTAATTTTATACAGTAGAGAAAGTCTAACTCTGGAAGAGGTTTATGATGCTTTGTTATCTAAGAAAAAGATTAAGTAGATTGTTGTTGGATCCGAACTAGATCTTGTTGAACCAGAATCAGTCCTAATTCAACCCAAATTGATCTCGGACCGTTAAATTGAATCGAATTTGATTTTTGGTCCATTTAGGATTTTATAAGTAAGAAATTTCTGACCAATTTCTTTTAAAGAATATTTTTTTTAAGATCTAAGAAGGATTTTAACTATAAGAATTATTTAGGCAGAGAAATTTACTCGATGGCTTGCAATATCCCAAAATCCCTATTCTCTCGAAATCCAAGTAAGTAAAAATACCAATTTTTCAACGTTTTTGCTATCTACTCTACATCACAAAAACATATGAATCAAATTATTTTCTTTAAACTTATTTTATTATTTAAATTAAATATTTTATTTGAATACGCATAATTAGATATTGACATAGCAATCTAGAAAGATAAAAAATTTTATATCATAATGTATGCAAGTATGAATACATGAATATGATGGAATTAATAGAAAACATGATATATTTATGAGACAGCTGATGAAACCTTATGAGTATAAGAAACTGCTAGTTGTCTGAAAGTTTGAACACATGCTAAAGTTGAAAAATGAGTTCCAATAAGTTTATAACTTTTAAGCATGAAATTTTGTAATGTATGCAGATAATTCACTTATGCACGTGATTTTACTTAATGAGTTTATCTCTTAATTAGTTTTGTGAAGTACGTTAATTTTTATCTAAAGAGGAAATGACGTTGATCAAGAATATTTTAGAAGTAGACTAGCATACAAAGAAGTATGTAGTCATGTCAAAAGAATAAATCTAATTTTGTTTAGACTTATAAATAAACTTTGTGTTGTATTTTAAACATGTTGTATTTAGTTGGTTTGCAATTGGATTTTCAATCAGTTATGTTTTAATGTTTCAATTAATAAAGTTTTATTTTTATAGATTTTTAACTATGTTTAATATTTTATTAAATATGGTATTTTATTAAGTGAAATTATAGAATGTTTGACTAAAATTGATTTAAACTAGAATAGTTACAGCTTCTGTTTAATTAATAATTTTGTTATTTTTGAGTATTTATAAAATTTTAATTAGATTTTATAAAGATCTAATCAAATCTAATTTATTAATGAATTTAAGAAAAATTTTAAAGTTTGAAATTTGGGAAAACTTAAACTTTCTAGTCGTTACACAAAGTGCTATGGATATAAACGATTACTATACTCAACTTAAAATTTTTTGGGATGAACTTCAAGACTATAAGCCAATTATGTTCAGTTCGAGTGGAGGAATGAATCTCTTGTTAAACATCATCAGCAGGAATATTTCATGCAATTTTTTATGAGACTTAATGAGTCATATTCAAACATTAGAGCTCAAATCTTGATGATAGAACCACTTCCTTTCATTGGAAAAACTTTCTCCTTAGTTATTCAAGAAGAAATATAAAGAGCTGTTGGAAATAATAATTCTATAACAGAATCCATGACATTTAATTCTTCTGCACAATCTATCTATTATAATAAAGGAAAGAAGGAAAGACCAATATGCACACATTATAAATTCCAAATAAATACAATCTAGAAGTGTAACAAATTACATGGCTATCCACCAAGGTTTAAGCAAACGAATATTCATGGCAATAAAGCCGCTGCTAATCAAGTAGCAACTGTAGAAATAAATCAAAGTTCAGAATATCAACCAGCTGATAATCTAACTGTCAGTCAATGTCAACAATTGATTGCACTTCTAAGCTCTAAACTTCTGTAGAGTTTTCCCTCATTCAGTGATAATCAGCTTGCGATCCTTCCATATCAAACTTTACAGGTAATTCTTTTGCATTCAAATTACTGCAATTAAATTCAATTTCATAGATTTTAGACACAGGAGCTACACACCATGGGTGTTTCGATATTAAACACTCTACTCATTCTTCTCCAGTAAAAGACTTCTTTTTCACACTTCCTGATAAGTCTACAACTCCATTTACCATAATCGGATCTGTACTTTGTTGAATCAAAATTCTCTATACTAACAAGCTTCACATACCGAAATGAAATCATTAGATCAAATTTGCGGAAATTAATCAAAATACCTCCGGCCATTGGTGTTGAAATCGGGGACAGCTGCTTTCCCCCCTCTGAAGAGTTTCTTCCAAACCAATCGACCTCAATATGATGGTGTATTTGCTGAACGAAATCAAAGGCTAGGGGAACCTCTCCTCAAATGTTTTATTACTCTGAAAACTCTGTAATTTTTCACTCACCAAATGTTCTTCCATCAAGAACAGATATATAGAAGTGAATGGGCATAAAGGTGGGCAGTTTGTCTCAATTGAAACTACCCAGTAAAACCAGACCGCCATTGAGTTGGTGGTTAATAAATCAATATAACTGCCAACATTCTCCCATTTGATCTACGTTTTATAATTTTGTTGTAATAAGAAAACACAATACATGAATCAAAGCTATGAATTCTCTTAATGTTATCAAGAATTATCTTCCATGTATCACAACGCATTATGTTCTTTGTTTATTGCTCATAAACTTAATGAATAAACCCTATATTTATTTGAGGTTCAAAACTGAAGTATATTTCTCAAATTGAATGTGTACTCTACAAATATCATAATGAGAAATATTATAAGAAGATTTATAAACATTTGTTCTTACAATGAAAAATTACATAATGGACCCAAGTCTCATTTCAACTCATGATCCTTAAATCATAACGGTGGCATACCCTTAGTCAAAGGATCGGTGACCATCAATTCAGTGCTAATGTGTTCGATGACCACTAAACCATCCTTAACACGTTCCTTTATGGCTAAATACTTAATATCGATATGCTTACTTCGACTATCACTTTTATTATTTTTAGCCATAAAAACTGCAGCTGAATTAACACAATATATCTTCAGAGGTCTAGAAATTGAATCAACAATTCTAAGCTCTAAAATAAAACTCTTCATTCATACACCATACAAAGTAGCCTCAAAACACGATATGAACTCAACCTCCATATAGTAGATGTGGCAGTCAAACCCAGTTTAGCACTCCTTCAAGATACAACTCCACTGGCCAACATAAAAATGTATCCTGATGTTGATTTATGAGAATCAACGCGATTAGCAAAATCTGAATCGGAGTATCCAATCACATCCAACATATCTGTCCGTCTACAGGTAAGCATGTAATCTTTGGTCCCTTGAAGGTACCGTAACACTTTCTTTGCAGGAGTCCAATGGTCTTTACTAGGGTTACTCTGATATTGACCCAACATTCCAACAACAAATGCAATGTAAAGTCTTGTGCAGACCTGAGCATACATTAGGCTTCCAACAACAGAAACATAGAGAATGTTCCTCATTTGCTCCCTCTCAAGATTGTTCTTTGAGCACTAGTTCTCATGGAACTTGCCACCCTTCACTATGGTAGCAACACTAGGTGAACAATCTTTCATTCGATATCTCTCTAAAACTTTATTAATATAAGTTTTCTAAGACAATACCAAACAACCTTGAAATCTATCTTGATGAATCTTAATACCAATGACATAGGAAGCATCACCTATGTCCTTCATATCAAAGTTTTCAGAAAGAAATTGTTTCACCTCATACAATATACCTTTATCATTAGTTCCAAGTAAAATATCATCCACATATAAGACTAAGAAACAAATTTTGCTCTCACTAACCTTGTGGTATATACATTGATCCATAATATTCTCTACGAAATTGAATGAAGAGATAATATCATGAAACTTTAAATACCACTGACGGGAGTCTTGTTTCAATTAATATATGGATTTTTTATGCTTGCAAACTAAATGCTCACCATCACTAGAGGAGAATCCTTCAAGTTGTTTTATATAAACCTCTTTCTCTAGATATCCATTGAGAAAATCCATTTTTACATCCATTTGTTGTAAATCAAAATCAAAATGTGCAACTAAGGCCAAAATTATGCGAAGAGAATCTTTTTTAGATATAGGAGAAAAAGTCTTCATGTAGTCGATTCCCTCCCTTTGTGTGAATCCTTTAGCAACGAGTCTTGCTTTATATCTTTTGATGTTGCCTAATGAGTCTTTCTTAATCTTAAAGACCCATTTACAATCTATGGCTTTTACACCATCAGACAACTCAACAAGAACCCAGACTCCATTTGAATTCATTTTATCTTTCATGGCATCATTCTATAGACTTGATTCACCATAACTTATGGCCTGTGAAAACATCTCAAGATCATTTTTTGCTCCTATATTGTAGTTTGACTCTTGTAGATACGTGACATAATAACTAGGAATAACTGATTTTCTTTCTCTAGTAGATCTCCTTAGTGTTGTTTCAATATTTTCTTAAGGAATTTGTTGTTCAGATGGTTTAGCAACAATTTCTGGAATTTCTTCAAGAATTCGATCTACTGGATTATAATTAGCAGTTTGTACAATATCATTTATTGATTGTTCAACACTCGTTTGAACTATACGAGTGTTGTGCATAACAATCAATCTATCACTTGAGTGAGAGGGTTGAACATCAATGTGATTTCTTTCAGAAACAATATCCTGAAATCGATCACTCTCACTAATCAAGTCATTTTCAAGAAATTTTGCATTTCTTGATTCCAAAATCATAGTGCTGTGAGATGGACAATAGAATCTATACCCCTTAGACCTCTCAGCATATCAAATGAAATAGCCACTAATGGTCCTTGGGTCTAGTTTCTTTTCTTGTGGATTATAAATTCTGACTTCAGACGGGCACCCCAAATGCATATATGTCTCAAACTTGGTTTCCAACCTTTCTATAACTCAAATAGTGTCTTTTCGACAACCTTGGTTGGAACTCGATTTAATATATACATTGTCGTCTTAAGTGCATCAGGCCATAAGAAATCTGGAAGTTTGGAAATGTTACGCATACTTCTCACTATGTCCAATAATGTTCGATTTTTTCTTTCTGCCATACCATTCTGATCTGGAGAACCAGACATAGTGTATTGAGCAACAATTCCATGCTCTTGAAGAAATCTAGCAAACAGACCAGGTGCTTGTCCATCCATACTATATCTATCATAATATTCTCCATATCTATCAGTACTCATGATATTAATTTGCTTACTGCATTATTTCTCTACTTTTGCCTTGAAAACCTTAAAGGCATCTAATGCTTCATTTTTGTTTTGAAGCAAGTAAAGATATATGTATCGTGAGTAATCATCAATAAAAGAGATGAAGTATCTCAGAATATTTGAGTCAATAACTGGACTATAAATTTTTGAATGTATGATCTTTAATATCTCTAAACTCCTCTTAGCACATTTCTTAGATACGTTGATTTGTTTTCCCTTAATGCAGTCCAAACATATATCAAAATTAGTAAAGTCTAAAGTACTAAATACTTTATCATCTACCAATAGCTTAATTCTCTGTATGGAGATATGTCCCAATCTCCGGTGCCACAACATAGAGGAATCTTCATTTATAACACATATTTTAACACTAGTGTGAACATGCATAACATTATGAATGGTATCATTTTGTAAATCGATAAAGAAAAGACCATTAGACATTGTACCATTTCCAACAAGATTAGATTTATAAAATAAACTGAAGTTTACATCTAAAAACGTAAAGGAAAAACTCAAAGGTATAAGACTTTAAACTGAAATTAAATTCATAGAAAAACTAGGAACAAACAAAGTCTTTTCCAAATTCAAAATAAAACCACTACTGAGAACTAAACTTCATGTTCCAATAGCTTCTACATGTGAACACATCTAGCTTCCTAAATAGATGCTCTGTTCACTTCCCACTAGTTTTCGAAGGTTTCGCATACCCTGCAAGGTATTCAAAATATGGATTGTAGAACCAGAATCAATCCACCAAGTGTTATAAATAATATGAGCCATATCAGATTCATAACAAACAAAAGAGATTGGTGTACCTTTTCTTTCAAGTCATGCCTTAAATTTGGTGCAATATTTCTTAATGTGTCTATTCTTGTCACAGAAATAACACTTGATTTACTTCTTGATTTCACTAGAATGGATCGGTATTTTACCTTTCCCTTTATCTTTCTTTTTTGGCTTGTGTCTTTTTCTTTTCATAGGTCATCATGAATGCACTATCATCTCTTTCCATTACCAGCCTCTCTTCCTATTGAACACACATGGTCATTAATTCATTAATTGACAATTTATCCTTATGTGTGTTATAAGAGATTTTGAAAGGACCGTATGACTGTGGAAGAGTATTCAGAATATAATGCACTAGAAAAGAATCTAACATATCAACTTGAAGTGTCTTAAGTTGAGCTACAATGTCTCTCATTTGCATGA
The DNA here is from genome assembly GCA_022433065.1 of Begonia loranthoides. Taxonomy (NCBI): domain Eukaryota; kingdom Viridiplantae; phylum Streptophyta; class Magnoliopsida; order Cucurbitales; family Begoniaceae; genus Begonia; species Begonia loranthoides. Next base: position 43,429,679 of record CM039468.1, on the reverse strand, counting down.
TGTGCTCACGCACACCCGTGACTGAAGTGAACCTTAAGGATGAAATTTCATGATGAGTGTACTGGCAAGTGCCTTATTTGAAGTTATAAATTGCTCTTCTATAGCCTTCAGTAATGGCACAACATCACTATACTGCTCGACAGAACTACAAATACCAATAGCGAAGATGGGAATGATTAATATTCATTCTCCATCGTGAGGGGGAATATTAGAATTTATGTATAAACTTTAGCTGGTTGGTTAGTTTTATTCTCTCCAGAAGCTCAATGAGTTTGCTGAACTTTGTAATTATTCTTATTCAATTTTTCTTCAAACAAACATTTTGGTTTATGCATTTCTATTTCTAATAACAACTTAGTGATAATATAATTGTACTTATATGACTTCGATTCAAATACATTCAATATTTCAGGAAAATTCTATGACAAACAAAGGCAGGGTTTTTGTCCTTTCAATCAAAAACTAACTCAATTTTTAGGATTCTTTCCAACTACTTTATGGTTGTTCTTTAATTAGTACCAACTCTTTCCTAAACTACAGAAAACCCGATGTCAACAAAATTATTCTCATCTGAACTAGTGCCCATTAGGGTAAGTTTAAATGATTTAAGTAGTCACCGATTTCATCTATATCTCTAAGCACAAAATGATTCCGTCATAGAAAGCACGTAGTAGAATCTCCAATGACGAAGTAGAAAGAAAATCGGAAGGTGAGTAACAGCACTTAGAGAAATTATGGAGGATAGAACCCTAATTACTTGTAGAAAAGAAAAGGCAAAGAGTGTACATGAATTGATTGGAGAGCCGCCACATTTAGGTAGGGGTGTTCAAAATCGAATCGGAACGGTGAACTGAACCAAAATCAATCAATTCGGTTTGTATTGGCTTTGAACACTCCGGAATCGATATTCGATTCTATTTTGTAAAAACTGAAGTTATTTGTTTGACTTATTCAAAATTGAAACTAACCGAACCGATAAATTTATAATTTTTATTAAAAAAAACTCGGTTTACAATAAATTTATAAATAGATTGATTATTACTTGATTATTTGATTGAATTAATTAGTTATTGAATATATATTGTTTTCCATATAAGTAAATGTTTGTTTTGATTTTTAATTATTTTTGTTAAATTTATATTAGAAAAAAATTAAATTTATATTTATATATAAAAACAAAAAATATATATTATTTTATATAATGGGTAGAACCGAGATCGAACAAAAAATTTTGATTCGGTTTCGGTTCGGTTTTGAATCTTAAACAGATCGGTTTTAGTTTCTTTTTTTACAAAAAAAAAAAAATCGGTTCAATTTCAATTCAATCCTAAAACCGAACCGAAACAACTTTTGCACACCCTTACATGTAGGGATTGAAATAGGTAATAATAGAGAAAGTTGGGGATCCAATCCAAATGTTAGCAAAATGATTCGAGTCACCCTAGAGCCATTCTCGAAATACTTCTCCATTTTGGGCTCTGTTATTAGAGGTGTTCAAAATCGAATAAGAACTGATGAATCAAATCGGAACCAATCAATCTATAAAGATTGGGTCAGTTTTGAACACCTCTAGAACCACACTTTAGTTTTATTTTGTAGGAATCGAACTTATCGATTCATTGTTTGATTTTGCATATTCAAAACTTACACTAACCGAACTAAATCGATAAGTTATTAAATTTGAGCCTGCAACACCCCGAATTCTACTTTCCTAAAATTTCAAAACCCTAAAATTTTTCCCCAAATTGATTGAAATTTAGGTCAATTTAATTTAGTCAAAACCCTAATTTCAAATTTAGGAATTTCTTAATATTCTCATAGTAATTAATTAAGTGGAAGAAAATCTAACATTTATGTAGAAATATTTAATTTAAACTCTTAATCAAACATTACGTAAATTTATCGATGGAAATACAGAAATACAATTTAAAAATTTCTGCAAACAAAACAGTAAAGATCAAAACGTGATTATGAAAGTACTAACTGAAATAAAATTTTCAACAATATTCTAAAAATTTCAAACAGTATTTGCCCATTTAAAACAATATTTAAACAATTAAAATCATTTATTTGATCCGACCATATCATCATCTATATGTTTATCTGCTTCTGAAATATACTCGATCAGCCCAAATTCTTCTTCTGTTAAAGACTCACTTACATCACAAAAGTAAGTAGTAAGATAAACTAAGTAAGTAAAAATATATGTATAATTAAATAATTTTCATGCGTTATCAAATTTCCATGCTTAAAGTTACATACTGGTTGGAATTCATTTTCCAATTTTACCAAGCTTCAAGCTTTCATTTGTTATCGCAAGGTTTCATGCGTTCGGGCTTTCATTAGCCATCTCAAAGTTTTGCGTTCATGCTTTCATTGGCCATCTCATAGTTATGCGTTCAGGCTTTCCGAGAACCAGCGGTTTCTACCCTCATAAGGTCTCGTCCACATCACAACATGCTTTTCGTCAATTCCATCAGATTCACACACATACAAGATGACTTATCAATTTTATTTTTATTTACTCGTAGGTCAATATCTAACTATACTTATGCAGTTAAAATATCAAAATAAAAATAATATAATATATTTGCAAAATAATATATTTTGTGATGTAGGGCCAATGGCTAAAACATTGAAAACCAATATCTTTACTTACCTGAATTTCAAGAGCGTAAAGGATTTTGGTAATTCTGAGTCTTTGAATACTCTAGCCTACCGAAAGGATTTATCGATTAATTTTCTTCAAATATTAATATAAATCCTTGAAAGGGATTTGGGCAGAAATTCATTATCGTTAAAATCCTCAAACAGATCGAAGATAAATTCGGGTTGGGTTGGTTCAATAAACTAGACCAATTCGGTTTAGTTTGATCTAACTGGTTCGGTTCGGTTGAGCTGCATTAATTCGGTTCGGTCCGTTTAATCTAGTTTGGTCTGGTCTGGTTCACTTAAAAAAACCGCTTCAATTTTTTTTTCTTCTTTTCCCTGCTTCTCCTTCGTCTGCTGCTACCTTCTTCTTCTTCTTCGCGATTTCGCAATTTCACGATTTTCTCTAGCAGCACTGCTCTGCAGTGTTGTTTCTTTCGCGAGGAAGACGAAGCTCCGAGCTTCGTTAACGGAGTGGGTCATCGGCAGAAGGTTCGCTCACGGAAAGGGAGAGTGTTGGCCGAGAAGGGTTTCGGCTAGGGCTCGGCTGCGGGAGGTTTATTCGACAGGGGACCTTGGCTAGGGTTCGACCAGACAAGAAATCGAGCGTCAGAGAGGTGAGTTCTCTTCTCCTTCCATTCAACTCTATTTATAGAGTAGAAAATCATTGGAAACACCAACACGTAGTTGTTTTTGTTGAAATTTTGGGTTTTGAGTTAGGCATTCGTTGAATTTCTAACAGGAAGAGAAATCAAATTTTGATTTCTCAATTGGATTACAAATATGAAATCTTTGAACCCTAGTACGTTACAATCTCCCGTCCTTAAAGAAATTTCATCCTCGAAATTTAAGTTATTACCTGAAAAGGGTAGACCTTTCCCATTTCATCTTCTCTTTCCCACGTTGCTTCTTCAATGTTACAATTCTTCCATAATTCTCTTACAAGAGAAACCTTCTTGTTTTTTAGTTCTCTCTCTTCTGAATCCAGAATTTGAATCGGTCTTTCTTCATATGATGAGTCAGGGTTTATCACAAAATCAATAGATCTCATTGGTAAAATATGTGATGGATCTAGAACGTATTTTTTCAACATCGAGATATGAAACGTTGTGTACATGCTTGAGTGAAATAGGCAGATTCAACTTATAAGCAACTTCTCCAATTCTATCCAAAATTTCAAACGGGCCAATAAATCTCGGACTTAGCTTTCCTTTTTTACCAAATCGCATCACACCCCTCATTGGAGAAATTTTCAGAAATACTTGATCTCCCATTGCAAATTCTAATTTTCTTCTTCTTCTATCAGCATAGCTTTTCTGTCTACTATGGGTCGTGAGGATCCGTTTGCAAATTAAAGCTACAATCTCAGTAGTCTGCCTCAAAATATCTGGTCCAATAAGTATTCCCTCTCCAACTTCGTCCCAATGCACTGAAGATCTACACTTTCTACCATAGAGTGCTTCATAAGAAGCTATCCCAATTAAAGCTTGATAACTGTTATTATAGGTAAACTCTACTAGTGGCAAATTTTTACTCCAATTACCTTGAAAATCAAGAGCATAAGCTCTCAACATATCCTCCAAAGTCTGAATTGTCCTTTCTGATTGCCCGTCCATCTGAGGGTGAAAAGCCGTACTAAAATTTAATTGCGTGTCCATCGCTTTTTGCATACTTTTCCAGAATTTTGAAGTGGAACGAGTATCTCAATCTGACACTATAGATATTGGCGTACCTGATCTCTTGAATATAAAGTTGCGCATACTGATCCATAGTATATGTGACCTTTACAGGAAGAAAATGCATCGATTTAGTTAGTCGATTCACTATAACCCAAATAGAGTCATGTCCTTTGATAGTCTTTGAGAGTTCCACAACAAAATCCATATTTATATGCTCTCATTTCCACTGAGGTACCAATAATGGTTGCAACGTACCCGCAAGTCGCTAATGCTCTGCTTTGACTTGCTAGCAGGTAAGACATCTCTCAACAAATTTTGCGACAATCTAACTTTAGACCACGCCACCAGTAATGTTGCTTCAAGTCCTGATACATTTTAGTTGCACCAGGATGTACTGAATATGGGGATGAATGTGCTTCCGTCAATATGATTTTTCTTAAACCAACATCGTCAGGGATACACCATCTCTTTTTATAATTGATAATTCCATCCTGTGACATAGAAAATTCAGATTCTTTTCCAGCTTCCAGTTGATCTTTTACCTTAACTAAAAACGCATCTCTATGTTGTTTGTCCTTAATTTGCTCGAGTAAGCTAGGTTGTAGCATTAATGCTGATAGCTTTTCAATTAATCCATACGGCACGATCTCCAAATCAAACTTTTGCATTTCGTCAGCTAACTCCTTTGGAATAAGTCGTAAAGATGAAACTTGTGGTGAGGCTCTCCTACTTAAAGCGTCAGCTACCACGTTGGCTTTCCCAGGGTGGAAGATAATCTAGCAATCAAAATCCTTCACCAACTCCAGCCATCTTCGCTGCCTCATATTTAGATCCTTTTGAGTCAGAAAATATTTAAGGCTTTTGTGATCGGTATAAATTTCACATCTTTCACCATATAAGTAGTGTCTCAAAATTTTAAGCGCATGCACTACTGCTACAAGTTCCAAATCATGAGTTGGGTAATTCTTCTCGTGTTCTTTCAACCGCTTGGAGGCATAACCTACCACCTTTCCTTCTTGCATAAAAATGCATACCAATCCATACTTTAAGGCATCACTGTACACCACAAATTTTCCCATGCCAGAGGGTATAGTGAGAATTGGGGCCAAAATCAATATCTTCTTCAACTCCTAGAAACTCTACTAGCAATTGTCAGTCCATACATACTTGACACCTTTTTTGGTTAGCCTTGTGAGTGAGATCGCTAACTTTGAAAATCCTTTTACAAATCTTCTGTAATAGCTTGCAAGGCCTAGAAAACTCCTTACTTCAGCTGCGTTTTTAGGCTGTGGCCACTTGCTTACTGCTTCAATATTTCCTGGATCAACTGAAACACCCTATTTTGAAATGATATGGCCAAGAAATGCCACTTTTTCAATCCAGAATTCACACTTGGAGAACTTCGCATATAACTTTTCGCATCTTAGAGTCGATAAAATGATCCTTAAATGCTTCTCGTGCTCTTTCTTATCCTTTGAGTAGATAAGAATGTCGTCAATAAAAACAATTACAAAGTCATCCAAAAACATGTTGAATATCTGATTTATTAAATCCATAAATGCGGCAGGAGCATTACTTAATCCGAATGGCATCACTCGAAATTCAAAATGGTCGTATCTAGTTCAAAATGTTGTCTTGAAAACATCCCCTTCTTTGATCCTTAATTGATGATAGTCAGATATGAGATCTATATTTGAAAATACCGCTGCTCTTTTCAATTGATCAAAAAGGTCATCAATCCTTAGAAGTGGATACTTATTCTTTATCGTAACCTTGTTGAGCTCCCGATGGTCGATGCATAGTCTCATAGATCCGTCCTTCCTTTTCACGAATAAAACTGGTGCTCCCCATGGTGAAAACCTTGGTTGAATAAATCCTTTCTCTAGCAACTCGTCAAGCTGAGTTTTTAACTCTTTTAATTCACTTGGTTCCATTCTATATGGGGCTTTTGCAATTGGCGTCATTCCAGGTAAAATGTCAATACTAAACTCCACTTCTCTTGTTGGCGGCATATTAAAGAGCTCGTTGGGAAAAACTCTTGGAAATTAATGAACTACTGACACTTTATCCAAGGTCACAGCTTCTTCGGGTTGAATACATATAATATTTGCAAGAAATCCAAGACATCTTGAACTTAATAATCTCCGAGCTGTCACAACTGTACTCGAACTTTTTGAATCACCATTGAATAAGAATGGTTGTTCTTCAGGTAATTGAAATCGTACAATCTTCTTGTGGCAGTCAATAGTTGCACAATGTTTATTAACCAATCCATTCCAAGAATAACGTTGTAGTCTTGCATTGTTAGCACGATCAAATCTACTTCAAGTCCCTTATCCTCAATAAGAACGTTACACCCTCGAATAATAGAATCTGTAGACATTACATTATCCGAAGGTGTAGACACTCCTAACTTATGCTCTAGAGGTTCTACTAGTCTTTCTAACTTTTTAGAATGCGCACGGGATATAAATGAATGAGTTGCTCTCGAATATATTAATACATAAGAAGATAGGTTTGAGATTAAAAGTGAACCTGTCACCACAGATGAGTTCCCCTCAGCTTCCTCTTTGGTCATGGCAAAAACCCTTGCAGTCGTCTTATTATGATCTTTGGCATTCATATGGCAGTTGTTGATGAAATGCCCAGTTTGACCACACTTGAAACAGGTCATCATTTTTGCACGTCACTCTCTAGAATGAATCTTCTTACATGTAGGACATGTAGGAACAGTAGGTCTCATTGTTTGATTTGTTGCCACCCTCTTGATCAACTTGGAGGGTCCTTCAACGGGTCCATGAGTCATAGGTTGCTTTGATCCAGCCCAGTGGGGTTGAGGGGGCTTATTCCTTAGTTTACTGGCATTATTGAACCTTCTTCTATTTTCTTGAGCCTTGATAATCTTTTGTTCTTCAATCTCTGTGCTTAATGCCTTTTCAACAATGACTGCATATAAAGTGTCCTTTGAAATGAGAAGGCTCACATCTTTGCATATCTCTGCCCTCAATCCTTGAACAAAACATTTTACCCTTAATACTTTGGTACTGACCATGTGAGGGGTAAAGCGAGAGAGTTGTTCAAATTTATGCACGTAATCTATTGCGCTTCCCGTCTGCTTTAGGGCTATGAACTCTTCCATCTTTGTATTCCTCATAGTGTCAGTAAAATATTTTTCATAGAATAGTTCCTTAAATTTATCCCATGATATGGTGGCAACTAGATGTATTACTTTCATTGAGTCCCACCAATAACGTGCTTCCCTTCTAAACATAGAAGATGCAAATGACACCTTTTCTGCCTCCGCGATTTTTGCACGCTCAAATATCTCCCCAATTGTTCTAATCCAATCTTCAGCAGCCGCCATGTCCACCAAATTTCCTTCAAATGTTGGAGGTTCCATTTTCTAGAATCTTTTATAGTCAAAATCTATTAATCGATGCCTATTAGGGATTTGCACTTGAGCTTGAGCTTGAGCTTGAGCTTAAGCGTGAACTTGAGCTTGGGCTTGGGCTTAGGCTTGGGCTTGGGCTTGGGCTTGGGCTGTCCTAATTGTTCAATTTGCCTAGACTGTCTCTCGATCATATCCATCATTTGATCGAGCATTGTTTTGTTTTTTTTTTCAACGGAATTTTCAGGAGATAGAGATTTATTAGAATAAATATAAATTCAAAAATAATACTTACTTGCTGATTGGTAATGTTCTAGATGTAGAAAAGCATATAGATTGTCTACAGAATCTTATAAACGTAAAGCTCTAATACTAATTTGTAACACCCCGAATTCTACTTTCCTAAAATTTCAAAACCCTGAAACTTTTTTCCCAAATTGATTGAAATTTAGGTCAATTTAGTTTAGTCAAAACCCTAATTTCAAATTTATGAATTTCTTAAAATCCTGATTAATTAAGTGTAAGAAAATATAACATTTATGTAGAAATATTTAATTTAAACTCTTAATCAAACATTAAGTAAATTTATCTATGGAAATACAGAAATACAATTTAAAAATATCTACAAACAAAATAGTAAAGATCAAAATGTGATTATGAAAGTACTAACTGAAATAAAATTTTCAACATTATTCTAAAAACTTCAAACAGTATTTGCCCATTTAAAACAATATTTAAACAATTAAAATCATTTATTTGATCCGACTATATTATCATCTATATGTTTATCTGCTTCTGGAATATTCTCGATCAGCCAAAATTTTTCTTCTGTTAAAAACTCACCTACATCACAAAAGTAAGTAGTGAGATAAACTCAGTAAGTAAAAATATATGCATAATTAAATAATTTTCATGCATTACCGAATTTTCATGCTTAAAGTTATACTGGTTGGAATTCATTTTCCAGCCTTACCAAGCTTCAAGCTTTCATTAGCTAGCTATCACAAGGTTTCATGCGTTCGGACTTTCATTAGCAACCTCAAAGTTTTGCGTTCAGGCTTTTATTAGCCATCTCATAGTTATGCGTTCAGGCTTTTCGAGAACCAGCGGTTTCTACCCTCATAAGGTCTCATCGACCATCACAACATGCTTTCTGTCAATTCCATCAGATTCACACACATACAAGGTGACTTATCAATTTTATCTTTATTAACTCATAGGTTAATATCTAACCATGCTTATGCAGTTAAAATATCAAAATAAAAACAATATAATAAATTTGCAAAATAATATATTTTGTGATGTAGGGTCAATGGCCAAAACGTTGAAAACCAATATCTTTACTTACCTGAATTCTGAGAGCGTAAAAGATTTGGGTAGTTCCGAGTCTTTGAATACTCTAGCCTACCGAAAGGATTTATCGATTAATTCCCTTCAAATATTAATATAAATCCTTGAAAGAGATTTGGGCAGAAAATCGTTACCCTTAAAATCCTCAAACGAATCGAAGATAAATTCAGGTTGGGTTGGTTCAATAAACTGGACCAATTCGGTTTGCTTTGATCTGTTCGGTTTGGTTTGGTTGAGCTGGATCGGTTCTGTTCGGTCCGTTTAATCTGGTCTGGTCTATCTAGTTTAGTCAGGTTCACTTAAACGAAACCAGTTCAATTTTTTTTCTTCTTTCCCTGCTTCTCCTTCGTCTGCTTCTTCTTCTTCTTCGCAATTTCGTGATTTTCTCCAGCAGCATTGCTCTGTAGTGTTGTTTCTTTCACGAGGAAGACAAAGCTCCAAGCTTCGTCGATGGAGTGGGTCACTGGCAGAAGGTTCGCTCGCGGAAAGGGAGAGTGTCGGCCGAGAAGGGTTTCGGCTAGGGCTCAGCTGTGGGAGGTTTCTTCGATAGGGGACCTTGGCTAGGGTTTGACCAGACAAGAAATCAAGCGTAAGAGAGGTGAGTTCTCTTCTCCTTCAATTGGACTCTATTTATAGAGTAGGAAATCATTGGAAACACCAACACGTAGTTGGTTTTTGTTGAAATTTTGGGTTTTGAGCTAGGCATTCGTTGAATTTCTGACAGGAAGAGAAATCAAATTTTGATTTCTCAATTGGATTACAAATTTGAAATCTTTGAGCCCTAGTATGTTACAGAACCAATAATCCTTGCAGTCTTGCACAGTTGAACTTGGATGTCCAACAACGTGCTTGCTCATTGCTGACGAACGTCCCCAGCTCTTGAAGGACGTCCCTCACCTAACGTTGGACGTCCCCCATTAATGAAGGACGTTCATCACCTAGCATCAGATGTCCACTATCACTGAAGGACGTTCAACAACGCACTCGCTTATCACTGACAGATGTCCCCAGCTCTTGAAAAACGTCTCTCACCTAGCTTCGGATGTCCCTATCACTGAAGGACGTTCTACCCCGTTCATCCAACGGGTAACATATCGTCTGTCCTCCTCAGTCCTATCATTTTATTCATCCATTACCTAGCGTCGGATGTCCACCATCACTGAAGGATGTTTAAAATGTTCATCCATCCATCAATTTGTCCGTTCTCGCATGAGTCTCATCCAACGGCCATCAATTCGTCTACTCTCTCATCCAACATTCATCCCTTCATCCACCCTCATTTAAAATATCGTGTACCTAGCGCCCTCACCTCGAGCCCTAGACAGTCGACTCTCTCAACACAACAAGGAACAACAACAACAACGCAAGGCTAGAAGAATTTCTTCAATCTACGATTCTACAATAAAGTTAGCCACTTGTTTTCTTGTTTTACTAATTTAAGGATGGGAAACATCAATGAAACTGTAGAGAGTCCTACTCCTAACTCTACTTTTGGTCAAATAAAGAGAAAAAAATAAGAAGTTTGAGATCATTTTACTAGGATTGAAAGTACTAAGCTTAGCAGCCGTATGGCAAATTATAATCATTGTTCACAATCATATGCATGTTATGCATTGAAGAATGAGATATCGAACTTGAAAAAACACATTCGTAGTTGCAAAAAAAATATTGGCAAATGTCGATATGAAGCGAAAGACTTTAAGTTTTCAAAATATGGATAATGTGGGACCAAATCTGTCATGCAACTTGTCGAAAACTACTTTCAAAGATGATTATTATTGATGAATTGCCTCTAAAGTTGGTTAAAGAGAAAGATTTAGAGCATATTTTCAATACGTGCAAATTAAATTTGTCATACCTTCTAGAACTACTATTGTACGATATATTATTAGTATTTATGATAAACAAAAAATAAAGTTGAAGGAACCCTTTAGAAAGACATCTCAACGAGTATGCTTGACTACCGATACATGGACTTCCATTCAAAATTTGAGTTATATGGTATTAACTACTCATTATATTGATAGTGATTGAACCATGTATAAGAAGATTATTAATTTTTGCTTGATTTCGAATCATAAAGGTGAAATGATTGGTGGAGAAGTAGAAAGATTCTTGTTTGAATGTGGAATTGAAATGTTTTGACTATTACGATCAATAATGTTTCTTCAAATGTGTTACAATTTCATATTTGATTAAAAGTGTTCGAAGTTGAAATGGATTAGTTTTAAATAGGGAACATATGCATATGCGATATATTGCACATATTTTGAATTTATTTGTTTGTGATGGGTTAAAAGATCATTAAAAGTCTATCACAAGAGTACGTAAAGTTGTGAAGTATGTTCGATCTTCACTTGTAAGGGCTGCAACATTTTAGAAATTGTGTTGAAAATGTTAACATCACATAAAAAGTAATATTTGTCTTGATTTGCCTACCAGATGGAATTCTACATATTTAATATTAAAAAGCGCTGAAAATTTTGAAAAAACTTTTGAGAGGTTAAGAGAAACCGATAGTCATTATCTTGCTGATTTGTGTGAGAAGGACCTTCCACAATAGAAGATTGAGCGAATGTTAAAAAACTTATCAAATTCTTAAAAAAATTTTATGATACAACTGTAATTGTTTCGGCCTCCTCACTTGTTATTTCAAACATTTATTTTATTGAAGTATGTAATTTGAAAATGGCTATCTAAGAGTACACTCAGTGTAATAATTCATTATTGAGAAAAATGACTATTGAAATGTAAGGAACGTTTAATAAGTATTGGGGGAGTTGTGATAAAATTAATTTCTTCATGTATGCGGTAGTTATATTAAATCCTAGATATAAAACAAAGTTTTTGAAATATTTCTTACCATGTTAGTTGATAATGAGAAGGTAAATGATTTGGTGAGTCAAGTAGAAATTGTGATTGAAAGATTATATCTTTAGTATAAATGTGATTTGGATTTTAAAAATTCAAAAGATAATTGTAGTATAAGTGTTGCAACATCATCATCATTATCTACAAGGAAGAGACAAAGTAGTAGTTTGACCTACAATAAGATATGAAGATGTTATGTAATCGTCATAATGAGCATGATATTTAAATAATAAAACTAAAGTTGATCAATATTTATTTGAAATGTTAGAAGTTTTTTCAATCAAACAAAATATTCTAACATAGTGAAAAATGAATTCGTTGAAATTTCAAATATTAAGTAAAATGGTGAGGAAAGTATTGGTTATCCCTATTTCAACAGTTGCTTCAGAATTAGCTTTAAGTAATGGAGGATGTGTATGTAACGACCCGGATTTCTTAAACCATTTAAAACTCATTAACTTTTAGTAAAACGTTTCAATTAAAACGAATGGTTATCAGAGTGCATCAAATCCGAATCGTTAGAAAAATCTTTCATTTTCTTCTTCCTCAATCTATTTTGAAAAAAAACTTATTTATAAATTTAGCGAAAGCATAATTTAAACAAGAAATCTAAGATATGTCTATGTAAATGGAATAGCAAATTGATATTAGAAAAATGACTTAAGCAAATCCAAGGTTATAAATTTTACATAGTACCATTATTCAATAAAATACAACCCGAAAATAAACATTCATTTCTTCTCGCTATCATACCACATCATACCATACATGTCATACTACTACTCCGCTGGCGTCTGTGTCGGATCAACCCCAGGCTCCACCGGAATGACCTCTTCTTTAATTGCTGGCATAAGTCCCTCGTTACCTACACTACAAGTAAGGACGTGAGCTTACGCTCAGTAAGGATAGGGGAAAACAATTATGCATTCTCTCTTTAGTCTTCGTTAGATTGAGGGCCACTCAACCCAACTCTTTTCATAACATTACGTTCGTTTTCTACCTTCATTGGTTCAAACTCGTACATCGAGCTTGGAGATTGGAGGTTTTCCTTTGAGATGACATAGCTGTACAGAAACTAACCCCCTGTGGGCTACTAGTCCCTTTCCCGTCTTGGTAGGGGTGTATCCTAGTAGCTAGGCTAGATCCGGACTACCCATCTACCCCAACTCCCTAGTTCCGGGATATACCCGCCTTTAGGGTTCTTCTTATCCCGGCATATACCCGCCTTTAGGGTTCATTTCATTTTCTGACATATACCCGCCTTTAGGGTTCTTATCATTTCCCGGCATATACACGCCTTTAAGGTTCTTTTCATTTTCATTCATTCATTCTTCCTCACTCATGCATGTGAGTACCACCCGAGTGATTACTCCCTACTTGGTTTCTATTAATCATGGACTCCATCTAGTTTCTTCCTAACAAGTAATACATGGTAAGTCTATAAGAAACATGAATTTGCAAATAGCAGTAAGCTACATTTTATCATGCTTTCTAGCTTATTTCACAAACAATTCATGAATCATTTCAACGGGTGTTGAATTTACAAGGCGTTAGACATGCTTAGCGTTCACCAATAAACAAAATATATCACATTAATTAAACATGTTAAGAAAAGTGCTAACTAGCTAACCAAGATATTAGGCATGTTCAATATTCTAAATTAGACAAGGAAACAATGCTTCAATTTTGCTAAAGATTCACAATACATAACAACGAATGTAACATGTAACAGCAAAATAAACAACAATTAAATCCTACAAACATGCTTTGAAATCTATGAATATTAACGAAAAAATATAACTAAGAAGCGTACTAACGAGTTAATAACAAGAGCAAAGCTAAATACAACATTCATGAAGATACATTTAACGAATAGTCCACGAAAACATGGGCAATAATTCGATACAACAGGAGACTTGCGAAATAAAATGACATTGAATAAAACCAGAAGATTTCTAACTAAAACCACGAAATAACAATATTATAAACTGAATTGATTAGCTTAACAATGGATGTTAGCCTTCACACAATTCCAATTTACAACACTTGACAGTAAGTGAGCAATTAGCATATGGCATCCAAAATAAAGACATTTCATAGAATACAACCACATAACTTCCCAGAACAAAATTATGGTTTCATTCAAAAAGAAAAAATCCCCATCCACTTCTTCAGTTCATACTAGTATAGCGTATCTGTACCATTAAGTTCTAACTAGCAATACCCATATATTTGCAGTAAAGGAATTACACAGAACTGAACAATAAACTTGTGGGTAGGGCTTTGACGGCCAAAAATCCACCAATTCCTTACCAAATTTCAGAGAAGACTCGTGCCCAAATTTTTCAGATCACAATTCTCAGCCTCTTCCCTCTCTGTGCCTCTCACCCACACTCCCTGCTTCTCACTTCTCTCACCCACATTCTCTGCCTCTCACTTCTCTGCTAGTGCATTTATCAGAAGGAAAATACATATCCACCCACCTCAATCGACAACTTCAGTTAATACCTTAATTTCCACATTGACTTCTTCACGTTTCTGAGGCTCCCCTATGTTCTCTGCAGCTGGAAGACTTTAAGAAGTTGTCTTCTGCCGACAACTTCTCGACCCGAACTAGCCAGATTTGGCTCGGACTTCCCGGTTTACAGTTCGAGTTCGAACCCACACAGTCAGCACAGGGGACCCATCAACGAATCGGATCTCGTTGATTCACTCCCTGTTTTTCACATCCAGCCAACACAAATGCACTAATGTTCAACAGAAACGCGACAAAGACGAACGTACCAATTTGTATCGCCGAAAACGTCGCCGGACAGAGCCGACGCGAACCCGATCCCATCGCCCTCCGCACACCGCACCACGTCGCGCCGCACCGCACCACACTCACCGGCGTACCCCGCGCGCGCCGTTTAGCCGCCGCGAAGTCCGGCCATCGCGAGTCGTCGGCCGACGAGATCCGCTTCTTCTCTTCTCCCCTGTCGCGGGTCGCCGTTCTCCCAATTTCAGCAGCAAAACTGCTGTGTTTCCTCTTTTTGTTTTGTTTTGGGAAAATGACAAATCAACCATCGTGGTTTGCGGTCAATGACAAGTCAACCACTGTGGTATGTTTTCTAACAAGTTAACCACCAACGTATGTGAAAATGACAAATGCACCATCGCTGTCCGTAAAAAAAAGCTGATGGCCCCACCATGTATGCCTGGACGCCGCGGCGTCCAGGCAATTGTGGCCTGCACGCCGCGGCGTCCAGGCAATTTTGGCCTGCACGCCGCGGCGTCCAGGCNTTTTGGCCTGGACGCCAAAAAAAAAAAAAAATGGAAAACTAACTGAGACATGTTGTGTGGGTTATTATATTGCAGGTTGGTGAATTACTCTCAACTATCAGAATGCAATCCCGGATTAAGAAATTGACCTCCAAGCGTGGGAAGGCAACGATGGAGGCAGTTGAACCCGTTCAAACTGCGGCGTTCGAAGCCGATGTAGTGGCGGCGGTGGAAGAAACCGCTGAGCCTGAAGAAGGAGAAGCCGGCTGCTCCAGCGACCCGATCCAACCCGTTCAAGTGGGTTCAAGGTCGAAACTATATTGGAACCGGAATTGCAAAGCACGGTTCGTAGAAGATATCCAACGCCGTACCATTATTGTGTCCAAGATAGTAGATTTGGACTCATTCGCAGGGATGGGAATTGATCGTATGCTTGAGGCTGCTGGGTTAGCCGGGTTGTGCCGGATGAGGGGCAGTTATTGCGAGCGAGTTATACGATTGTTCTATGCAAATCTGAGCATCTCCACCCAACCCTTAGAGGTGCACACATATATTTTTGGACATGATGTCAGGTTCACGGCCAATGATGTGAACATTATGCTTGGATGTGTGTTGGAGGAGCCAAGCGATGAATATTATCATATGTCTCGGGCGCCACCATTCGTCAAACAAGGACGTGGGTTAGAGGTGATTAGATTGTTGCATCAGGATCCCAAGGTTGCCGAGTACAGCAAGCCAAAGGGCAAGGAGTTGAATGCCTTAGCCCGATTGATCCATCTGATAATGACGTACACAATTTTGCCTCGGAATGGGCATCGAGACCTTGTTACCAGCATGGATCTCTACATGCTAGAGAAGGTGTTCACGGGACAAAAGGTGGACATCGGATATATCATCCTGAGCCACATGCAAGAGGTGCTCAACAACTCGGCGAAGTCACTACCGTACAACTGGCTCATCCAGAGTATCGTTGAGCAGTTAGGGGTCCCCATCCCGGAGACGGAACCTAGAATTGAAGAGTCCGTCAATGACATTTACAACAATTCATTAGTGGACCGAATGGGGATCACCCAAACTGGAGGGGAATGGATGCGCAAGTCAAAGAAGGAAGCAAGACATCCACCCCGGTCAGAGCCAAGGCATTCAGTCCCGTTTCCTGAACAACCTCCTCCTCCTCAGGCATCTCATTTTAGTTCGATGCCTGATGAGACGTTCGCTTGGATGAGTAGGATGGAGGAGCTCCACCATATGTCCATGACCCACATGCAAAAAATGCAAGAGCAGCTGCAAATGCAATAGGTCCAAATACAAGAAGCAGCCAAGCTCGCAGAAGATAGGTGGGCCATAGCACAACAATGGCATATGCAATCTGCCGAGTGGCATCGTGACATGGTGGCAGCCCTGAACCCAGGTGACAGGCGATCACCCCATTTTGCATCCGCGTCATCCTCCTCAGACGCACCTGATACGACATTCCGATTGTAAGTTAATTTCGTTGAACGCTAATTCCACTTTTTTACTTTATTTTGTTTCATGTAATGACATGTTTTTAATTGGCAGCAACCCTGTTGGAAGCAGCCAACATATTCCTCCAGCGGTGCCTCTGGAGCCGCCGCCCCTAAGAACTGTGTGCGTGGTATGTCTTTCATTTCGGTATATATGTGTGTTCATTAATGTTTACGCTCACCCTTTTTTGACATTTTGGTTGCAGGCTCATGATTTGATGAGTAAGTTCAAGGATTATTGTCAGGGTAATCTTCGAAGGAACATTGAGACATGCGCAGTTCTTGGGGGAAAGCTGACCGACAATGAGTACGTCGTCAGCGAGATCATCTTCCCGGAGCAGAAGGGCACGGCAGATACTGTGAGAGACCTTCGTTGTGTACTAGTTTATAAGCTTTTATCTAAGTACTCATCCAAACTTATATGCAGTGCTATGCGGTCGACGGCGCAGACGAACATGTGTTCAGACATCAACATGAACACGGTCTACTCACCGTAGGGTGGATTCACGTAAGTATTCAGCTCGCGTCTCCAGTTTACATTGATATCATATAATGCGTTGTTTACATTGCAGACACACCCGAGACATGATTGTTTTATGTCGTCCGTTGACCTGCACCAGCAATACGCGTACCAGAAATTACTGCCGGAATCAATATCCATTATCGTAGCTCCCACCGACAAACAGCAGTAAGAAGTTTCCCTTGTGTACATTCTTAATATTGCTTTCCACGTAATTGTTCCCTTTGCATTACAGGCCGTTCGGCGTCTTCCGGTGTACCCCTGCGGGGATGGAGGTGATAGGAAAATGCAAAATTAAGGAACAATTCCACCTGCACGAACCTCCAACCTTTGAGTATGAGGGGCCGTTGTTCGCCGGAGCAGATAGAGTATTTCTTGACCCGCACTTGTCGTTTCTGATCACGGATTTGCGCCTGAAACCGACCAGGAAGAAGAAGGCGTAGTGTAGGTCAATGATATGTTGTTAAAAAGATGTTATGTATAATTTACATTTAGTGGATGATTTGGATGATACTGGAACTGTTTGGGATTATTTTTTGTGCAGGATGTACGAGAGTAGCTTTGGGGGAGTAAAGAAACAAGGCATATTATGTCAAAATTTTTAAAAAATTATGAAGTCAGGTCAATTGATTAGTTGTAACGCCCCTGGAATTGAAAAAAAAAACATTAACTTAGTAACACAAAACTTTGAATTTGCAAAACTTCTTTTTATATCAGAAAAACACAACTTTACATCAGTGCCATTTCACTGTCATCTACATTTGTCGAAAGAAAAAACAATTGTATCACGGCAGGTTAAGGTCCACATTTGTGTACGTTTGTGTGGGAGGACCTTCCGTATCAGACTCCTGCAGATCACATTGAAAAGGAAATGAGCATATTTCAAATAACAATTGAAAGCATAACGTGATAATGCACGGACCTGCGTCTCATGAACTCTATCAGGAACTCTGAACCCCATAAAGGTGTCCTCCGACCTTCCTCTGCCGCCTCTGCCTCTCCCTGTGTTGCCACTGCCAGCCCCTGCACTGGATTGGCCTCCCCCTTCGCACGTGCGGGCATTGTGCCCCACACTACCACACCGCCCACATGTGACGCTCAAATGTCTTCTGCTTAGCACTGTCCGGCTGGGGGCCTCGTCCACATCCCGTATTCGACGGACGCGCGGCCTTCCTGGAAGCCTTTTAAAAGGCGGTGGGATAATTGGATCAAGATCCGTCACAGGAAGCCACTCGATTGGTCCATTAAGGGGGCGGAGAAAGTGGGAGTACATCACCATGTATGTTTCCCGGTGATAGCACCAATGCACAAAATCCTCATGAAGTGAATGCACGGGATTGCATGCACACACGGGATGCCGGTCAACTCCCACCGGTAACATGTACAGGTACACCTTTCCAAATCGACAGCGTACATGTCGGTACCGTTGCTGACCTCAAACTGGGCAGCTCCTGCAAACTGAGGGCTCCAATTTCTACTGGCATGTTGTACTTTGGCGAGGCGGTTGCTGATCATTGGACACAACCATTCGGTCGACTGAGCCATCTTTTCATATTTTTTGACGATCCTACCCATGATGCCCTTTCGAATGATCTCGAACATACTTAGAATAGGTTTGTCCCGGGCGGGTAGGATGCAGGCATTGAAGGACTCGCTGAGGTTGTTGAGGCTTATGTCGCACTTTGGGATCGAAGAGAAGGCATGTTTGGCCCAGCATGTCTCCTCTATTCCACGTAAATAGTCATGGGCCGCCAGGTCAAGGACACGTAACTTGGCCATCTCTTTCTCAAATTGCCTCACTGTTGTGGCTCTTGATGCAGCCCACATTGCATCTTTCAACAACTTGCCTTTAAATTGTTTTTGAAAATTGGCATACAGGTGTCGGATGCAAAACCGCTGGTCTGCTTGCCATGCCACATCTCTCACAGCTAGCACTAGTCCCTGCAAAGATGCATAATATGAGACAGACATTGGTAATATATGACAAACATAAACACATAATGCAAAAGCAGTGCATAACACCTTACCTTTTGTCGATCAGAAATAATCGTCCACCCATTGCCAGAAGGGGTGTTTAGATCGTCCAGCAACAATTCTAGAAACCACCTCCATGAAGCCCTATTTTCTGCTTCAACGACTGCTACAGCAATCGGGTACATACCATCGTTCCCGTCGATGGTGACAGCAGTAAGCAGTTGCCCCGGAGTCGCTCCCTTCAAGTGGCAGCCATCTAAACAAATAATAGGTCTACCACCATTCAGCACTGCCCTTTTGCATGCATCCAAGCACATGTACATCCTTTTAAATACACTCATATCGAGGTCAACACGCAGTGAACTTCCGGGATTCGACCTCCGAATCTCCTCAGCATAGGACCATATGAGCTTGTATTGCTCATTGGCATCCCCTTCGTTAATTTTCTTAGCCGCATTTCTTGCCCTTCTAGCAAGGCTGGAAGTAATGTTGACGTTGAAGTCCTTCCTGACAGTCTCAATTATGGAAGATATGGCCCAGTCGGCCTGACTTTTAAATCTGTCCAAGTAATGCGTTGCCACCCATTTGGCTGTGGCATGGCGGCTTTCCATTTGTCTGGAGCATGTGTGAACGTCGTTGTACATCTTTATTTGAAATGTCATTTCATTTTTTATTTGTGAGGCGTGCAGCCGCCACATGCACCCTTCTTGACAAGCAGCTCTCAATCGATGCGCATCACTGTGGGTGAATTTTATCCCGTACCCATTATCCATTGCATAATCAACAATTTCTTCTCTAATTTTATTCAAGGAACTATATTTTTTGCCTAGCCCCATACCAACAAATGTGCACTCTGCTTCTGGTTGGTGTCTCAATCTACTCTCTGCCATGTCCATCTCTTCATCACTAGTGGATTGGCATGCTGATCGGAGTTCCTCATCGTCCTCTTCGTTTAAATTTGCTGAGACAGAATGCAAAATAATAGCAACTTCGTTTCCAAAGCCACGTACCTCCTCATTGGCCAATAATGTCTCTTAAGGGCCCATTTCAGCTTCACGGTTAATACCACCTTCTGTAACACTCCAAGATGCCATTTTTTCCAACAAATTCTTCAACTTTTCCAAAATCCCTTTCTCTACTCGCTTCAGCGCAGTTCAGACTTCTCTAGGGTTAGCTAATAAGGGAAAACGATAGAATACATGCGAATATCGCAGACCACTCGGATTATGTATTCTGCTGAATTAATTCACCTGACTTAACAGAAGGACGCAAATGGCCTGGAGGCAAATTGCCTGGACGCCGCGGCGTCCAGGCCAGAAATTGCCTGGACGCCGCGGCGTGCAGGCCAAAATTGCCTGGACGCCGCGGCGTGCAGGCCAAAATTGCCTGGACGCCGCGGCGTGCAGGCCAAAATTGCCTGGACACCGCGGCGTCCAGGCATACATGGTGGGGCCATCAGCTTTTTTTTACGGACAGCGATGGTGCATTTGTCATTTTCACATACGTTGGTGGTTAACTTGTTAGAAAACATACCACAGTGGTTGACTTGTCATTGACCGCAAACCACGATGGTTAATTTGTCATTTTCCCTTTTGTTTTTAATAATATTATTATTAATATATGGGTAAATAACATTGCAAACCCTATAGTTCTGAATCAATGACAAGTCAAACCTTGGAGAAATTTTTTTAATAAAATATTTTTAATAACTAAAACCCTGAACTATGAGAAATTATCGCCGGCAACCTCGCAGTCAAGTTTTCCGTCCAAATTCGTCAAATCTAATTCCTTAGTTAACTTGAAACGTTTTCCTCTCAATGTCGATTTCGTTCGTCGGCGTCGATTCTTAAAATCGATATTAGTTCTACCATATAAATGAATTTCAAAGTCGATGATTCAAAAATTTCGAACTTTTTGACTGTAAAACGACGAATATTGAAGGAGAACTATCTGTTTTAGGTTAAAAGATGATTTTTAACATATAACGGACGTCCGTCATACTCTGACGGACGTTCGTTATAGGTTAAAAATCGTATTTTATCCATTTTATTTTTTATTATTAATAAACAAATATTAAATTACCGTTTTACCCTTAAAAAAATTGTCAATATTATTTTTATAAGGACAAAAGAGTAATTTGACAGACAAGTGGGGGTACAGTTGTCTGCCTGTCAAATTACTCTTTTATCCTTATAAAAATAATAATGACAACTTTTTTAAAGGTAAAACGGTAATTTAATATTTGTTTATTAATAATAAAAAATAAAATGGACAAAATACGATTTTTAACCTATAACGGACGGACGTCCGTGAGAGTATGACGGACGTCCGTCAGAGTATGACGGACGTCCGTTATATGTTAAAAATCATCTTTTAACCTAAAACGGACAGTTCTTCTTCAAAATTCGTCGTTTTATAGTCAAAAAGTTCGAAATTTTTGAATCTTCGACTTTGAAATTCATTTTTATGGTAGAACTAACATCGATTTTAAGAATCGACGCCGACGAACGAGATCGACATTGAGAGGAAAACGTTTCAAGTTAACTGAGAAATTAGATTTGATGGATTTGGACGGAAAACTTGACTGCGAGGTTGCCGGTGATAATTTTTCATAGTTTAGGGTTTTAGTTGTTAAAAAAAATTCTCTAAGGTTTGACTTGTCATTGATCCAGAACTATAGGGTTTGCAGTGTTATTTACCATTAATATATCTATTGATATAATAATTATTTGTAACCAAACAACTCACCTACCGTACTTATATTGTAACCAAACAATCAACTTTTAATTTAAGCAAATTATTATTATTATTATTATTATATATATATATATCTATATATTTTAAAATCATTTCGGGATATTACAGTGTACTTGATACATTTTGTAGTTCTTTGTCAACAAAAACTGTTGAGACACTTATTTGCTTTCAAAATTGAATTCGATCATCAAAACATCAATCTATTAACCTAAAAGATACAGTGGATAGTAATGACAAATTTGATCAATGTGTGTTTTATATTTTTCTTTTCTGTTCCTTTTAATGATTACTATATCTGACATAATTTACTTGGAATTTATATTTTGTGTTGCTTACATCAAATAATAGAGATAGCGGACAAGTCAAACTCAATGACTATTGACTAGTGAGCAGTGATGACTTGGAACTTGTATGTTTATTGTTTAATGACGAATTATAACTATGTTAGAACTTGTATGTTTAATGATGAATTAGAACTTGTATGTTACTATGTGTAAATTTTAACGACAAAGTAGAACTTGTATTCATTGTATGTTTAATGGACATCCCCCAGCTCTTGAAGGACATCTTCATCTAGCGCCGAACGTCCCCCATCAATGAAAGACGTCCATCACCTAGAATCTGGCGTCCCTTAACTCATGAAGGATGTCTATCACCTAGCATCGGACGTCCCCCATCACTGAACAATGTCCAACCCCACTCATCTTGTGACGTCCCAGTTTTTTTAACCTTTTAAAATTTTGTTAAAATTAAAACTTTTTCTTTTCTTTGATAAACAGTGGAAAAATCTCTTTAACATATAATCAGAGTGCCTTTCTAAAAAGCCGGACCGTCAAAATCCTTTCGTCATACTCGTTAAGAAAATTGTTATAGTTATAAAATCGTTTATCAAAATATAGCGGAAGCAAATCATAGTTATAAAATATATTCTCAAAACAAACGGAAGCGAAATCAATTCAACTTAAGAAATACTTAACAATTAAGTGCAGCTTAATTACAAAACATTTTCAATTTTTCTCTCTTTAGCCTAGCCAGCCACAAGTCCGTTCGTGCAAATCTTTCATCAATTGCTCATTGGTTCGTTCATCATTTTCTCGTGCGTGAACCTACACCATTAGCAACTGTGAGCCCAAGGCCCAATAAGAAATTAGCTATGCAGTATGATGTATGCCTCTCTTTAGTTCTTTTGAAATGGGGCCACCCAAACCAATCTTTTCTTACGTTTTTTCTTTCGTTCGTTTGTTCTTTACTCATACTTCAAGTTGGAGATTGGAGGAATCTGTGGCTGTAGGGTAGATCTTTGTCGACTTTAACCACCTAGAGTAGACAGTCTCGCAGTCCCAACAAGGGAAAGGTAGGGTTCTTTTAATCCTGTCTACCTGGCTGATCCGTACTTGCCCTACCATCCCCCAACTCCCATTCATTCATTCATTCATTCATTTCGTTCGTTCATTTTCCTCACATCATGCATGTGAGTACTAGCCCAAGGTGGTCCTCCCTACTTGTTTCTATTATCATGATGCATGTACATAAGAAACGTTATCATGGTGCATGTCATTGGAAAGCAGTAATAGTCATGATATAAAGGCCTGAAGTAAGAAGCAGTAATCACAAATATATATAAAAGTAAGGGACATAAGAGCAAGCTACTAATACCCTAAACATGGCAATGCATTCTAACATGCTTGGTAATTTAGGAGAAACAATAACAATTAGACATGTTTGGCAATTTAAGAAAAACGGTAACAATACAAACATGCTTGGCAGTTTAAACAAAACAATAATCACATGCTAATATTCTAAACATGCTCGAAAATTAAAATATAACATGCGATCCCAAACATGCTCGAAATTAAATTGACAACGTGCAATTTGCATAGACATGATATATATATATATAAAACAACATAGTGGAAACGTAAACAAACAATTAAAGTAAACAACTCGACTAATGGTGTAGGGCTTTCACTGGCCAACGACTCTACTCAATTTCTTACCTCGAAGCTTTAACGCGTATTAGCATTTAGTCATTATTCTTCTTCTCTTCTTTGTACCTTCACAATTTAATAACAATCTAATCATTACTAAAATAATTTAATCTACAATCTTAACGCCTTTTCTATTCTAATTCTTCGTTACTTACGAAAATCTCCTAAACTTAGCTTAATACTTAATTTCCACATCCATTACCAATTATTATCACGTCTTTGCCCAACACAGACTAACAATTTGATCTTAACAACCAACAATTAACCAGAGATTTAATAAAAACTTCATAAATGTGAACTCGCTTAACACTTATTCCTTAGCGATATTCAATTCAAGAACCAAACTATACATCACAGCATATTCAATATCAAAGCGGGAGTCAAAAGCATAAACTTAACTGGTTTATCTCCAAATATCACAGTTCTACACTAATCAACATCCACCATATTCATGCTTCACAAAAGAATAAAAGCAGTAGCTAAACAGATTACCTAAATAGATCACCAACTTAACAACTCGTTCCAACTTCAATCAACTTAACAACTTATTCCACTTCATAATTACCTAATAGAACCCAACCGTGGTGACAGAAATCCATTCGCACAACCAATAACAACAGCAGACAATTAGCCCAATGACATAGCAGTTCATACATATAATTAGTCATCCAACAGAATGATTCTCATTCACAAAAAATCTAGAAACTAAATCTAATAGAGGCAGTAGCTAAACTAATATTAACAGAGCAGTGACTTCCCAGAACATACATCCAATGTATTAAAGAATAATCATCCAATGTGTTTATCCAAAACAACAGATTAACCAACTCCCTTTACATCAAATCTTCCTTTAGCTAGTTCTTTTTTATAGACAAAACACAAACATCCAATTAAACTCATGGCTCGGCAGCTCACAAAATCAACAGAGTATTAACCCAACTACAGCTTATCATCCAATAACAGAAAATATGTCCAAAACTGAAAATCAAACATTACAGACAACAACAAAAAATAACAGAGTCTCACCAACACCCGAGAGAGGCCATCACCTCTCGACCATCACCGGAAAACAAGGCAACCAAAAGCAATCCAGCAGCTCCAACCTTCAGCCTCCTTAGCTCACCCTAGAGCTTTTAGCTCTCTAC
Source organism: Begonia loranthoides (assembly GCA_022433065.1). Taxonomy (NCBI): domain Eukaryota; kingdom Viridiplantae; phylum Streptophyta; class Magnoliopsida; order Cucurbitales; family Begoniaceae; genus Begonia; species Begonia loranthoides. The sequence goes on along the minus strand of CM039468.1, from coordinate 43,404,592 downwards.
CATTCCCACGAGTCCATTTATTTCTCTTCCTCCCGACAACCTCTTCATTTTCTTTTGCGGGTTGACAGCCTCTTAATTAGGGCTGTCTCCTTTTCAATTCGTCAACCAACCCCAGTAAATGTGCCCCCCATCGTGTGTCGGCAGAACCACATAGCTTGGAAGGCAGAGTTACGTGGAAGATTCTTCTCGCCATGCATGGTTCAACTCGAATTGCAAGCTGGACCCAGGCCTTTGGCCGGTCCAGCGCGAATCTCCAGCCACCAGGAGCTCCCTCTCGAAAGCTCCAGCCCAAACGTCCCTGTCCATTGCCAACCATCAACCGAAATGTAGAGGAGGAGAAAACCCGACCAAACATACCTCCAATAGTTGTCGAAAAACCACGCCGCGGGAGCCCCGAATCAGAGCCCTAGCCGCGAACATTCCACCGAACAAACCTACGCCGTTCGTCACCGCCGGACAACTCCATCACCGCGCACGCCAGAGCTTGCCATCGCCATTTGTCACCTCCATCGTCCGATCTGCTTCCTCTTCGCCGTCGATGTACCTTCACCCGATTCTCCCTCTCCCATTCACGGGTTCTCTCTTCCCTTCAGCAAAACAAAATAGCCCTAAATCCCAATTAATTTTCTCCCCCTTCTTTCATCTAATTCATGAACCGAACCAATCATGCAGTGAACCAGACCAAACAACAAAACCGGTTCACTCTACATCCCCTCATTAATCACTTAAATTCATTTATTCCTTCAATTCCCACAAATTTCTCTTAATCCAATCTTCCACTTAATATGCAATAAATCTCCACTTAATTCAACAAATCTAATAAATCTCATTTTATTATTCTTTAATTTAAATCCTTAATTATCGTCCGATAAATTTTCATAAATTATAATTTAACGAATGCGTCATTGGTAATACTCCGATAATTATCAAATAAATCCAAAAATCCCTAATTTCTTTTCAACTATCCTTATTAAATTCCGAAACAAAAATTCGGGGTATCACACATCCAAAGACCAATAATTCGTCGACTCTCTCATGTGTCTCATCCAACGACCATCAATTCGTCTGCTCTCTCATTCAACAACCATCAATTTGTTCACTCTCCCATCCAACAATGATCAATTCGTTGGCTCTCTCATCCAACAACCATCCCATCATCTGCTTCCATTTGAAATATTTTTGTTAAATTTACATTAGTAAAAATTAAATTTATATTTTATATATAAAGAAAAAAATATTATGTTATATAATGAGTAGAACAGAAACCGAATCAGAACCAAACCAAATATTTCAGTTCGGTTTCTGTTCTGTTTCTCACTTTAAATAGTTAGGTTTCAATTTCATTTTTTACAAACTGAACAAAGTCGGTTCGATTTTAGTTTGATCCTAAAGCCAAACTGTATTCGGTTATAGTTTCATTTTGTTGAAATCGAACAAAGTCGGTTCAATTTTGGTTCGATCCTAAAACCAAACTGTACTGACTTTTGTGCACCCCTATTTGTTATGATGGAGCTTTTTCTATGTGGATCTCTTTATATTGCCTACGTGGCACTAATTAGGGAGTCAAATTGGGCGTCAGATATCAAGGATAAAAGGAATGAGAGAAATCGTCAAGGCGTTGAAGATGTGAAGCATTTTGTTACTTTTTCTTCTCTTCTCTATAAACCTTTCTTTCTTTCTTTTTCTTCTTCTTTCCCTTCTTTGTAACTCTCTTCTCTTCCTCCTTTTTCTTCTTTGTAACTCTTCTTTTCTTAATGTAAACCTCAATGTTAAAGGCATGTCTTTTTAATAGAGACAGTTTACAATCACCAATGTTGTTCCCCAGTCAGGTTGTGGTCCAACCATAACAAATGGTATCAGGACAGCAACGACCCATGGCCAAGTCGCTCTCCTGGACGAACAAAGACATGTTGAATTGATTTAGTGCTGAGTTGAAGTATTTTAGATCTGCAATTTCTTCTCGCCTCACCATCTCTAATCTCAAGTTGCAACAACTTCATCTTAGGCTAGAAAGATTTGAGAACAAATTTCATAGCCTCCTTCAAGATATTAACTCCAAATACGATGGTATTATGGTTGCATTAAACCAGCTACTTTATTCTTGATCTCACGATAATTAGAAACAAATTACCGAGCCAAACCAGCTCACAGCTTCTAGCTCCAAGAATGTGGATCTTTAGAATGATGCTATTAAAGGCACTAAGAAAATTAAATTCTAGTGACTATTGACAAACAAAATAGAGACGAGGATGTTGAGCTTGATAACCCGAGCACTGATGTTTCTTCGACTCCTAAAGAGGATTTGGCTAGGAAGGCTGCACTACACCAAATTCTTTTATATTTGAGCAAGGTTAGATCCAAAATTACTCTACCTCTCCACTTGATTGTGTTGATTTTGACGTGGATTTGAGCAGTAGCAGGGTTTGCATTATCAGAGTGGATTTTGACTCTGAATCGGATGTTGAAGAATAAATCAATCCAATTTTTGTTTTACATTCAGGAGATAACTACGATAATGATATCAATGGGGTTGATCTCTGGACTAGTTTTGATCTACAACAAAAATTGACTGTACAAGGCACATTTGTAACTATTATGGTGCATCTTCTACCAATGTTCACAAGGAGGATAAAAATCAATGGAACTGTTGTAAACATTGGAGCTAATTCAACTCCACAATGCCTTGGTACATTCTCTGAAACCTTGCAGTCAATGCATTATATATTTATATTTGATCCTGGTGGAGAGAAATGGAAGGTGAAATTGTTCACAACATTGCCTATGAATATACCATGTTGGTTCTTCAACCATCTTTGGTTGAAAGTAATCATCATACAATGAAAGTTGTTGCTCAACCTGATACTGCAAATACCATGTATAAAACCCCAGTTGAGGATCCTTCATCATCATGATTCACAGGAAGGATTGAAAACTTTTTCACATAGAACATGAAGGAGCTTAATTCTGAAATTTTTATTGCTCGCGGTTTTAAATGGCGAGTACTAATTTTTTTCCAAAGGGAATAACGTGGATTATTTTTCAATGTATTTAGATGAAGCTAGTTTTTTCAGTTGGCCATATGGAGTGAGTCGTTATGCACAAATTAGATTGGGAACAATTAATATGGAAGAGGTGATTTGTGCACTACAGCTTGACTTGACAGACGAAAATAATGGGATCATAAATCAGAAAGAGGCAAGCGTAGAAGTTGAGAAATATGAGGATATGGAAGAAGATTTGAAGGATCACGCCCTTTATCAAATCAATTGATTCTTATCAAGAAAATGTGATAGAGGACTGCCATGGTGAAGAAAAGGAAATCTCTCATCCGGACAAAGAGTTAAATGTGGCAATGGCAGTTAATGATTATTGTCACAATCACCAACCTCCAATGGCTTTCACAAGAACAGAAGTAAGAGGGTGGTTTAGAAAATTTGTTTTGTGATTATGGACCTGCATGTACTATTTTTATGTTGATAGAGAAGAGCCACATTCTAGTATAATTTTTTGGTCAGCAATGACCACCCTACTTTGATATTTTATGTTGATACTGTGTTGATAATGAGAGGCTGGAGCTTCAAGATGGAGATCTTCATGTGTTCTTTGAAGTCCATGGAATGACAGAGCTAAATGATGGATGGAAAGTCCACGAAGATAAAAAAAAATGCAAATATTTATTCATTTACTCTTGACGAGAATACTACAAACTTTGAGACCTATGAGGAAGGTCGTATTGTTACATTGGCACTGGATAACATAGGGCGGATTCCTACTGTTGGTTCAAAGGAGGATGCCAAGAAGCTAATATCTTATGCTAGTCATATGAGTGAGAGCGTGGCAGGTTTAAAATTGGAGGACATAAACTCAACTTTTACGACACTTTGCCTTTGGCACCAAAGCAGTTCTGAACTACATGGCTACCATGTTTTGTGGTTTAGTGGGCCAAGACGTTGTGAAAGATTGCTCTGAAAAATTCCATCCACTTCCCCAGTTCTTCTACTTTGACTCTCTGGTCACTTTCTCCGGAGCCATTGGAGTCTATTTATTTTAGACCAGTGAATGGTCGTTTTGATGCTTAGATTTCAGTAATTGTTTCTCGGCTCCAAAGGGAGATAGAAGATGTTAAAGACATTAGGGCTGGCATGGCAGCCGAAGTTAAGCGATATTTAGATGACAAAAATATACTGAACAATATGCTACACTATTTGGTCTGCAGGAATCCAATAAAGGAGTTTTATTCATTCATTTTCCCGTCTACTTCAACTTCAACGTTTCTTTTTTTGCTATGGGCAATACGACAGAACCATACTTATTATCACCATAATTGGCCATTGAAAATGATTGAGGAAACACAATATGTTGATTAATTTAGAGGGGAAATTAAAATATATATTCATAGAGACAAGAATATTGTAAGGGGAATAGTTGTTATGGTGGAGCTTTATCTACGTGGAGCTCTTTATATTGCTTAAGTGGCACTAATTGGGTATTAGATATCCTGGATAAAATGTTAATATAATTTCATACAAACAATCCTTACGTTCCATATTTAACGTTGTTTGATTCAACTATTTCATTTTCTATAAATTCACAAGTAAATAATTTATTTTACTAACCTTAGTCCATGATAAAAGCTTTTGATGATGAAGATGATATTGAATCTTTTTTATCGCCTTAAACCTTTTACTTTAATCGTCTCTTTGATTATCAAGAAACCGAGTATAGATATTCATAATTTCAGAGAGTGATCGAGAGTTAAAGTGTAAGCATTAGTGCTACAATCTTTCTCTCAGTGATGAAGAAGACACCTTTCCAAAAGGCATCTCACCATACATACCCTTTCATTCATGTCTCTTAATTCATACATCTTCAACTATACTTTATACACTTTAATAAGGTTAATGAGAGAGAATTAAAACTCAATGAACTTAATGTCTTTTATGTTTAACAACCATCACATTAACCACATTCATATTAAGTCAATGCCTCTTTGATTAACATGAAGCACATTAATAGATTATTGTTAGAATAATCTAACATAAAAGGGATGAGAGAAGCTGTCAAGGTGTCAAAGATGTGAAACATTTTGTTACTTTTTATTCTCTTCTCTATAAACCCTTCTATTCTTCTTCTTCTTCTTATTCCCCTTCTCTGTAACTCTCTTCCCCTCTTCGTTTCTTCATTTTTCTTCTTTGTAAGTATTCTTTCCCTACTATCAACCTCAATATTCAAGGGATATCTATTTAATAAAGTCTATTTAAAATCACCAATGTTGTTCCCCAATTAGGTTGTGGTCCAACAACAACGTGCTCTGCTTCTCTCTAAGTGCAAAGCGAAAGCGAAGATGGATAGACATGATAGAAGAGTTTTACAGAGCTCTTAATTTTCTTTTTTCTAATTAAATTATTGGTTGAAATTTGATATTTAAATTTTAAAAATAGTAAAATGAGTTTTTACTCCTTATTGGTTCAATTTTACTTTTCAATGATTTTTCAATATATGGTTTCATTAAAGGGAAATTAACAAAATAAACTATGAATTATTGGATCATAAATAAGTCAAATCTTAAAAAATTTTTGCAAACAACTAGAACCTAGAACTATGGGAAATGAATATAACAAATCTCGTTGTCACGTTTTTGTTAAAAATTTAAATTTTTAAAAAATAATTCTCCAAGTATCCATTGCGGAAAAAGTATTTTTTACAGCAGAAATTTGGCATCTGCTGCAGAAGGCTAGTTCCATAGTGGAAAAAGTATTTTTCGCAGCAGAAACTTGCATTCCACTGTAAAATCTTAGTTTCCTCAGCACAACCTGTGGGTGAAACATGACTTCAAACTGAAACACAGCATCAACCTCAACCTCAAGCACGATTAGTATCTCAATTGGTCCATTTCTAACCTATATCAAATTGTTTCTACTCACTGATTTTTAGAACCGAGTCAGCGAACGATAGGTAAGAAGCTGATATTAAAAATTGTTCGATTATTATTGTATCTAGAAGAGTATATTTTGATATATTAACTAATATGATAATAGAAGACACGTTTCAGCCAAGGAAACTAAAATTCCAGAGCGGAAGGTCAGTATCCGTTAGAGAAATTACCCTTTCTGCTACGGAAAATATTCTTTCCGCAATGGATACTTGTCTTCCGCTGTGGAAAGTAAGTTCTTGACTGCAACTACTTCATATACAAGTCCGCTGCAAAAACTATCCGCAGCAAAAAAAAATTAATTTTTAACAAAAAAATGTCACAGCGAGGTTTGCTTTCTTTACTTCTCATTGTTCGATATTTTAGTTATTCACAAAATTACTTTAAGATTTGGCTTGTCCCTAATTCAATAATTTAAGGTTTGTTTTGTTAATTACTCTTCATTAAATTTAACCCAAAAAGACTAAGAGAATTTTTTTAATCAAGTCATTTATTTATATCACTTATAATACTAGAGTAAAATTTGAGATTGATTTAGTTATTAAAATTAAAAAAAATTAATTGGTTTAATTTTAAAATGACTTAAAAAAAGTTAGTTTATTTCTAATCAGTATTTCAAATGATATATATAGATTACATAGAAAAAAAATTATCATGTAGTTTTTTCATTAAACTTAATGACAATTAAAAATAGGTAGTATCATCCTATTTAAAACATAAAATTAAGACTACCAAATCTTCAAATGAAAATATTCAAATTGCTCAAGTAAACTTCAACAACAAAGACATTTTATTCTTAAAAAATTAGAAAATTATTTATTAAATTAAAATGCTCTCATTTTTTTTTCAAGAAAATAAAGAGCTTCCTTAGTTTCAAATTGAAATTTTATGATTTGAAACACAAAATTAAAAAATAATCACAGGTAAGTAACTTCGATTTAAAATATTAATATCATAGTCACATTTTCTATTTTGAGCTGCATAGGAACAAGATAACTTTGTGGAACATTTGTCAAAGGTTTCAGGCTACTAATCAAAGTGTAACTCATGTTCCGTTACATATTAATATCTATTTCATCAATATAGATATCAACTCAATCACATGTGACAGGACGCCTACAATAATATAACATTATAGAACATATGTCAAAAGTTTTGTGCTACTAACCAAGAAGCCACACTAATCAAAATACAAGATAAAGTTGAGGAAGTCGAGTGAAGATCACTAAACTTAAATTGTAACGACATGAAGCGTAAAATCCTTTTTCTTGACATTTTTTTGAGATACATATAAAAATCATGCCTTTAAAATAATACGGAGAAAGTCCTAAAAGAAAACTTGTTTAAAATTTAAACATTGTAAAGCTTAACATAAAACAACTATAAATATTTGTAACTTAAATTCAATCATAAAAGAAAACAAAATTAAAAATAAAAAGGGTTTTTCTTTTGCAAATCTATTTTTTTCAATCATCGCCCATGAGTCAACGTTGCTTTAACAATGTTGTAGCCTCGCCCATGAGTATTCTTTATCAATTGAACCTTTATTCATTAACATCTTCAAGTTCTTGAATAATTTCAACATCACCTAAATTACAAAGTTCATCTATAAACCTAAAACTCAATAAGAAATGCATAATATGATATGAATATAAAGTGTGGTATGAAAAAATCGTGTTTTTTTTCGGTCCACGTTCTTTTCTTTTTCTTTTACTTAATAGTCCACCTCATGCGGGACATCCAACTCGAATCCCGCCCACAACAACTATTTACATTTATTCAGTCTGTCTTTCAGTTTTTCTTAATGAAAATATTTTTTTTCATGATGCATGATACATACACATGACACATAATAATAGTAAGACATGCATGATCATAGCAGTAAATATATTCTCTATCCATATTTCACGTAAACAATAAATAGTAAATAACCAACGAAAATTAAATCCTCAAATAATATCTCAATGTGAACAGTAAGCAGTAAACAATCTGACAGAATTATATCCTCAATTACAGCTCGTAGGCATCACCAAGAGAATATCAACAAAATATTATCTTACCCTAGCACTTTATGATGCAGGAAAAAGGTCAAACACAAGCAATATCACTTACTTTAGGTTCTTATTGAAGTCTGTCTAGTCATAGTATCAAAATTTCTTTACTCTAATTGATCACTTGATTGAAATTAGAAAGAAGAAGGATTGAGTTAATATAATAAAAGAATAGACTTTAAGAACCTACATAGTTTCAGTGTCCCTCATTGTCTATTTTGTAAGACTTAAAGTCCTTAATTGTAGAAAGTCTACCTTTAGAATGCTTGAGAGAGAAACCCCAAACTTCGCAGCTCAAGAATGGTTAGGGTTTTGCCCCCAATCCTTCATATTTATATAAAATCCCACAGAAGGAAGATCTTGCACAAAATGCATCACAACATTATCGTTTCCTTATTAGTCCAATAATCAAATCGTAACCTCATTGATTATATGAAAAATCATGTTTTGAATCGGTCTGTAGATACTGTGAACTTGTGTGCTTCCGCTGCAAATGTTTGCTTGTCTTTCTCCTCCAATGAAAATCTGTCACATTTGCATTTACACTTACGTTCGCGGACACCAGCGTTTTTGCGATCACCAACTCTTCTGTGAAAGCCAACACTTCCGCAGGTACTCCATCTCGCAGAATTATCCGCCAATTGCTATCTACCACGTACGCTAATTCTTTCGCGGATGTATCTCCTGAGGATGCCAATGCTTCCATTGATGCCAACATTTTTGTAATATTTACTGTTCCTCGCAGATCCTTAATCCAAACGACGATGCTTTGTACCTTTCTTATCTGCCGCAAATGCGTTCCTTTCCACATATCCTCATCATTTGCGGATTTACTCAACCCAAACAACAACGTTTCTCTCCTTATACTTATCCACTGGGGAAACATTCATTTTCGCGGATGCATTTTTAAATCCAAACAACGACATTCCATACCGTACTTATCCACCACGGACGCATTCCTTTATGCATATCCTTGTCATCCACATATTTACTCATCCCAAATGATGATGTTTTTCTCCTTATAATTATCAGCCGCAAAAACATTCCTTCCTGCAAACGCATTTTTAAATAGAAATGACAATGTTTCTTCTTTGTTACTTATCTGCCACGAAAACATTCCTTTCCGCAGACGCATTTTTTAAATCCAAGCGATGACATTTCTTTTTTGTATTTATCTGTCGCGGACGCATTCCTTTATGCGAATATGTTCCTTATCCTAAAACGAAGTCGTCTACTTTGCGGATATAAAACACATCCTGGGACACTCACGCCCTTGCGGATCCTAACACTTCTTCATGTCTACCAATCTCTATATGTTTTTTTTCTAATTCGACGACTAATCTTTTGTCCACCATTTTTAAAGACAATGTGTGTTGCACATGACTTTAAAATGTTTGTTCCTTCATCCTGGTCGTTTGTTCCAATGATTGACGTCCCTTCCCTTTGGTGGATATCTGTTGCCTTCATCAAATGGTCTACCTTTCATTCGATCTCATCATCTAACGGTCCTTGTCATCCACCTTGTGTAATACCCCGATTTTCAGTAATGAAATTAAGTAAGAATAATTGAAAAATAAATTGGATGTAATAGAATTATTTGGATAATTGTTGAAGATCCATTTGATGGAAATTAATTTAAAAAACGAGATTGAGAAATTTAAATTGGATTGGCCATTATTATTAAGCGATAACTGGAATAAGTCTGAAATTGAAATTTGTGTAGATTAATATACGACACATATAATTGACACATAAATATATATAATTATTATTAATTATGGAATGTGGGAATTGATTAAATGAAATTGTTAATTGAAATAAAATAAAAGAGTAAAAGAAGAAAAATGGATCAAACGCTGTTGTTTAGAGAAATGAACGGGCAGCACAAAATCATGAGGAACTGGTAGATAGCATGTCTACCAATCTATCTACTTGTGTATCACCCGATCTCACTAAATTCAGCATCCCGAGGAGATAATTGGTGATCTCAATACACGGCTTCGCTTGGGATTGCTCCACGTCCCTTCCTTCACTGTTGGCAGTTGGTGATTGGTGTTGAGGGAGGTGTTCCTTAGAGGATAAGGGGTCATCTGGGAGATAAAAATGTGTACGCAGAGAGAGTGTGGTGCAACAGAAGCCTCTCTCTGGAGAGTTGAGTGACAAAGAACAATTGAGAGGAAAGCTTTATGAATATGAGGGAGAGATGAGTTGTGGGGTTCTGAAGACAGAAAAGTGGAGAGTGCAGTAGTGAAAGGGGAACTCTCTTGAATCATGGAAGCAGAGAGGTGAAAATTTAGGAACTGTGTGTGATGCTTGGCTTCCTCTTAGGTCCTCTTTGGTTTCTTCAGGTAATGGACTTCTCTGTAGTTTAGAAAGCTGTTAATGACCAAATGGAAATGAATAAAAGTGTTGGATGTCTTGCTGCCTTGAAGTTTTGTTTTCAATTTATAATAAATGTTAATGCTGGGATTTGTGTTTGGAATTCTAGAGATTTTGATGAAAGCTTTGCTTTGATGACGGGTATTACTCTCTGAAATTACTACCTCGTTGAGTGTTTGTATGTTTGGTTTATGGTTGTTAGGATGAAATGAACCCCTGTTTTGGGTTATTGCTTCTCAACAGTGACGAAATAATGAGATAAAAGTGGGATTATGTCCTGTTAATGGAAACAGTTTCCCAAAGTTATTGCTTGCTAGAAATATTAGATGAGAACCATAATGAATGTTAGCTTTGCGGATGGTTACTTGTGAGTATTGTTGGATGACTGCTCTATTAAATTTGTGTTGATTGCTAATATGGATAAAAAATAAATGGATGGAAGCTGTTGATTGTTAAGTTAGATACTTAAGGTTTATTAGTAAGCTATTAAGTACAATGGTTATTGGCTTTGGCATTCTGGATTGGTTATTAGGAAACATGTGGACGTTTTGACTTATGGAAGTTGATCATTGTGTGGTTTAATCCTCTATAAGCTGCTGTGATGGAATGTTGTTCTGTTTTGTAAAGTAAATTCTTTATTAGCAGGTCACATTGATGGAATGAGCAACTAGTATGGGTTATTGTTAGTTAGTTACGCATGTTGGCTATGGGACTGTTATGGTGTGTTAAGTTATTCTATTCTCTATGAGTGAGATTGATAAGGGCCTAATAATTGTTCATTTAACAGTTTTTGAAGGTACTAAGTCAATTAACATAATCGCATTGAAGACTCTAGGTAAGTTGATACTTACTGTGTTTTGGTCTTCGGACCCTACATCGTAAGAATTAGGATTGCATGCTGTGTGTTTACTAGATTTAGGTTCTTTTAATGATATGTTTATTAGACCTTTATATCATCATATAAGACTGTATGTAGGCACAAGCATATTCTATGTCATCCTAAAATATATGTAAATAGGCATGTTGGGGGTTTGGGAGGATTGAAAATGGTTGTCGTGGTAACACCCCTATTGGAGTGCCTACTCCCACTTAGGGAGCGGTGAGGTACGGTTAAGCCACGGGAATCATAAGATTCTCAATTCTCTTGTACTGAAATCCCCAATGTCTTCAAACAAAGCGACTGGGTATGGCTCGTAGTGACACCCCTATTGGCGTGGTTCCTCATCGGAAACATAGGTTAAGTCATGAAAGCAATTGACTTATCTATCACCCCAAACTAACAGACGAGATACGGTTCTTATCTGTAATGCATCGCATGATCATGCATCATATCTACATTGCATTTTAGTCTATCACTTACTGAGCAATAGGCTCATTAGTTTAGGTCTTGTGATGTAGGTATCGTACGAGAAAACAGGAGAACAAGTCAAAGGCAGTTGATGAAGGATTTGCACGAGTGGATCTTGTGGCTGGCCAGACTAAAAAGTTAAATGAAAAGTAATTGAAAAAAGGTTTGTAAATTAGTTAATATTCTTTAATGCTTTGTTTTAAATTCCGCTGCATTTTATAAAATGATTTTATTACTTATACTGCAATTTATAAAAAGTGTTTTAAGAAAAGAGTTTTAACGCTCTGGTTTTATAAAAGAAAAAGTCTTACTCTGAATTTATAAAAAAAAAAGTTTTAAATTATACGATTTTTAAAGTAAATAAAAACTGGGTCGTTACACCTTGTCTTCATTTCCTTATGCGGACACATTTCTTTCCGCGATGCGAATGCTTCTGTGGATATCAACACTTCCATGGATACTAATTCATTCCATCACATTATCCACCAATAGCCATTCAACACATACACAATTCGTTCATACACGTTCGCTTTCGCGTTCCTCAATACTTTTGCATGCACTCTTAGTCGATGCTTTATTTGATAAATCTTCACCCTCATTCAACATAACTTACTTAATATATTGTATTTTCAATAAAAATTTCTTTCATAGACACTCTAATATTCATTCTTTCCAATTTTCTCACCACTCCCACTTTTCTTATTCCGTAACTTACTTAAAAATCCTCATATTTTATTAAATAAAATTATTCAATGCACAATATATATAGTTCTCCAATTTGTGACACTAAATATTTCATTTAAATCTCCAAATGTTACATTACATAAAAAAATTATTTGTGCAAATTTTTCGGGTATTACACAAACTCTACGAAATCACACTGTGTGGTTGACCAAGACACAACAGCGGTCAACCAGACACATCAACAGCCTACTTGAAAGAACTACCGATCGACAAGACATGGCCACTATCGATGAGACACAACTACAGTCGATTAGGACCACTCAATGTTGACAAGACACGACGAGGGTCAATTGGGACCACATAGTGTTGACAAGGAACAATTGAAATGGATACAGATACAAAAACAAAAATAGATACGGAAATAGGCACGGATATGGGAACAGATACGAAAACTGAGACAGAAACGGAAACAGACACGGATACGGGAATAGATATGGGAACAGAAACTGAAACGGAAACAGATACAAATACGAGAACGAAAATATATACAGAAACATAAACTAAAATGGAAATAGAAACAGAAATGGTTATAGACACAAAAAGGGAAGCGCGACAGAATTAGGATCCAAGGAGCAATGGGATAATGGATGTGCGAGATTAGGATAGTGTTCAACTTAGTTATGGAGTAGTGTAGTTCACGATCTAGCATGTTTGGAAAGATGAATTGGAGGGTAAAGGAAGGTAGGGTAAAGGAAGGTAGAAATTTTAACATGTGTTATATTCATGCTGAATCATATGATAAACTAAGTTACCATAATCAAATATGTGGATACAATAACGTCGATAAAAGAGAATTTTAGGTTAAGCGATTCAATTGTGCAATAAGGACAAGTAAGTTGAAATAATAAGTTGAAGTTTATTCATTAAGGAATAGTTCCAAGTGTATGGATACAAGTTTAAATAGTCACAAGTTGTCTTAAAGGTAATAAGTATAAGAGACTAGATTGTGCAAGGACGCAAGAAAGAGATACGAGTGGTGCAGATGAAACAATCAATAGGTTAACGACGTTAGTGGAACGACAATCTCATCGGCTGGTACGACAGTCTCAAAATTTGGAGAAGCTTCTGGGAATAATTGCTCGTGGAAATGAGCGAGTTGCGGAACAACGAGTGGCTGAGTAGCAAGATGTAAGCTGGGATAAATTACAACAACTACGACCTCCTCAGTTTGATGGAGATACTATGGACCCTGACGGTACAGAAGAATGGATTAGGACTTTAGAGGATATGTTTGCATATGCTAAAATAAAAGAGAAATTTCATTTAGATTTTAATATGGACCCAGTCAATGTCGAGGAATAAATCAGAGTGGTGCAGTGGAGAAGGATAGCATGTGTTGTGCTATGTTTGTGAAGGATGCAAGATTTTGGGGGGACTCAGTTAAGATAATTAACGACATGGATGCAATGACTTGGACAGAATTCAAAAAGATTTTCTACGACAAGTATTTCAATCGCTTAACGAGAACGAGAAAATTTGTGGAGTTTACTCAGTGACGACAAGAAGGATCAGTTTCAGAATATGTGTGCAAGTTTGAGGCATTGTCGCAGTTTGCATCGCACATTGGGGACAAAAAATGAGAGTTAGGTACAACACTTTGTTCAAGGACTCAAGACAGAGATTCTCGAAGGTGTTGTAATTGCAGGAACTCAAGATATTGATTACTCTAATGTAATGTCAAAGTTTTGGACATTGAAGAAATTAAGGATCGAATCTCAAAACAGAACGGTTCTGTTAAGAGATTACAGCTACATGACTGGGATAAACCAGGCACATCCGGTGAAATTAAGAGGATGATCGATGATAAGGACCAAATGAGAAGGACAAGCAAGCGCGGAATAAATTAAATATTATTTTGGTTAAGGTTCCTCATGTTGTATTATGCGCTAATTGTAAAAAAAAATATTTTGGAAAGTGTAAACTTGGTTCTAGACAATGTCTTGAGTGCAGCAATACTGGACATTTGGTCAAAAACTGTCCAATGTTGGGAAGAAAACCAGCAAAAGTTGTGGTAAAGTGACTTTGATCTCAGTGGATGTAAGTGAAAAGTGTGTTTGTGAGGTCGTTTGAGTGTATGGCGTGATGAGTAATGTCCGTAATTTATGTTATTGTATCAAATTTTGAATAAAGATTTGGTATTTGGAATCATTACGGATGTAATGCAAGCATTATTTACGCAAGTATCATTCAGACAAGGTTGTGATTTGGTTGTTGAGTGAAGAGCGGGTGTACGTTGAGCAAATTTTGAGGACGAAATTTATATAAGGAGGGAGGAAAGTAATACCCCAATTTTTTATATCAGAATTTAATAAGGATAATTGGAAAGTAATTGAGGGTACTTCAAATTTATTAGATAATTATCGGGGTACTACCAAAGACGTAATCGACAATCATTATCATCGAGCGATATTTGGAATAAATCGAGCATTGGAATAGGGCTGAGAATAAGTTAATTAAATGAAAGATTTAATTAAATTATTAAAAAAGAATTTAATTAGAATTAAATTGGATTATTTGAGATTAACAATGTAAGGAGAATAAGGGATTGAGCTGGGTTGGTTCGGCTCGATCTGAAATTATGGAATGAATTGGTTTTTAGCAAAGGAGTGGGATTAATTGGATTTATTTTAAGGAAAAAATTAGTTGAAGGGGATTTGAAATGATGTGGAATTAATTTAAATTAAAGAGTTAAGAAAGGAGGGGGAGTGGACCGGTTCGATTTGGAGAGAGGGAATCAGAAAGAGGGAGATAGGGCGAAAATGAGGGAGAAATCGGGCGGACTCCTCGCGATGTTGAGGCGTTGCCCGGCATGTATTGAGCGTTGGCGTACTTAGGCAACGCTATCCGGCAGCATGTGCGACGTCCAGGCGAACGGCGTGGGACGAATCGGAGCTTCGGCCATTGGCGATTTCTGGCGACGATTTGAGGTACGTTTGGTCGAGTTTCTCCTCCTTTGCAATTTTTCTGTCGATTTCGGTCATTGGTAGTAAGGGATGGCAATGGAATGACCGGCGAGGTACTCGGTAGTGTGGCATTGGCTTTGGGGGGTTACGGGTTCTAGCTTTGGGTTGAGCTCCGACCCGGGTGCTCCGACCCGATTTGGCCCGGTTCGGGTGAATTGATGTCTACTATGCAGACAATCCCATAGACCCTTGTAGCCTGGAATTGCACTCTGCTGTGCAGCGTGGGGAACAGCCTCTGAAAAGCTGGAGGAATTTATGGGTAGGCTGTCAGAGGAATGATTGTGGCTGGAGAATAAAGACAGTGAGGGAGAGTGAAGGCTTGGGTGAATTGAGGGAAGAGCGTTATGCTCTCTGAATGGCAGTGCTGGCAAGGAGGAACCTCCTCTGTGATGTCTGAGTTACGATGTGGGTGCCCTGGAGTTTTACAGAGAAGAGACAATGAGTGGGAGAACTAGAGGGGTGTGCTTTGACAGTGCTAGAAATCCTCTCGGGTGTGTTTCAGTGCTAAGTAGCTCGAGTTGGCTGCTGTCCTCTGGTTCCCTCTGGTGAGTGTTTCCTTCACCCTATTCTGGAGCTTTATGGATTACGTTATACAGTTGAAATAGAAAATAAAAACTATTGATATTGTGACTTTCTCTCGGTGATATTATTTTGTATCTCCTTTGGTTATCTGTTGGATGAGTTGTTGGAAAAGGTAATCTGTTCTGTTTTGTGAGATTTAAAACTTGAACCAATATTTTGTAAAGGTTGCTCCTTTGGTTATGGATTCTAAATGAGATATTTGATAGGATAATCTGTGAATTGATAAACCATTAAAACTTGGTTATTTATTGATGAAAGGTTGTTTCTTTATGTTGATTATTGCTTCTAAGTCATGGGGAAATGAGGTGAAGCATGAGAAATTATATTCGGTTGCTAAGTTGTGAATATTGAAATTTCTAAGTGTTAAGGTTTAAAGGATTTGATGAGAAGTTGTTAATAATAAATGTTTCCAATTGTGAATGTATCAGAAAGAGAAAGAGGATAAAGATTTAGCAATAACCCGCATTAAAGTTCGAGGTAACGTAATGGGTGTGTCTTTGACCTGTGGAGGCCCACCCACAAGTAGAGTGCGTGAGTAGTGTTGGTTCACTTAGATGATTTTTGGTAGTTATTCCCTTGTTGATGCTCTGTGATTTCCCTATCGTTACTGCCATAGTTAATTGTTAGCTGGTAGTTAATTGTTAGTTGATAGTTGATAATTCCTTGTTTGATCTGCTATTATTTCTGGGATGATTTACAGTTGGCAGTTCCTTATTGATAGTCTGTAGATCTCTTTTGCTATTTGTTATTCCCTGGTTGATAGTGCAAATTTCCTTGCTGTTAGTTGTTCTCCTTACTGTAAATGTTTTACCTTGATTGTTGTTATGATTTAATGTTCTAATGTAAAGAGTGTAGAATGATGAATATGTGAATGATGAAAAGCATAAATGATTTAAGAGTTTCACTTAACTGGTTTGGTTATTTATTAGTTACTTGCTACCTAGTTTAAACTCTATGTGTTAAATTAAACTGTCATTTTCCTCATTCAAAGGATATATTGTTCACATATGTTATTCTTGGTTTGATATCTATGTGTTAACCAAACCCTACGTTAAGCAATTAGATTAGCATGTTAAATTAACTAGCACTTTTAACCAATTCAGTTAATCTAAGCATATAAAGAATTTGATTTAATCTAACATGTGAACTAATTAATCGATGTATGTAAATTAACTAGTATAATCTTTCATGAGCATATTAATTTATTAGATTAACTAATTAGAATTATGATTGAAATCTTGACTTGAGCATGTTAACTAACTAGGACAATAATTGATCAATTACTTGAGCATGTTAATTAATCCTTCTTGAACATGTAAATAAATTAAGAATACACTTGAGCATGTGTAATTAACTAGTTATTTAATTAATAGTTGTTAATCATCTCTTCAAGCATGTTTAATCAAGCATGTTTAATCGTTATTCAATTTGAACCCTAAGTGTAATTATTATTAAGCATGTAATTTATCTAGAATAATTCACTAGAATAACAATTGTAATTCTACTTGAGCATGTTGATTAATTTGGATATCTAACTAGGATGATATGTAACGACCCGGATTTTTGTAAATCTTTAAAATGCGTAAAAATTTAAAATTTCTTTCTTTTTAAAACAAAACGTATCAGAGCGCGTCTAACCGGATCGCTACTGACTCTTTCTTTAAACTCGTTATGAAAACCAATTGATAAAATATGCGGAAGTGTTATAAAATAAAACCCTTGTAAAACATAGCGGAAGCGTATTTAAATCATTTAAAAGAAATCTAAATATTGGAATACAGTATAGTAAACTTAATATGATTACAATCATTTACTCATTCTTTTCTTTGTCTGGCCAACCCCGAGTCTCGTGCATGCGAAATCATTCATCCCTGCTTCATTATGTGTTTGTCATCTACTTATTATCTGCTCGTCATTGTACCTACACCACAAGTAATACGTGAGCCTAATGCTCAGTAAGAAAAAGGGTTTAATGCAATTATACTTATGACTCTCTTTAGTTCATTTAGAATGGGGGCCACCCAAACCAATCCTTTCATTACGTTCGTTCGTTTATTACTTTACTTTTACTTTCGTTCGTTTATTACTAGTACATCGAGCTGGAGATTTAAGGACCTATTGGAATGGTATAGTCTTGGTCTGCTTCTAACCTCCTGTGAGCAGCTGGTCCCTTTCCCGACATGAGAAAGGGGAGTAGTCCAGTGCCAGGCTAGATCCAAACTACCCATCTGCCCCTAACTCCCTTTTCTTTTCTTTGTGTTTGTGTCGGGCTAAGCTACCAGACCACAGAGGCCTTTATTATCTTACCGTTTTACTTATTTTTATCATTTATCCTCACTTATGCATGTGTGCGTACCACCCCGTGGCACTCCCTATTTGTTTATATTAACATGATGCATAACCATACATTCTCAATCTAACATGATGCATGACGTTTATATTATAACATTAACAATAATTGCACATATAAGAAAAGTAAACAATAGTAATTGAATAGCGAGAATTGAAAGCGCACAACAAATATAATTAGAAATGCATAACAGGAAACAATTATGATATCGAATTGAAAGCGCACAACAAATATAATTAGAAATGCATAACAGGAAACAATTATGATATCGAATTGAAAGCGCACAACAAATATAATTAGAAATGCATAACAGGAAACAATTATGATATCGAATTGAAAGCAACGAATGAGCAATATGAGACAATAGAGTAACATGCGATGAATTACGATTAACTAAACATGCTCGTTAAACTAAGCTAAATTAAACATGGAAACATGCTTTAGACAATAAATGAAAACGGGAGATGTGCTTAAGGAAATGGCGAATATTAAAGGAAGTAAAGAACGAATCATGAGAGCAATACATAATCAAGTGTCTGAACAATATATAATGAATTATAGCATGCTTGATCGTATGGAACATAACAATAAATGAAATAGAAATTAGAATATTTTATGAATTAACTTGCTCATTATCTCAGTTAATTTACATGCTCAAGTATAATTGTCATTTTAGTTTGTTGTCTTAATTAATTTGCATGCTCAAGAAGATAAGATAATTATTCTAGTCTTTTAGCCTAGTCAATTTCCTAATCAATTTACATGCTCAAGTTAACATACTTCAATTGGCTAGCGTACTTATACCTAAGTAACATCCTTAAGGTTAATTAACATGCTTGGGAAATTAGATATGCTAGTAAATTAAACATGCTTTTAATAGTTTAATAGATTAAACGTGCATAGCTAGTTGGTTTAACATATTTAGCTAGTCATATTCAAGTCTAATTAATTACCAATTAACATGCTCAATGTTTAGTTAATTACTCTAGTTAATTAAAATACTCAAAGAAGACTACATTTGTTACACTAATTAATAATTGGCCGATTCACATGCTTAGTTAATTAATTAAACGGGCTAACTATAACATGTTTAAGTAAGATTATAATTATGATTGTACTTGGCTCAACTATGTATAGCAAGACAATATATACATATTCATTTGAAAGTTTATGACTAACACAAGGATAATCAAACTAGATGTAGCATGAAAATAACAGTAACACACTAGTCTTCATAGTGAAACTCATTCATTCATTCTAAACTGTCATCCTACGTTCTTTCCTTCAATTCGTCATTCAATTCATCATTCTTAATGAAAGCACGGGAAATCAGCAGCAAAGTAAAGCAATTACAAGAAATGAAATCACAAGAAAATCAACCAAGGAATTATCAACTAAAGATCAATTAATAACAATAACTAATAGTAAGCATTGCAGGGAACTAACACAAAACTCACGCACACCTACTTGTGGGTAGGGCCTCCAAATGGCCAAGACACACCCAAATCCTTACCTCAAATTTTAACGCGTAGAAACACTTAACCGTCATCCTTCTCCTTTTTCGATACTTTCAAAAATTAAAACATTATAACTCATCAATGAATCCTATTCTAATTTGTACGAACTCTAATTACTTCTCCGACTCCTAAACAGAACCTAACATATCCCAACGTCGTATTAAATTCTCACAACATCCAAAAACATCACTCGTACGTACAACAACCATTATTGATTACAGAACCTGTTTCCAACCCATCTTATAACATCTCCATCTTCAACAATCATCACAAACAACTTATCCAGTTATACAGGGCATATGCTTAATAATCCCACAACCAACATTATAATTCCACTTCATAACAGCAACCATGAACATTTCCAATATTAACAGTTCCAACAACTTATTCAGAAGTTCACAACTAAACAACAGACCACCAATATAACAGAATAACCATCCATAACTTGTAACTAAATTGCAGAACATATAATCAACCAACAACAGCCAAGAACATCCCAAAACCAGCTATGCAAAACCAACAATAGAGAATTACACATGCCATGGAAATGCATAAACTGCTATATGCAGGTAGTAGACGATTTATCCAAAATATCCAGAATTTAGCTCAAGTATTACATGAAAACAATAGACTTAGGAAGGAAACCTTACCCTTCACGGCTCCCAGCAGAAACGGAGAGCTCCAGCTCTTGTCTCTAAAGAATTCCCTCCTCCTTCCTCATCTCCTGCACTCGGCTTCACTAGGACGGAAGAAATCGACAGAGCCCCTCGGTTTATATCTCATGCCCACTGCCCCTTCTTCTAGCAATTCATCCGACAACCCCTCCAGCTTTTCAGAGTGTGTTCCCCACACTTGGAAGAAATGATGGGGGTTGTTTGCATAGCAGACAACATTTCGCCCTAACCGATCCAACTAGACCCGGTCATACTTGGGTCGGAGCTCAATCCCGAAGCTGGAGGTCGCAGCTCCGTTCGCCCATCACCATCGCCGTTCGCTGCTCCTTTTCCATCCCTGTCGATCTTTGCCAACATCGCCGATCGTCGGACACCACACCAAAAACCCCAGCCATGGGCGCCGAACCATCCTGAACTCACCGTTGCGACACGTGACTCCCGTAGCTGCTCGCCATACCTCGCGAAGGAGTCGTCGCCGTCGTTGTCCGAGCTCGTTGTCCCGCTCGCTGTCGCTCGCGATCTCCGATCTCCGATCGCCTTCCCCCTCTCTCTCTTTCTCCCCCTCTTTCTCCTCTCTTCTCTCACGTAGGATGGCCCTTCGGCCATTTTTGTTTCAATCAAACCGGTTTTTCCCCTCCCCTAATTTTAATATATATATATATATATATTTATTTATTTATTTATTTTTAAATTTATTTATTTTTTTATTTTATTTTAAATCCCCTTTTATTTATTCTTAATACCCCCTTTCTCATTTCGTCAATTGGCTGAAGGCCAGACGAAATGAGAAGTGTTAAACCGGTCCCTTATTATTCCCATTTATTTAATCCCCCCTTACGTTATAATTTATTTAGTAAGTTAACCAATCCTAAATTTTTATATAATTTAATTAATTAAATTAATATTTATTTTAATTTCATAAATTATAATCTCATCTAACGAACACGTCTTTGGTAATACCTCGAAAATTACCCAATAGATCCAAATGTCCCAAATTAATTCTTATTAAATTCCGGTATAAAAATTCGGGTGTTACATGATAAATGTAATTATTTCTCGAGCATATAAATGAATTAGGATAACTAGCATGTTAATTAATAGTATGTTCCGACTTCTGTTTTATTTAGTGTTGTGATCTATGTGTTCATGCATGCCCTTATTATTACCATAGTTGTTCCATTATGTGTTTTGCTTTAATCCTTGTCCTATTCAATTATTGCTTACCTTCCTTCAATGCGCTCTCAATTTCTGCTTTTCAATTACTTTATTTTATATGTATACTTCAATTACTGTAAATGTTACGTTATAATGCATCTTGCATCATGATATGATGAGAATGTATGGTCTTGCATCATGTTAATAGAAATCAATAGGGAGTGTCATCTGGGGTGGTACTCACATGCATAATGTGAGGGAAAAATGTTACGAAAATGATGAGATGAGAAAAAGAAGAATATGGGAGTTGGGGGCGGATGGGTAGTCAGGTCTAGTCTAGTAGCTAGGCACAACCCCTACCTTGACGGAAATGGAACCTAGTATGCACCCAGAAAGTTATCCCGATCAACTATACCATTCCATACGGGTCCTTCAATCTCCCACTTGATATACGAGTAAAGAACAAAAGAACCAACAACTTAAGGAAAAGATTGGTTTGGGTGACCCCATTCCAAAAATGATTAAAGAGAGGCATTTCATACTGCATAAACTCTTTTCCTTATTGGGCATTTAGGCTCATGTATTACTTGTGATGTACGTATAGGTACTTATACGAGGAGACGACTAATAGATCAAAAAGTAGGGATGAAGGATTTGCACGCGTAGAAGCTTGTGGCTGGCCAAGCTAAGGGGAAATAAATGATAAAGTGGTTTGTAATTAAATTGTATTTAATTGTTTAGTATTCCTAAAGCAAAACAAAAGATTTTATTATCGCTTCTGCTATGTTAAATAAATCTGTCATGTCTTTATCAAGGAATTTTACAACTGCTTCCACTAAGTTTTAACAAAAAGAGTTTTTAACGGTCTGGTTCTGCACTCTGATATTACTTTAAAAGGGTTTTACTAAAGGCTTTAGCGGTTTGATAAAAGTTTCAAATTTTAGCAAATTTTTAAAGGACAATGAAAACCGGGTCGTTACAGCAGGCGCACGCTGGCTTCAGACAATGTTGTTGGGCTGGGAGTGCTAGGCTGAAGGCTATCAGAACTAAACGTGCTATCGAGAATAGGTGTTGGGTCGCGCTATCGGAAAGGGCTGCTGGGCCGCAAGCTGTCAGAAGGGGTGTTAAGATGCGCTGGAGATGGGTCGTAGTGAGGCGTGCTGGTCGTTCAGACAGGGGTGCGGGAATGGTGGGATACGCGCACTGACTGGGTGCGGTAACAAAGCACGGGCATCGGGGACATCCGTTGGTGCTGCGCGGGTTAGTGAAATGGCATCTATTGGCATGCAGGTTGGTGAAACGGCATCCGTATGGTGAAAATGGCATCTGTTATGGTGAAATGGATGTCTGTTATTGGGCTTTCGGGTGTATTGCAAAGCGGGGAATGCTGGGCCATGCGCTAGACAAGCACTGCGCGCGCTGACAATTTGGTTGTGCACGCTGAAGGCGTTGAAGGTGGGCCTTCGGGCTTTTGGAAAAATAGTCTCCTTTTGCATCCTTGGACTTGGTAGATTTTCTGGATCACGTCATTCCTCCTTCTTGGAGAAGATTCGTTCTCGAATCACTTACATCATACAAAAGCAAGTCAATAATATTTAAAGAAAATTTAACCTTACCGTTTAAGCTTGGTAGGACAATTCGATATTCATTATCATGGATGTGTTCCAAGGCTCGAAAGTATCCATCTCCTCATGGTGGCAACATATGCTTTCGATGAATGACAAGTTTTTCTTTATCTCCAATAATATTCGCAAACGGTGAGCGATATATAAAATAATGAACATTCACATTATATATGAACTCAACATTTGTTTTCACAAATTGATTATAATCCACATCATCATCAAAACATTCAATAGTAATGTTCCAATAAAATATTTAAGCACACAATCCATCATTATCATGGGAAAACTAGAAATATGAAATAATCCATAAAACATAATCAACCATTCATGTTTAAGTATAAGCACAATTTCCCAATAACTATTCTTAAAATCAAACTTAGAACATATGCATGCTCCATATAGTTCATAAAGATAATACTTAGGCATACATAATGAACTACTCATATATATAAATTCCTTATGATCATAAAAATTGATGGATACAAACTTTCCATAATCAGCCCAAAGAATTATACTTGCTCCATAAAATTCTTCCATGATCTTAAAGATATCAATTATCAACTTATAAGGATAAGACTAAGAAACAAAACATGTATGCTTCTCAAATAATATTCCTTTATGCATATACAAATCGAAACATGCAATCATTTCACAATCAATCCAAAACTTTCTATAAAAATCTATGCATGCTTCTTTTCTATAATCAATCCAAAATCTCTCAAACCCTAAGTTATTATCACACAAATTTTTAATTTTTTCAGACTTTAATAACTTAATTTAAAGAGTTAAATCATACATTTTTTACAAAGAGCTGGTAACCACAATGTCCTTACCTTTGTGGTGAATGTCATATGTACACACCATGATGTACTCCATCCTCGAATGTTCAATTTCCTTTAGTGGTGTTATGTCCCTTGGTAATTCCTTTAGATGTATGTCTTTATTATCCTGCAAAATAAATGAAACATCCACTAAAAATAAAGGATTTAGTTTATGGGAGGTAAAACAAATATTTGGCATAAAAGTAAAAACATCTTAATATTTTTCTCACACTTTTTAATCACTCCAATTTCTTTCCTCTCCTTTTCTCCCTTGGATTTTACCTCCTCTCCCGCTATTTTTTTCTCCTTCTCTCTCTCTCGGTTTTTCTTTTCTCATCCCCCAATTTCTTTTGTTCCTCATTGCCTTTTTTGCTTACTTTTATTTTTGGCTTTTCTCTATATGGCTCTTTTATCTCTTTTTTCACTTTTGCCTTTTTTCCTTTTTAATTCTTTTTATTTCTTCAACTCTCAAATCTTTTTCAACTACTCCACATTCTGAATTTTCTTCATTTGCTTTGATTTTGGCGCAACTTTGGGACTCTTTGACAATATTTTCTTGATCTTTGCTAACTTCCTTGACTTGCACATCTAAAACTCTCTATGGGACCAACAAATCTTCTTTTATTGAGTCTTCCACTTCTATATTGTTGATTCCTCAAGTGGTGACATTTCATCGTCACTTACATTCTTTACATCTCCAATTTCAAACTCTTCCTCTTGTGTACCTCTTTCTATTTGTTGCTCCACTTTATTGCTCTCTTTTTCTTTAACATCACTAACATCTTGACTTTCCTCATCTTCTCTCTTTTCTACCAACTTATCTTCTTTGTTGACTTCATTCCCTTGATTTACTTCATTCGGATCATCACACATCTCCTTAGAACTTGATGTTGTTGTGACAATTGGTTTCTTTTTCAAATAAGCTTCATAAAGTTTCTCAATATCAACTTGTGCAACCTTAGGCTCCCTTTTGTAAAAATCAAATTCCCTTGAAGATGAAAAATTTAGTTTCCCCATTTATGATGCTTACTCCTTTTTGCTTGAGATGTCTTTCAACCCTTATTGCCTCATGCACCATATCCTCTAATTGCTTGTAATGTTGTATCTTCACCACATTAGCTATTTCAAAGTTCAAACCTTGTAAAAATTGTTCCTTGGTGACTTCGGGATCCTTTTTAATATTTGCTCTTGCCATGCAAACTTTAAACTCCTTATAATATTCTTCCACACTCATGAAACCTTGATTTAAGCGTTGAAATTTTTTATGTAATTCTCTAGCATAGTGTGAAGGAACATACCTATTTCTCGTGATGGCCTTCATGTCTTTCCAAGTTTGAATTGGTGGTTCTCCACACCTCCTTTGATCCTTTAGTTATTATGTCCACCAAACATTCACGTATTCCCACCTCCTTTGATCCTTTAGTTATTATGTCCACCAAACATTCACGTATTCCATGAACGTCATGGTAACCAATCTAATTTTCTTTTCTTTCGAGTAATTTCTTCATTCAAACATGAGATCCACTTTTCGCTCCTACTCTAGGTATGTCTCCAGATCGCTTTTTCCTTGAAAATGTGGTATACTTTCCTTTGTGTTGCTCAAACCATCATCTTTTCTATCCATACGGAAATCTCTTTCAAAAATTTTCTTTTCTCGACCATTGGTAGGAGTTAGTGTTGCTAATCGATCCATCCTAGAATTTGGGGCTTGAAACTGGTCTTGCATAGCCCTCATACACGTTCTCAAATCCATGTTCGCTTCTTTTCCACTTCCCCTCATACTTTCGACTCAAGAACAGAGCAAACAAGTAAGTGTTAGAAAAAAAATAATATTAAAGTTTGGACCTTTCCACTTGCTCACGTATTTCACTCAAATTATGGATCACTCATGTAAAACTCGAGAATTTTCAAGATGATAAATTCCACGTGTAAATTTTTTGCGTTAAAATTTGGTTATAACATTGAAAAGTTAACTCGAGTTGTCGCGTAGTCGCCACATACAAAAATTTGGTCAATTGGTCAAATTGGTGAAATTAGAAATTTTCAAACAAAAGATTTATTGAGGAAACAAAATTGGAAAATTACATTGGACCGATAAATATCGTTGGATGATGTTTAGAATAAGGCATGATTAGAAATAAGTTATGTAGGATATAATAAGTATATTTGATTATATACATTATTATATTGATAAGTGAATGAAGTGGATAAAGATTAAAATGATGGAAGGATTTAAAAATCAAAAGAATTAAAATAGAGGAGGGAAAAGAAGAAGGAGCGTTGGCGAGAATTGAAGAGAAAATGATGTGTAAATTGGGTAAGAAACAATGAGGGCGAAATTGTAAATGAAATTGAAATTAGGAGGCAAAGGATTCTGCAATTTTCGAAGAGAGAAAAATTTAGGGCAAACACTTCATTTCGCTCATTCTGCATTCCGCCAAAGGAGATTTTCGCTGGAGAGTGAGAGAGCCGATTCCGACCGACAGCAGGGGCGAGCCGGCGAGAGACAGATGGGAGGGGGGACGAACGCTTCGGCATTCTGAGCAGGAGCCGCGCGTTTGTCCGAGCGCTTCTGAACTGCGAGCGGATAGGGCTCGTGCTTCCAACCACTGCGAAGCTCCGTCCAAGGCATTCAGACGAGCCCGAGCGGTCCGGACATCAAGTAACTGAACCGCAAAGCTCCATACCTCTGATTTTGAGACTCCGGTGAGAATGCAGAATCTGGGTATGTTTTGGTTTCAGTGAGGGATTTCCATTTTGAGTTTTCTACACTACATTTCAGACAGTCTTGGACAAGAGAGGGCGGCTAAGCAGCGGAGGAAAATCAGCTTCCTCCATTCTCCTATTAAGGTGAGGATTTCTTGCATTTCGCCCGTCTTTTACGGTTCGGTTACCTGTTTTGGATGAAAAGAAAATGTCTTATGATTTTCAGTTCCTCAGCCAACTTGGTGTTCATTGCTGCTGTTTTTGGGATATAAAAATGCTGATAAATTAGGTCCTTGTTCTATGATAAGTTTCTGGTTGATTTTTAGATGAGTTTTGTTGGTCTGTTCGTGATAAATTACCAACAATCCAAAAGCTTTTGGGATTGTTGGTAATTTGTCATGGTATCAAAGCTAGAAATTCAAGTTCGAATTTCGGCAAAGTCAAAAAAAAAAAAATTAACTCTATTAAAAAAAATATCCATATGTAAGGACCAATAAAAAAAAAGGAAATTGGCTTACATGTGAGGGAGAATGTTAAGAAAAATATAAATGATTAAATTATAATTCAACCCACAAGTTTAACCTTTTGTAATTGTTCGTAATTTGTCATGGTATCAAAGCTAAAGATTATAAGTTCGAATTTCAACAGAATCAAAAATTGATCCCATTAAAAAAATACCTACATGTAAGAACCAACAAAAAAAAATTGATTTACATGTGAGGTAGAATGTTAAGAAAAAGATAAATGATTAAATTATTCTTCAACTCACAAGCTTAAGCTTTTGGAATTGTTGGTAATTTGTTTTAATATTCCCTCTCACAAGTAGGTCAATTTCTTTTTTTATTGATCCTGACATGTGGGTATCTTTTTTTTTTTTTTTTGAAAATAATTTTTGACTTTGCTGATATACGAACTTGAAATCTCTAGCTCTGATACTATGATAAATTACCAACAATCTCAAAAGCTTAAGCTTTTGGGATTGTTGCTAATTTGTCAGTTCGATGGAAAACTCCTTGTTGTTGCTACGGTTATAACAATAGAAATCTGGATTCTATTTTGATGTTGGATTCTGTTGTTGTGTTGGTTTGTGATCTGTTCTGTTTCGGTTCATTGATGAAATTGGGATGTTTGGGTTGTTGTTTTTACTTAAGATTAAAGATTGTTGTAAAGGGATTGACGGACAGTTGTTAAAAGGTTGAAATTGGTTTCTGATTGGAGTTTCGGCTCGATTGATAACTTTGGAAGTTCTGTTGTGTTGATTTCCTTGTTCCCTATTTTGTTGGAATCCTGAAGATTTGGATTTTTTGGATTCAATTGATGTTTGAATGGAGATTGATAAATTATTCACTATGATTGTGCTACAATTTTTATTGCATAACTATTGAGTTGTAACTTATAGAAGTATGAAGCTAAATTCGATTCACTATCAAATATCGGGGATGATTCTATTGTTGCAAGGATAGATGAATTGGAGTTATGTTTTGGTTGTTACGGATAGACGTAAACTTAGACCCGGTATAGGATTGTTTCACTTAATATTTGAAGTTTATTTATGAATTGTCTTTTTGGCATATTTATAGGCTCTGACGAGTTCGAGGACTTCGAGCCGGTACTTGAGGTTATTGCTTATTCGGATAAAAAGAGAGATCGCCGTCGAGGTAGGGGTTTTATACAGAGTTGTTTTGCATTGCATAGTTTTCAAAATCGTATTTTGTGAGATACCACATGAAAAAAACCTGATAGGGACTATTCAACAACACGTCAATTTTTTTATATTATACGTATGTACAAAAGTTTTACATGTTTGCTTTTGTGCGTCGGATTTTCATGGTATGATATATTGGATACTGATTTGGGGGCGATGGATCCTCTTGACACTTTAGACAGTCTCGGCGTTAGAGTATCAGGAGGCTATCCTCGATACATCTCCTGCTGCGTGGAGATGTTTTGTTTGGGCGTTGTGTGAAATATGAGATTATGAAGGAGATGAGGCTTCCTTGGGTTACGAATTCTTAAACCTGATCAGAGTATATATATTACGGGCGTGTCGTCGCGGAATTCGCACGACAACTTGGGTGACGAGCCAGGTCTACAGGCTGTTGTCATTTGTCTTCCTCCAAGCTCATGAGGTGTTGCCTGGAAACGGTCGCCGCCTTTTTATGCATTTGTTCGGGGTGTCCTTGAGTGACCCTCATTTTTCACGGATGATTGTTTCTGGGATGAAACACGACAAAAGTATTTTAACATATAGTTGTTTACGTATACAGCCATGCTTTCTAAATGCCTCGGCGGGGGCCTTCGGGCTGGATTTTCTAAAAGAGAAAACGGATTTCAAATGTTTTTGGAAAACATGCATATTTCTCGAAACTCATGGTTTTTACGAAAATAGTAAAACAAGTTTTACATACGCATTACATTTAGTATAAGTTCTATATTGAACTAGTCACTCACCCACGACTCTCACCACTCCAAGTATAGAGAAGATTAACTAAGCCTGAGCGAGAATCAGACTGGAGATCTTGTTTCATTATTTAGTTAAACTCTTATTTATCGGTAAGCGTAACAATGGATGACTATAACTTTTAATTTAGATGACTGTAAAAACACTTAATTTGGTTGTTAGATTTTTTGATTGTATACACGGTATTTAGTTGGACTTTTAAGTTTATTATTTTCGCATTATTAATTATTCTCGCAATCACTAAATAGATCGTGGCCCATTACAAGTGGGTCGCGGTTGAGTATTTTTACAAGTTTTCTGCAATAATTTAACAAGCCATGAGCTGGGCGACCGGGTCTTTGATGAAGACTGGGTCTTTTACGAAGACCGGGTCTTTTGGCCAGGCGTTTTTGTTTGGCCCGCCTTTGGGTCGTGACAATTTCACTCATGTTTGCACTCAAATGACCTTTTCAAAATAGGCTTACACTCTGTCATTTACCACTCTTTCTTCCATTTTGAGCTCTTTACTCACAACTCAATTAAAAAAAACAAAGGATTTTCAATCAAGCACAAACTTGGAAAAATGAAACTTTTTTTCTAACTTTAAATTCAATGCGCCTTCAAATTTGATCAAAATCAAGTTACTCAAATTACTTATTGTGATTAATAAGGTATTTAGAACTTTCTCAAAAAGGAAATTTTTTTCCAAAAAATTTCTGAAAATTGACAGAAATAAATTGGAGATTAGATATTTGAAATGTACTCTTTGAGATGAATTCAATGGTGATTTTTGATTTTTGAGAAAAAAAAAATTTTGAACAAAAAGTTGACTTTTTTTTTTGTGAAATAAAAATCACATTTTTTTTTTATATTTTGTAGAAGACTAATAAACAAAGAATAATTTTTTGATGTTTGATCGTAAGGGTCAAATCTTTTTTTGATAGATGAAGAGAAAACAAATATTTTTTGATATTTTTGATAGAATATCGTAATTGTAAAATCTGAGATTTATAAATAATTTTAAAAATGACACGTGTAATTTTTTTTCGAATTTTTGGTAAAATATGAAAGAGTTAACTTATTTTGTCGCGTAGCGACTATGTGTACGTTTTTTTTTTTTTTTTTTTTTTGCAAAATGGTCAAATTAGATTTTTTTAAGTGGAAATTAATTTTTTGAAAATATTTTTAGTAAATTATTTTGAATAATAAATTTATTTTGGGTCGATGTACTTAACGAATCGGATTTTTAATTGAAATACCGTAAAATAGGATAAATTTTTAATATATATATAAATCATATATTATTAAGTAAATAATTTTAATTTATTTTTACTAAGAGGATTAAGAAGAGGGACGCGAGAACCCTTCTTCCTCTCGGTCTTCTAGAAATCGCGACGAGGGAGAGGGTGGTTCGCGGAGGGAGGAGCTGAACCGCGGCAAGCCGTCGATTCTGGCCGACGGTACCCGTGGTTGGTCGGAAGCTGTCGATCACGAAGGATGTGTGGTCCGTCCAGGACGATTTCTCCAGGGTGTTAGTCGAAGCAAAGAGGTCAAGAATTAAGACTTCTCGGTTCCGACATCTTCTTCTACCATTCTTCGATTCGTGAGTCTTACGAACTAAGTGGTTCCGATTCGTTGTTGCGTTCTGTTTTTCGTTTGGGGCGTTGGCCGAATTGATTTTTTTTTGTTTGTTTTCTCTCCTCATTCGTGTTCTGCCAAGTCTTGAACGGAAGGTTTGTGTTTTAAATTCTTGGTTTCCAGTTTGCTGCAAGCTTTGCTCTATTGAATGGGTCTGGATTACCCGAAATACGCATGAAAAACTAGTGTCCTGCTGAATTTGGCTCTGTTCTCTTGTCGAGTTCCTGTCGAGGGACATTTTTGGAGGATTATTGTTTCTTCAAATTGGTTCTGTTAATTAGGTCATTCAATTGTTTAGCTGCTGGATATATGAAGTAGAAAATATGGCTCTCATAAATTTGGTCCCTGTTCTTGCCACTGTTTTAGGTGATTGACTTGCTATGCCCATTTTGTGTCTGTAAACTGTGAGAAAAATGTCCAGTGGCTGACATAGATTTATCCTCATAGTTGTCTGTTTAAAGAAATTTTCGCACGAGGGTCTGTCTTGCAAATCATTCTGTGAATTGAGTTTTGATCCTCTATCCTACGGTTCATAGGCATTGTGAGAGAAATATGTTCTGCTAGTTGGTTTGATAAATTGTTCCTGGTATTGGTTCGCTTGCTTTTGTAAAAAAAAAAAAAGCTTACGATGAGTTGTCCTCAATTTGGTTTTGTTATGGTTGACTGAGATTTATTGTTGAGATATGAAGATAATAAATTTGGATTCCTATTTTTGTTGTTGTTGAGCAAAAGAATTAGGATTGTATGAGAAAGTTATTCAACTGTTGTAAAAATGTTGATGTTGGTTCTGTTCTGCTTCGGCTGTTATGCATTGGAAAGGATACATAGATTGAGGGCATAATGTTATTCTGCTGTTTGGATTTTTTTTATCATTGCATAGGAGGGAGTTTTAAATGTAAATAATTTGTGGCTTTACTCTTAGTGGATAAAGGATGTTGAAGTTTTGTTATTTTATCAACTTATTATTTGTTGGACAACATTGTGGGCTTGGTAGATGGTTGTCTTGGGTCTCTCTGGTATATGTAATGATACGGATAAATGTTATGGGCTATGAGGCTGTTGTTTTGTCATTAGAAGATTTTTGTTATCGCCTTTCTTTATTGTTAAGTGATAAAGTTTGAGGGTTCTAAAGTGGGTTTTAGATAAGTCTGGTTGCGATGATAAATATGTACATGGACATTAAGCTTAATCTAGTGTATAAGTTGAGTTCCTAGTTTTGGTTTTCAGTCTGGGACTCATGGTTGTTCCTAGAAATTGTCTTGGATTCTAGTCTTGTTTAAGAGTTACCTGTTATCTCGGTGATGTTTGTGGGATGTTGACGCCAACCTTGTTGTACGTTCTAGAGGTGTCCGATGTTTTGACTTTTCGCTTACGACAACGCGTGAGGCGGGTTTGTCGGTAAGCGTGTCGTGGTCGCCATCGAGGTATCGAACTTTATACTTTTTACACTGCATTTACATCATGGTTTTCAAAACTAATATTTGGTGGGTTACCATACTTGAAAACCTGACGGGGACCGTTCAACAGCACGTTAGTTTTTATTATTAGTATGTTTTCTCACGTTTACATTTCGTGCATGGTAATGCTGATATTTGCATATATTTGTATTGATGATGTGATTTTGTGCACTTGTTTGGGGGATGAATCATCTTGATGCTTTAGGCACTCTAGCGCTAAAGCATCACGATGCTATCCCGTCAATCTTCGACTGTGAGAAGGTTTGACATTTGTTATGTACATTGGGAGGATGAATCCTCTTGATACTTTAGGCTGTCTAGCGCTAAAGTATCACGGGGCTATCCTCGAAACCTTCTACTACGTGAAGGTTTAATATGTACATTAGGGGGGATGAATCCTCTTAATGCTTTAGGCACTCTAGCGCTAAAGTATCATGAGGCTATCCTTATGCAATCTTCTACTGCTTGAAGATTGGTCGTTACGTGCCAAATACGATGGGGCATTCATGATATGTCCTCAGGTTGAAATTCCTGAAAGTGAGAAAAATATAGGTGGGGCATTGTTGATGTGTCCTCAGGTTGAAACTCCTAAAAGTTGTAAATTCGGATGGGAGGGTGATGACGCCTCATTGGGTTGCAAGCCTCTAAAACTGGTCAGAGTATTGTCACACGAAGTTGGCAGCATTGTCAATCACAAAGATTGCCTACCACAGTACCATTTCATTTGGCGGGTTGGCTGGACGAATTGAGCTTGTTCATCGGCAACTCTCGTCAATTTGAGACAATAAAGTCCCAGTGAGTAAGGGTCTATCGTGGGGAAATTTCATCTGTTACTACGATTATACGAGGTGTGTCGTCGATGACTAGTTGGCCAGCAACTTTGGTAATGGGCTAGATCTGCAGATTGCCGTCATTGGTTTTCTTGCCTCATGAGGTGTTGCTATTGGTAGATAGCCATCTTTCTATAACGGGTACATGGCGGTTACACGAATTGTGTCGTCGTTGATTGGTTCGCCAACTACTCGGGTAATGTGCTGGATATTCGAATTGTATCGGCGGTGGTTACGACCCGTCGACACATCTAAGAGATCATACCACCTGTGTGGCGGATGGATCCATGAGGGACTATCCCTTTTCATTGATGACAAAAAATGATGTTGGCCTATTTTGCAATTATAGTTGTCTATATATATAGCGGATTTTGATAAAGCCACATCGAGGGCCATGAGCTAGATTTATAAAATGATAAAGAGTTTTTGATTGTTTAAAATTCATGTACAATAAATGAGAAGCATAAAATGGTTTTCAAAAGAGGAGGAAAACGTTTTTAGTATGCATTGCATTTAGTATAGATTTCCCTACTGAGTTAGTTACTTATCCTTTAGACTATATTTTTCCCCAGGTTAGGGTGTAGGTTCAGGGTATAGGTTTTGGGAGTGTGGCAACTAGGCGATGCTGTTGATCCCAGATAGGTGTTTCGATCTCCCCGTGGATGGGGGGAGGTTCGTCAATCCAATCCCTCTGCTCATAGTACTTTGGGATTTTAGTTTTTGGTATTGTTTGATTTAATTCATGCATTGTACTTCCTTTATTATACTATCATGTCTTTAGTTGATCACTCTGTGGGCCCCAACCCATGTTATTGGGTTTGGGCTTGATATTTTCCTGTCAAGTCTTCTGCACAAAAATTCACGACTTGGGCTGGGTAATCGAGTTCTCTCTGAGAAGCTGGTCGTTTGACCCAGCAGTTCTGTTCGGACCGCCTCCGAGTCGTAACAGTAATGATCAATAAAAGAAGATAATTGATGTGAAAAAGTAAAGATAGCACCTTGAAACGTTCGAGCTAACACTTTGATACCAACTGATGCGAACCTAGGGTATACGAACCCTAGACCCAACAACGTATGCTGAAAAACAATAGATCGTCTCACAAAACAATGTCAAAGAGGTGAAACTACGACCCTAGCCAAACATGTCAAATAGAACAAGAGTATTCCGAAGAGGAGCTTGACCCTAACCAAACATGTTGGCGAGAACTAAAGCTATAAAAAAGTTTAATCTTTCAAAATCCACTTGAAGAGATCAAGTTCTTCGCAAAGAACTCAAGAGAATAAATTCTCTCATAAGCAAAATGCTCAATTTTTCAATTCATCAAAAGGTTTCAACGTATTGTTTCTCATGCGTTTTTATAAGCTAAAATAAATTAAACCTAACCCTAATAAAAGAAGAAAACCTAATTTAAAGATAAATTAAAGTAATAAACTAAAATAACTCAAATTTGGTAAAGGCGTGATGCAGGTTTGCATAGACATGGAAGGTGGACCGCTGGGCTTGCGCGTTGGTGGGCTGATGGACAATGTTGCTGGGTTGGGCGCACTGGGTTGAAGGCTGTCGAAAAGGGCCACTGGGCTGCGCGCTGTTGGAGGGGGCGCTGGGCTGCGCAGGAGATGGGCCGTTATGGTGAAACAGCATCCGTTATGGTGAAATGACATCCGTTACGGTGAAACAGGCGTCCGTTATGATGAAGCGGCCATCCATTATGGTGAAACAGACATCCATTACTAGGCATTTGGGCACGTTGCAAAGCGCTGGACCGCGCGTTAGATGATTGCGCGCGCGCTAACAATCTGGTTGCACGCGCTGCCTGAATGTGCGCTCTGAAGGCGCTGAAGGTGGACCTTTGGGTTTTTGGAAAAATAGCCTCTTTTTGCATCATTGGACTTGGTACATTTTCTGTATCACATCAATAAAATCTCTCGACCAATTTCTAAATCAACTCGACCCAACTAGCTGTTGACTAGGCACAAGCCATTAGGGGTGTTCAAAACCGAATCAGAACTGGTGAACCAAACCAAAACTGATCAATTCGGTTCAGTTTAGATCGATTTTGAACACTTTAGAACCGATCTTTAGTTCTATTTTGTAAGAATCGAAGTTATCAGTTCCGTTTTTGGTTTGGCTTATTCAAAATCGACATTAACCGAACCGAAACGAAAAATTTACAATTTTTATTGAAATTCAAATTATTTAATTGTTACCTAAATAGTTATTGAATTATTGACTAATTAACTATTAAATTATACTAATTAATGATTCAATTAGGAGAATATACCTAATTAGTAAATATATTATGAAATTATATTAATTAATTATTAAATAAATAGATTACTACCAAATTAATAATTTCATTGTTTGATTAAATTAATTAGTGATTGAATTTTATATTTCTTTCAATTGAAGTAAATAATTTTTTTTTGTCTTTTAATTATTTTTGTTAAATTTATATTGGTAAAAATTAAATTTATATTGATATATAAAAAATATATATATATATTTTATACAATGAATGGAACCGAAACTTTCAGTTCGGTTTCAGTTTGGTTTTGATTTTTAAATGGTTCGGTTTTGGTTTCATTCTTTACAAACTGAAAAAAAATCAGGTTGGTTTCGATTCAACCCTAAAACCCAACCGAACCGACTTGACTTTTGTGCACTCCTACAAGCCATCTCGATCGGACCTAAGCAACGGTTGACCAGGGAAAGCTTTTCATCGCAACACCATGTGAAAACTTGCATTCCCTCACTGATTCCAATCCTGAATCGGCATAAAACCTTGTACAAACTCAAAGTCTATTACAATAACAGAGAAACAATTAAAGGATTAGAGTTTCCAAGTTCGCATCCAAAATCGACACGAAATGAAAATTTCATACAAGAAAATGAGGGTTAAGAATCAACGTACTCTAAGAGAACCCTCACAAAATTTGGAGATTAGAGTACCACAAGCACGATCCCTATGTCGAAAACCTTCTACACGCCACTCAATTTCAACTTGCTTTTTCTTACTCTCCCTATGCGACAAGACAGAAGGAATGAACACTGTCTTCAATTATTTCAAATAAATAAATAAATTTATTACTTTTATTTAATATATGTAATATATTAAATAAAAATCCTCATTTCAAAGGAAATCTCAAGGGTATACCAAATCAAAATCGAGGAAAGCTTATACTTAATGAATATTGCCTCGCAGACCTAGTCTGCACGAAAACTCGAAATTCACCAATTGACAGAACCCTCACATATATATATGAAGATCTATGACACAAGGCAAAGACTTAGTCAATACAAACAAATTGACTTCAATTAAAACAAAAAATTTATTCAGAAAAACTGTAGACCAAAGCTCAGACCCACCAAAATTTGGGTGGTTCGAGGGCAAGCCAGCATGCATGCCTATAATTTTAACTCAACGCCGCGATGCTCAAACTTCAATGTCGCCACACTTCTCACAAATCGGTGGTGATACGGGTCCAGGCACAACTATGACTAATAAAAAAAGGGTAATTAACAAAAAAAAAATCCTGAGCTATTAAATCAGCGACTAACCAAACCTTTAAGTAATTTTGCGAACAACTAAAACCTTAAACTATGAAAAATAAACAACAAAAACCTTATAATCATGTTTTTCATTAAAAATTTGAATTTTTAAAAATAATCTACCAAGTATCTGCTAGAAAAAATGTATTTTTCGTAGCAGAAACATGTCTTCCACTATGGAAGGCTAGTTTCTGCAACGAAAAGGGTGATTTTCACAGCTGATATTTGTCTTACATTGTGAAAATGGTAATTTCCTCAGCACAACCCGAGGGTAAAGCATGACCCCAATATGAAGCACAACCTCAACCTCAAGTATGACCAGTATCTCAATTGGTCCGTTTCCAACATATATTAGATTGTTTATAAGCATCGGTCTTCATGATTGAGTCGGCGAATGATAGTTACAATACTTAAATTAAAAATCGTTTGATTATTCTATCTAAAATAGTATATTTATATACATTAACTAATATGAGGTTGTGCTTCAAGTTGAGATCGTGCTGAGAAAACTAAGATTTTGCAGCGGAAGGTAAATACCCACTGCAGAAAATACCCTTTTTGCAATAGAAGGCAAGCATTCACTGCAAAAAATGTAATTTCCCCTGCAAAAAATACTCGCTATGAAAAGCAAATTCTTGGAATAAGACTTACTTTTTGGAGCCGAATGCATGTTTATGCTGTGGAAAATATCATTTTTTTCACAATGGAAGACATGTTTTTGTTGCAGAAAGAATATTTTTTGTCGTGGATACTTGTTTTCTGCTGTGAAAAGTAAGTAATTGATTATAATTACTTCATGTATGAATTTGTTGCAGAAAGACAATCTATCCACCACGAAAAAAAATATAAATTGAATAGAAAATATAACTACAAAATTTATGTCATTTATTTTTTATATTTCAAGACTTTAATTATTTGTGAAATTAGTTAATTTAGTTGGTTGGTGATTTCTTAGTTCATTATTTGTTTGGATAATTTTTGTAAAAAAATTGATATGGACCAATTTGAGACACGTGTACTTCCCCCTTACCCAAAATATTTTAGACAAAAGTAAAGTTTGAGTTTTCAATGATAAGCCCCCTACTGAAGCGTGACATTTATTGACCATGTTGAACTGGTCTATCATCAACAAAAACAGGTAATAAACCCAGGCCAAAAATTCACACCAAACAATGAAATACATGTGACCATTAAAAAAAACAGTGGAAGAGTGAAGAAGGCAAAGCGTTCAAGTTGCGACAAGCTCGTAATGATGGAAGATGCATGCATTCCCCTCCCCTGTACTCTGTCTCCTACGCTCATCCACCTTCTGAAATTGTGTCTCACCCTTTCTCAATCTTCTTAACCACATACGCAAATCCCAATTGCCCCCCTCCATAACACTTCATTTTCCTCTTAAAAATGGGGCCAAAAGCTGACTTCAAATCTCCAGAAAAAACCTGTCCATGTTCAATATATCTATGCTCGATCCGTTTTATTTTTGTGTCTAGAAAAAGGGTAAACAATCTAAATTCCCACTATGATTGAAAATATCCGCATATTTTGCCTGTGTTCCCGACGATTGGTAGATAAATGAACAAGTGGGAGATTATAAAAAGGACTTATCATGGGTGACAACCAAAAACAAGGGGTGGACAGTCACATGCAATACTTACAAATCACTGCATTTCATCGCTCTAGCTTCCTCTATTTATACCATTTGTTTCTCCACAGAGTCATTCCACATTCACCATATCGAAAGTTGCGAGAGAGATATCGAAGGAGAAACCCTCGAGCAGGAAGAACATGGTGCAGCAGATGCAGAAAGGGAGGAAGATCTACATTTCAACCATGGTGTCCAAATGCAGAAGAATGAAGACCATACAGGAGAGTTTTCAATATTCACGAAAGTTGAAGGAAGGGTTCTTTTCTGTGGTGGTTCAGGAAGATGGCAAACCCAAGAAGCTGCTCATCTCGCTCAGATTTCTAACGTATCCTCCATTCCTCAAGTTACTAGATGCTGCGGAGAAAGAATTTGGATTTGATCAAAAGGGAGTTCTTGAAATTCCCTGCGAGGCCAGGGAGCTCCAAAATATCCTCTCATGAACATCATCGATCTTCAAAGAAAAATGACGAAGAAAACTTGCAAAACCTGCGCTCTTGTGACTGATGGATATGAAAAAAGAACTGCAAAGGGCATTATTTAATTTGGCTTAAGCTCCAAAAGTAGAAAAATATCAGCTGGAGAAAATATAAAAGATTAAGTCACGGGTTTATATCACCCATAATCTTTAATCACCCAGAATGATTAGGAAGAAAACAAAAATGAAGAAAAAGGGATTTATGGAGTGGGAAATTAACAAAACAAAGTAGCACCGAGTAGAGAAATTTAAAAACACCTGTAGAGAGTTAGAGAGAGAGTTGTACAAAATGTGATACTCTATATATATATTTCCTCTTCTCTCTCTCTCTTTATATATATATATAATTATTTAATTCAAACATTTTACTTATTACATTATCAAAGAGCATAATTAACAACTTATGATGGGCAATATTGTCACAACCCGGAGATTGGTCAAACAGAATCGTCAGGTCAGATGACTCAATTTTTGTAGATAACCCGATCACCCAGCACAAGACATGTGTTTAAGCGAAAGACTTATAAATATTTAATTCGGCTCAAAGGATATGAGTAGAGGTCCGAGTAAAGATCACAAAAAAATAATAGTGCATAAATTAAAATGAAACCTAAAGTACTGTGCAACAAATCCAACAGTATTAAGTTTATAGACTAAATAGAAATATCATTGTTCTCACCAAATAACGATAAATCACTCAAGTAGAAATAATAAGACTCTTCAGCTCTTGCCTTTACCTGAAGATTTGGGGGAGGAGTCGTTTGAGATGAATGACTAACTCAGAAAGTATAGTTATACTAGATGCACCTTATGTAAAAAAGGTTTTTCTCTATTTTCGAAGACATGGTTATTTTTCTCATTTTTATTGTACATAGATTTTTAATTGAAATCTCTTTATCATATTATAAATCTGGCCCAATGCCATCAATGAAGCATTTATCGAAAACTCGTTGTATACATAGATAATTATACCTCGTAAAATAGGTCATCATCATTTTCCAATTTGAAAACGTCATCAGTGAAAAGAGGAGGTCACTTAAGGACTCACCCGCCACTCAATAGAAAATAGGTAGTCATCCGTTGATGACAACACCTCATGAAGCAGGAATAATAATAACGGCAATCAATAGATTCTGCATGTCATCTGAGTTGCCACGAACCAATCAGCGCGACAC
Organism: Begonia loranthoides; assembly: GCA_022433065.1. Classification (NCBI taxonomy): domain Eukaryota; kingdom Viridiplantae; phylum Streptophyta; class Magnoliopsida; order Cucurbitales; family Begoniaceae; genus Begonia; species Begonia loranthoides. The sequence goes on along the minus strand of CM039468.1, from coordinate 43,364,535 downwards.
AACTCGTACAATTAAACAAAACAGATACAGTTGCTCGCTATGTATAGACTTGTTTATCAGCTAAGATACCTAGAATGCTCAAAGTGGACAAAGGTTGTTGACAAGCAAGCTCGGCCGTCACGCCACCTGTCAAATGAAACGATACTTAGGATTAATAAGTCTCAGCGACTGACAACCATCTGATTCGTGGGACAAACCCATGCCAAGTTTAGGGGTTCAAGACCCAAGGAGACGTCATCACTCTCCCATCTTATTTACAACTTCCAGGGCTTTCGGCCGGAGGACACGTCACCAATGCCCCGTTCTATTTTCACACACACAAACAATCAACCTTCATGCAGCAGAAGGTTTCAAAGGAGATAGTTTTGTGATGCTTTAGCGCTAAAGTGCCTAAGACATCTAGAAGATTCATCCTTCGATATATGCACAACACTTGACACTATGACATTAACTCAAATTTGACATAATCCATTTTAAAAATCATTTTCAAAAGTTACTTTATGTTTGTTAATTTAATCAATAATTTAATTATTTTATTTAATGGAATATAATAAACATATTAACTATGACAACTTTTGTTATTGTGTCTTAATCAATTGAATAATCAATAATTCAATTATTCCATCTAATAGAAAAGGGAAATTAACATCACATACCCTATAGTTTGCGATCAATGACAAGTCAAACCTTGATTTTCTTGTACTGAATATTTATTCATTGTCTTTTTGTGTAGTTAATTGTTTTGACATGGATAATATATGTTTATGTTGATGTTTGGATAATATGTGGTTGGATAATATATGTTTGGAAACTATCTGTTTGGATAATATCTGGTTGAATTTCTGCTTTTGATAATGCCACAAGAGAGAGACTAAAACAAAGGAAACTTTTGCAAAATTTTCATGTTTTTGAAAGAGAAAGAAAGAAACTTTGACTCAAGCCAAATTATCCATTTTATTCATCATCAACAAGCAATTAACATGTTCATTACAACAATTTAAGCTGTGCATAACACCGATCTATATGAGGTAGAGAAATTCTAATGTTTTGCTGAGGAATGTCAATGTTCCGTTGATGAAAGATGTCATTCTGCGGGCAGAAGGCCAAAATTCCACGGCGAAACGTTGACGCTTACTCTGCTGGTTCTAGTTGACCGCAATTCTACTTTCGAGCAATCGCAAAACTACCTGAGGCCAGCAAATTCTAATCCGTCTCAATTTCACTTTGTCTAAAATTACATTTTCATACTAGTCAATTTTATTCATTATCTACAAACAATGTCATTTCATTACAACCATATAATGTACATATACATTATAGATGCAAATCATACAATTCTATTATATTACAACCATATAATGTACATGTGCATTACAAACGCAAACCAAATTATTAATTTCATTACAAACATATAATGTACATGTGTATTACAGATACAAAAAAAAATGATCAATTTCATTACAATCATATAATGTACATGTGCATTACAACTATCTAATCAAGGTGAAGGTCCACACATGATATCCTTTCTTATAATCTTGAACATACTAAGAATCAGTTTGTCCCAGTCTAGTAGGATTCAGGTGTTGAATGACTCACTTAAGTTGTGCAGGCTTATGTCGTACTTTCAAGTTCTTTATACTATCTTCCTATTGTGGTGGGCGCTTAAATGTTGCTCTTAAAAGAGCAGTAACTTATCGTTCATTTAACTTCTTCGTATATTTTTGCCCACCAACAATCTCACATAGCTAAAATTAAAAAAGTTCACAATCAATCATATTGGAATTTCTATGTAGCATTTGGAAAAAGAACATGCTTTAAACTTGTAATTTCAACCACTTTCTCTTGGACGAAATCTCATTTAATATAATGTTTTGCTCCATCAATCTCAAAAAATTCATCAATGTGATTGAGTACTCGACTAGTTTTAAGAGGCACGACAACTTTCCATCTTTCTTGAGCAAGTGTGAACTATACTTCTTGCCCAGACACATATCAGCGAAAGAATATTTTGCTTGTGGTGGTCGTTGAGGCCTTCTATCTTCCATGTCTTCGTCACTGGATTCGCACAATGAACGAAGCTCCTCCTCATCTATCGTTGTTGAGATGGAATACACCACTATAGCAGCTTTTTCTCCAAATGCACAAACATCATGTGCCAAGATTGTTGACATGGATTCCACTTCAAATGGGCAGTGAATGGATTCCTTATCACTCTCAGACGCCATTGGTGAGCAACAATTAGTAAAGCTTTAACTTCGTCTGGATGATGTACATTTAGCTCTCAGAAAGCTCTAGAGTTCGATAATCGCTAAGAAAATCGCTGAGGAAATTGCTCTGAGTGTAGTGTGAATTTATATAAGGCTGTATGACATTCCACCCAAGAAGTATGACGTTTCGTTGCAGAATAACAATGTTCTGCCGTGGAAAGTTGACGTTCCACAGCGGAATGACTTCTTTCCCCGGAGGAACGTATGAGGTTTCGCAGAGAAACAACAAACAAACAGCTTTATAGTTAGCACTAACGTCACATTCCACCATGGAACAAAATTTAAATGTTTAACGGCAAACATGACAGCGATGTTTGCGGCGTCTATTTTCCATAGTTTAGTGGTTAAGTTGTTAGCAAAAATACTTTAGTGGTTGACTTGTATTTATCATAAAGTACATTGGTTGATTTGTTAATTTCCCTAAATTAATTTGGTTAATTAAACGACTAAATATAATATTTTGACATTATAATATACATAATTATAATAATTTTAATAATGAAATATAAAAAAATACATCTTATATTAATATAAATTGGAAACATTTATACATGCTCGGTTCATTAGGCTCAAATCAGCTCAACTCGTTTAATTGTGGTTAGAAAATCCACCCGGGTTGATATTCTGTGTATTTCCGTTACTGCAATTCAATTTCTTGATAGAGAAACTGCTAATGCTACTGCTAAGATTATGATTTCCTAGCGTTAAGCTCTTTGATATCAACCGATGAACTGCCGAAATGAACTGAGGAACTGAAAGTTATGTGATGAAATATTATGTGTAAATAAGTTGTTAATTATTTCATGGATAGTAGTTATGTTCTGATTTAAATTGTTGTATATCATAATGCTTGCTAAGATAGTAGACCCTATTGATGATGTTATTAATTCTTGTTACTGGTTAGGAGTTATTACTTTTCTTTAACAAGACTATGCATAATAAATCTCTAATATAATTCGTTTAATTGTCAGTAACCTTAAAGTAGATCGTTAACTTTAGCTAAAAACAATGTTGTTGAATCATGCTTTACTTTCAAACGTACATGTGTTTAGGATTGATTCATGCCATCAGCCATTGCTATTTACTAAGCATGTTTCCATGAGCTGTTCACTAAGCATGTCTCCATGAGCTATTTACTAAGCATGTTTCTTTAGCTATTTGCTGAGCATGTTTCCATTTAATTATTAATTCATTGTCTATGACATTGCACAAATGTTAAGCATGGTTAGTTTGTTTAAATAACTAGCTATAAGTTAATGTTTAATCGCAATTAATAGCACGTTCACTTTGTCGTTTCCTTTATTGCTTTGCTATGAAATTCAAGCATGTTATTAGTTGTTTCAATTCATTGCTATAATTGTTATATTTTATTCGTTTTAATTACTGTTATTCATTTATATGCGCTATTTAATTATCATTACTTTTATACTGTATCAACATGCATCAAGATAATAGAAACAAGTAGGAAGTGCCACCTTTGGGGTGGTACTCATATGCATTATGAAAGGAAAACTAATAAATAAAAGAATGAAAGGAAAAAAAAAAAGGGAGTTAGAGGATGAACGGGTAGTTCGGATCTAATCAGGTAGACTGGACTAAGTCTCCTCCCTCGTCGGGAACGAGACCAGCTACCCTAGGTGGTTAGAAGCCGACCAAGACTATACCTCCAACACAAGTTTCTCTAATCCCCCACTCGATGTACGATTTATAAAAGAAAGGAAGAACAAAAGTAAAGAAAATATTGGTTTGGGGCGGTACCCATTCCAAAAAAAAACTAAAGAGTGACATAAAGTATACTATATAACCCCACTTCTTACTGGGCCTTTAGGCTCATGTCTTACTTGTGGTATAGAAAACGAAATGATAATGCCAAGAGTAGAGGAGGATACATTTCCTGTGGAGCTTGCAGATTATCTAGATGAATTGCGACCTGAGTAGAACTATGACTCAAAAGAAAAGAAAAGAATTCGCTATTTTGAAAGGATTTGATAACATGCACGTTTCTGTAAATATTAACTCTTACTCTAACCTTCAAACCATGTTTTAAATATTAATTATGTTTTTGCTTTTAACCCTGAACTTTATTTAATGCATTTAGATGTTTCCGCTTTACTTTGATTTATTTACGCTCTTTAAATTTCCACACTAAACTTAAGTTTTACGTTCACTTGTTTTAAGTAAATAAAAAGAAAAATTTTCATATGGAAATTTAAAGAGAAAAGTTAAGTTAAGAAAGTACAGTTCTGACGCGGGGTGTCTCATATTAGCTTGACTGTAACTTGTCAATGTTCATTGCAGCCAGGTGAAGTGATAAATATTTTCACGAAATTTGTTTGTGCAAATACCAAAAAAAAAACCTAAGGACGTACGCAATTCTTGTAGAGATTATGGTAAGCTTTTTCATTTTCTGGCATTAAGTGTTTTGGACTGAATACTTAGGATATTTCACCTGCTGTTTGCATTTTCAAGTTCAGGGAAAGTACCATATCACTGATCTCATCTTCCTAAAGCAAGAAACAACATCAGACACAATGAGAATTATGTAATGTTACATTAAGTAGTTCAAAAGATTATATCTTAATATTTATCTTTCGTTGCGTTCTTTGTATGCAGTGTTATGTGGTGAACGAAGAAGAATACTTTAACGTTCAAATGGAAAAATTGCTCCTTATAATAGGGTGGATTCACTAAGTAAATTTCTCGCATTTACTTGTTGTACTTCATGTTTGAACAATTCTAATATGTGGTTTATATTTCAGTCACACCCAAAGCAACTGTGTTTTATGTCGTCCGTTGATTTGCACACTCACTACCCTTACCAGGCATTGCTGCTAGAAGTAATTGCAATCATCGTAACGCCAACAAACAAATAGAAATATATCTTTTTCCTTGTATAGATTCATATTGCTTTCTGCTTATGTGTTAATGTTTTCCTTTAAATTTCATTTCGTATGACATCTTTCGGTGTACTAGTGGGGGGTTAGGGTTGTTTCGAAATTGTAAGGAGACCGGCTTCCACCATCATGAAGATCTACCTAATAAGAGTCTCTTGTATGCCAAGGGATCCAACGTATACCTAGTCTCAAAGTTGTCATTTGCGAACATGGATTTGCAAAAGAAATATCGCAAGAAGGCAACGCCAACTTTGTTTACTTGATGTGTAGGGATACAGATTGTGTGACAACTCGATTTTTCATAAGCTTTTAAATACGCGAAATTTAAAACTTTTGTAAGATAACAAAAATATTTCAAAATCAGAGTGCCAAAACCGAGCTTCAAAATCTATTCATTACCTTCGTTATGAAAGTCATTTATTAAAACATTAGCGGAAGCGAAAACGTTCTAATTAAAACACGCTAAGTAAATCGCTACTTTTACAAAACCCTTTACTCATCTTTAACCTAGCCAGCTACAAGCTCTGCCCGTGTAAACCTTTCATCAACTGCTTTGTGTTATATTCATCGTTCTTCTCGTGCATACATAAGTACCTACACCATAAGTAAACTCTAAGCCCAAAGGCTTAGTAAGGAAAGGAAATATGCAATATGATCATGCCTCTCTTTAGTTCACTTGAAATGGGTCCGCCCCAAACCAATCTTTTCATTGCGTTTCATTCATTCGTTCATTCATAACTCGTACATCGAGCTGAAAGATGAAGGAACACGTGTGGAATAAAATAGTCTGATCGGCTTCTAACCCTATGTGGGCTAGATCCAAACTACCCATCCGCCCCCCAACTTCCATCATTCATCATTCATTGCATTCATTCATTTCATTTTCCCCACTCATGCATGTGAGTATCACCCCGAGGGCACTCCCTACTTGTTTCTATTAACATGATGCATAACCATACATTCTCAATCTAGCATGATGTATGATACTTATAACGTATATTAAATTAAATTGCACATCAAGGAAAGTAAATGACAGAAATTAAATAACGGGAATTGAAAGCGTACAACAAAGCATAACATGGAATAACTACGATATCGAATTAAAAGCAACGAATGAACAATACAAGATGATAAAGTAACATAAAACGAATTACAATCACCTAAACATGCTTGTTAAACTAAGTTAAACTAAATATGAAAATGTGCTTTAAATAGTCTAGATATTATCTTAAATAATTACATGCTCAAGACAGAAATTCGGTTATTTAGCGACTAGTAAATTAACGACTAGTTAACTAATTGTTCTAGTTGATTAACAAACTACAATTTGGTTTACACCTAGTAATTAAACATGCTAGCTACCTAATTTAGACATGCTAATTAATTAAGGTGTCATGCATCAGTCAATTAACATGCTAATTAATTAAACTAGTTAACTATACATGTTTAAATCTAACCTCGTTAAGTTAATTTCGCTAGTTAATTAGCTTGCTTAATTTAAATTTCTAGTTAATTATCTTAGCTAATTAACATGTTGCTAATTGGTTTACACATGCTAATTAAACAATTTAGTTAGCTAATTAAACCTGCTAGTAAACTAATTAATAATTAAACATGTTAATTAATTATTCTAATGAAGTTAATTAGTTAATAACAATTAGTTAGGTTAAACATGTTCGGGTTCGTCATTTAACAATAGTTAATCTAGTTAATTAACACACTCAAACCATAAACAACAAGTAAGGAAATGAGCAGTAAAAATAAAGTTTTCATCATTAAGGGAAGTCATATTTCATTCAAGCTTAAATCATTCTCACGCATCTCGCTTCAGTTCATCAACCGTTCTATATTTCACAGCAATTTATCAATCAAGGGATGTCTACCACGTAATCAATCACAAAGCTAACAATAAATTTTACAATAAACAGATCCTACAATACTCTACAGAGGGCTATCAAGGAAAATCACAAGATATCATTCAAGGAAATAACAACAGATTCATCTAAGAATTATCAACTAATAACAGTAGGGGAATTCACATGAACTAAACAGAATAAAGACTAAGTCTAAACTCACGCACACATACTTGTGGTGTAGGGCCTCCACATGGCCACAACACACCCAATTCCTTATCTCAATTCTTTATTGTGGGCTAGCACTTAGTCGCGATTCTTCTTCTCTTCTTCTTTTCAATACCTTCATAATCAAAGTGTCTCTCATTAGTAGTCATGACTTATAACTTTCATTCTTTCCCTATTCTAATTACATAGTAGTTCTAGGAACCAGTTTAACATCTACAACGAATATATCCTATTCCAATTAAGCTAGTCTAATTACTAATAGAGCATAAATCTCAACATCATTTTCCAACAACACAACACTCTAACCTCATCAACAGAGTTTATAATCAGTGTAGTTTGTCCATTAATAGAATCCAGACATCCAAAACTCCAGAATACAGAGAAGGAAATCTCACCAGAAAATAGGGCAGACCCGAGGGGCTTCTGTTTTCTTCTGGCTTCCATTGGCTCTTTGCCTATTCATGCACTGTTTCACGCCACTGGAGCAGCAGAGCCAACCCAACAACACAGCAACAGAAAATGCAACGGCGAAGGAACACATCATAAACACCCAATTCGCAAGACATGGCACTGGAGGCCGAGAAATCAAAACACAAAAAAAACCCCATTAACAGAACCGCAAAACATACCCCATCGGCAGAGAAGCCTCGGTCGAAGTCCAGCTTCCTGCGGAAGCTTCGTCTCCATCGCGTTGGACGCTGCCTTCACGCCGTCGCCAAGCCATCTCGCCGTCGCCAAGCCATCTCGTCACCTAGAGCTGCCAACCTCACAAGCCCCTCGGATAATCGCGGAGAGGAAATCATAGCCAACCCATGAAGCCCTAGCCCGTCGTTCGTTCGTCGTTCACGGACTCGGACGTTCGCTCGTGATTTGCCCCAAGGTTTAGTGGGTCAGCTCTCACTCGCCCGTGCCTGACGATGCCGTCGTTCCGATCGCACGGCCTTGTCCTTCACCGTGACGAAGGCTCCCCGCCACGGAGTCGTCTCGCTTGATCGCCATCCCAATTCCTCCCTCTGTCGATCTCTCTCTCTCTCGTGTCTCTCTCCCTCTCATTCTCTCTTTTCATTTTCCTCCCACTCTCTATTTCAGTTTGAGGAATCGCGAAATGGCCGCGAATTTCTCTCCCCCACCGAATTGATTCCTGAACCGGACCAACACAACAACCACTGAACCGGCTCTCTTGTTGGACTGGTTCTCATCCTCCAAGTTTTCTAATTTTCTTCTTTTATATTTTAATTCATTTTAATTAATTCTCTAAATCTTCCCTCTTAATTATAAAGTCCAATTTATTAGGTTATCATGCATTTTAATTTCATTTAATTATCCTAATTAAATTTTTCCTTCCAATTATAAATTATTTTTGACCAATCCTCTATTCTAGATTTATTGGAAATATTGTCTAACAATTATTATGAGTTCAATTTAAATTTTCCGATTCCATTTTTCTAAATTAATTTCTATCAATTAAATTTTCAGTAAATATCCAATAATGTCCTTAATTTATAATCCTACGACTACGTCCTTAGTAATACCTCGATAATTATTTAACATAAAAAGTCGGGGTGTTACAGATTGAGATATTGATTTTCTTGTACTGAATATTTATTCATTGTCTTTTTGTGTAGTTAATTATTTTGACGTGGATAATAGATGTTTATGTTGATGTTTGGATAATATTTGATTGGATAATATATGTTTGGAAACTACCTGTTCGGATAATATCTGGTTGAATTTCTGCTTTTGATAATGCCACAAGGGGGAGAGACTAAAACAAAGGAAATTCTTGCAAAATTTCCATGTTTTTGAAAAAGAAAGAAAGAAACTTTGTCTCAAACCAAATTATCCATTTCATTCATCATCAACAAACAATTAACAAGTTCATTACAACAATCTAAGCTGTGCATAACACCGATCTATATGAGGCAGAGAAATTTTGATGTTCCGCTGAGGAATGTCAATGTTCCTTTGCGGAAAGATGTCATTCTGCGGGCAGAAGGCCAGAATTCCACGGCGGAATGTTGACGCTTACTCTGCTGGTTCTAGTCGACCGCAATTCTACTTCCGGCCAATCGCAAAACTACCTGAGGCTAGCAAATTCTAATCTGTCTCAATTTCACTTTGTCTAAAATTACATTTTCATACTAGTCAATTTCATTCATTATCTACAAACAATGTCATTTCATTACAACCATATAATGTACATATACATTATAGATGCAAACCATGCTTTTTAAACACCTAAAAACAGCAACGAATTCACCTAAAGACAGCAGCGAAATACGAGAACAGAACAACGAAACGTGCATTTTTAACAGCTAAATTACAACAGTGAATTATCGGAATAGAAAGATTAAATATGCTCCTAAACAGCAAAGAAAATAGCATCATAACAGAAGCGAAACAGCATAGAAATATTGAAAAGAAAACAGCGAAGACATGTTCTCGGATAACTAAAATTATAGCAACGCATCATCAAAGTTAGGCAGCAAAACATGCTTCTTAATAACTCAAAAACAGCAGCGGAGCAGCAGAGAAATATGGCAAAACCGAACAGCAAACACATGATTTTTAACCACTAATTTACAGTAAAGAAAATGGCAAACGGAACAGCGAATACATGATTTCTAATGACTAAAATATAGCAGCGAAATGGCGATACAGAACAGCAAAGATCATGCTCGTTATCGACTAAGGATAGCAGCAAAAACATCAAAATAAAATGACGAAATCATGCTATTAACTACATAATACACAACAGTGAGAAAATCGAAACGAAACGACGAGATCATGCTTTCGACTAGAAAATAAACAACGTTATTTAATAGAGGACTAACAGATAACAACTAAGCATCACTTAATGGAGAGCTACTAACAAATATCTCACAGATCTAACGATGCATTAATGACTAAACACTAACCTAACACATATCACAAAGCAACTCACGGAATATTAGTAAGCTCATAGCATCAGTTAAAGAATTTATTTACTAATCATCAACAAAGAACATATATATGTGAACAGCAAGCATGGAATGTATAGAGCACCAATCATGGAATGTACAGAGCACCAAGCATGGAACACACAACAACAAGCATGTGAACACACAACAAATAAATGTATAAACCTCTATTCTACCACTCATGCACCCGTTACTTGCGGTGTAGGGCCTCTAAATGGCCAACGACACACCCAAATTCTTACCATTACCGAAGAACACAACAACGACAACTCTCCGACGAACAGCAGCTCCGGCTCAAGGTTCAGCAGCTCCAAACTCAGCCTCCAGCTCACACACGGTCACACACTCACACTTAGTTCACACCACACAAAAGAACACTCAGGAGCTCTCTCACTGGACCCTCACTTCACGCACTCTTCACACTCACACACTGGGAGACTCAGGCAGGAAGGGGGAGAAGGGGGTAGAGCGTCATAGGGAGAGAAGCTCTCACAGCTGCAGAAAAGCATGGACTGGAATGAGGGAGGGAGGCTTTTCCAAGGAGGAGGGGACACCCGTACGCATAGGGAGGCAGGGAAAGGCAGCTCCAGCAGGGGGTGTCGGCTCCGTGTAGTCTGGGATCAGATTTGGTGTCGGGGGTCGCGTTCCAATTGGCCATGCGTCATTTTCGTCCTGATTTTAAATCAGTTATGTCGTAGATCTGTGCTGATTCGGACGAGTGCGGACGCACCTGACTCGTCCGCACGTGTTGTCCACGTCGTCCGAATTGTCCTAAAATTGGACAGATTCAATACAGACAATACTTCAGCTCATCCGCACTTGTTCGCACTCGTCCGCGAACGTCTGAATCTGTCCAGTTTTGGACATATTCAATTCGGACGTGACTATTGGCATCTGCATGCACTTAGCCGCGTCTGCAGTCTCGTCCGAAGCTTCAATAAAGGAAGGAGACGACTTTGAGGACATGAAAACGGCGTCGCGAGTCATCCCAAAGTGCACAGTCAGCACTTTCCTCACATTTTCTCGCCTAACTTCTATCCTGTAACACTTCCCCTTATTACATGTTATCAAATAACACGTAACCATGCGAAATTTAAAATCCTAACTACCCTATCATCACCATTACATCGCATGTACGGGTGGAAAATACCTTTAGACTTAACGCTCATAACATGTTCTGTAATATCCCGATGATTAAAAATATTGGGATGTTACATTTTATCTCCCATGTCTTCGTCACTGGATTCGCACAATGAATGAAGCTCCTCCTCGTCTATCGTTGTCGAGATGGAATACACCACTATAGCAGCTTTTTCTCCAAATGCACAAACATCTTGTGTCAAGATTGTCGACATGGATTCCACTTCAAATGGGCAGTGAACGGATTCCTTATCACTCTCAGATGCCATTGGTGAACAACAATTACTGAAGCTTCAACTTCGTCTGGATGAGGTACATTTAAGCTTTCAGAAAGCTCTAGAGTTCGATAATCGCAGAGAAAATCGCTGAGGAAATTGCTCTGAGTGTAGTGTGATTTTATATAAGGTTGTATGACGTTCCACCCAAGAAGTATGACGTTTCGCTGCAGAATGACAACGTTCTGCCTTGGAAAGTTGATGTTCCACAGCAGAATGACTTCTTTCCGTGGAGGAATGTATGACGTTCCGTGGAGAAACAACAAACAAGCAGCTTTATATTTAGCACTGATGTCACGTTCCGCCGTGGAACAAAATTTAAATGTTTATCGGCAAATGTGACAACGATATTTGCGGTGTCTATTTTCTATAGTTTAGTGATTAAGTTGTTAGCAAAAATACTTTAGTGGTTGACTTGTCATTTATCATAAAGTACATTAGTTGATTTGTTAATTTTTCAAAATTAATTTGGTTAATTAAATGACTAAATATAATATTTTGACATTATAATATAAATAATTATTATAATTTTAATAATGAAATATAAAAAAATACATATTTTATTAATATAAATTGAAAACATTTATATATGCTTGGTTCACTACGCTCAACTTGATTAATTGTAGTTAGAGAATCCACTTGAGTTGGATATTTTTTTTAGCAGACTCATTTAACTCGCTAAACTTATTTAGTGAAATAAACTGTTTCAAAATTTTTTTTTTTAGTTTTACCAGTTCGTATGTCACCTCTAATTACAAGTTAACCGAGGAAACAAAGGAGGTTATAATTTGAATCAATGCAGCAACTCAAATTACAGTAATAGATGGTTAAAGGAGAAGTTCAAGCGTCAATACTAAAGTAGTGTACGATTGTAGGCGTTAAGGTCTAGATTCATAAAATGTCCATAATTTGGATAATGGTGACATTAATGAAATGACAATGACTTAGATTGATGATGAGTTCGCATAGATATGAGTTACTAATTGGCATAAAAATCCTAATTTAGAAGGAAGAATAGATAACAAAGTCCATTTTGAACCTACTTTTTTATAGTATTTTCAACTTGATTCTTAAGGGAGATAACTAAAACCTATCAAGGGGGAACGCCGTCCACCTAACCTCCCTGGATGGTTGCAGAATGTTCTAGAATTTTTACCCATCTCAAAATCAGGGACGTGCTTCTTCCCTCCTAATTAAATTGACCAATGAAGTTGGTAACGAATTAAAATTCAATATAAATTTGTAACAACACAAGTTTAATGTGTTGGAGGAGATGGATGGGATGTAAATCCAACTGGGCGGAAGACAACAAAATCTTGAATTTAGAAGGAAAAAAAAAACACGGAAAATCTTGTCTTTTGAAACAAGAAAGGGGGAGACCGGAGTGCCTATATATAAAACTATCTCCCACCCTCTCCCTCACATCCCACTTCCTTGTCTCTTCCTCCTCCCCCGTTCTCTCTCTACTCTCGTCTTCTTCGTCTCCCTCAGTTCTCCACCATGGCCAACCAACCTGAATCCTCTGACTCGTACGCTTCCTTTTCTCCTTTTTCTTTTCCAGATCCCCTTCCTTTGTTCTTTCTCTTTTTCCTCCGTTGTTTGACGAGATGGATGTTTCCGATTCTGTTTGATTTTTGTCTCCTCGATCTGATTATTTTGATTACTTCTTTTTTTCTCAGGACAGGTACGAAGAGGGATTTTAGTACTGCGATCTTGGAGCGAAAGAAGGCCGCTAATCGCCTTGTCGTCGATGAGGCAATCAACGACGACAACTCTGTGGTTGCTCTGCACCCTGAAACCATGGAAAAGCTTCAGCTTTTTCGTGGTGATACGATCCTGATTAAGGTTTGATTTCTCGCATTCCCTGTGTATTTCTTGCTTTTCCCGACTAGTTTATAAGGTTTGCGTGAATAGAAAATGTTGATTTTCACTTGAGTTGTGGATTGCTGTTTGATGTTTCGGATCTGACCTAATGAATTTCTTCATGTTAAGAGTAGGTCGTGTGGAATGCGTCCTAGTAATTAGTAGGTTACAGAGGAATCAATCGAGGTTATGGATTAACAATGCGTGCACTATATTTTTTTGTTCTTGGACAGGAATAAAGATTGATGTTATTCGGATTATATTTTAATGGAGGTTATAAATCATATAAATACTTTTTTGTGTAGATTAATTTGGAGCTTCAGAACTATCTTGAAAAGGTTTCACATATAAAAAGAGGGAATTTACGAGCTTGCTTTGAATTTATTTGGTAATGTTATGTATATGGTTTGTCATGTTGACCTGGACTTAACATATAGTACTTGGTGTATGTTCTCATGGAAAATTTTCTCCATCAACTTTAGCTGGCACTTGTAACATTATTTTCACTTGCGAATCTCTACTAATTGTAATGTTTGTATTTGACTATATTTGAATAGCATTTGTCTGAGATTACTTCTTACGTGGTACTTTTTTGACACCATGTATTAGTTGTAACTCAAAGTTTGTCAACTTATCATCATTCATATCACAGACGGAAATGGGATGATGTGGTAATTATTGTTATTATAGTTATCGATGTTTTAGAACGTCTGGTATCTGAGATTGGACCATAGAGATATTCTTTTACTTAGGGATGTGAAGTAATCATGATATGGTAATCATTGTTACTATAGTTGTAGGTATTTAAAACTTTGGGTACCTGAGATTGCACTGTAGCGATGTTCTTTAAGATAGACATGATATAACCATGGTCAGTTTGCTTGTTTTCTTCAGCTTTCTATAATGATAATGTTTCTGAACTTTAATCTATAGCACATATCAAAACTCTAGATTCTTATGCTTTTTCAAAACAGTGCATGATGTGCAATCACATTGTTGAGTCCTCTAGAATTAATTGGTGTAGCTGTTGCTAATTTGTCAAATATAAATTATGACTATTTGAAATTATCTTAAGCAAGTTTCTCTTAATTAATCTTTTTCTATTTCTTTTGAATTCAGGGAAAGAAAAGAAGAGATACAATTTGCATTGCCCTTGCCGATGATACTTGTGATGAACCCAAAATACGGATCAACAAGGTTGTGAGAAGCAACCTGAGGGTCAGGCTTGGAGATGTCGTTTCTGTGCATCAATGTGCTGATGTTAAATATGGAAAACGGGTCCACATTCTACCAGTGGATGATACCGTTGAAGGGGTAACTGGGAATCTTTTTGATGCATACTTAAAACGTGAGATTCTATCTTTAACTTCACTTGTGTTATTTGATGTCGTATTATCAATTTCTTCTCAAGCGTTCTTGCATGGTCTACATATTTCTCAACACTATTATCAACTGTCAATTATTTGCAGCTTATTTCGTGGAGGCATACCGACCAGTGAGAAAGGGTGATCTCTTCCTTGTGAGGGGAGGAATGCGAAGTGTAGAGTTCAAAGTTATTGAGACTGATCCTTCGGAATATTGTGTGGTTGCTCCTGACACAGAAATCTTCTGTGAAGGGGAGCCTGTGAAAAGAGAAGATGAAGATAGGTTAGATGAGGTTGGATACGATGATGTTGGCGGTGTTAGGAAACAGATGGCTCAGATTAGAGAGTTGGTGGAGCTGCCATTGAGGCATCCCCAACTATTTAAGTCAATTGGAGTGAAGCCTCCAAAAGGAATTTTGCTTTATGGCCCCCCTGGATCTGGAAAAACACTTATTGCTAGGGCTGTAGCAAATGAAACTGGAGCATTCTTTTTTTGTATCAATGGTCCAGAAATCATGTCGAAATTGGCAGGAGAGAGTGAAAGTAATCTCAGAAAAGCTTTCGAGGAAGCTGAGAAGAATGCGCCATCCATCATCTTCATTGATGAGATTGATTCGATTGCTCCCAAGAGAGAGAAGACTAATGGAGAAGTTGAGAGGAGGATTGTATCTCAGCTCTTGACACTTATGGATGGATTGAAGTCCCGTGCTCATGTCATTGTTATTGGTGCGACAAATCGTCCCAACAGTATTGATCCAGCTCTGAGAAGGTTTGGAAGATTTGATAGGGAAATTGACATTGGTGTGCCTGATGAAGTTGGGCGCCTTGAGGTTCTTCGTATTCATACTAAGAACATGAAGCTTGCGGAGGATGTAAGATGATCTGTCTGCTATTATGAATTCGTAAAACTGTGATTCTAATTTCTTCACATTCTAATTTGTCTGTATTTGATGTTGCAGGTCGATTTAGAAAGAATTTCCAAGGAGACCCATGGCTATGTTGGTGCCGATTTGGCAGCTCTCTGCACTGAGGCTGCTCTTCAATGCATAAGAGAGAAGATGGATGTGATTGACTTGGAAGATGAGTCAATTGATGCTGAGATACTTAACTCAATGGCCGTTACGAATGAACATTTCCAGACCGCTCTTGGAACAAGTAATCCTTCTGCCCTTCGTGAAACGGTAAGTTTATTTTCATGTTTAGAGGAAAACAGTTAGTGCGATGTTTACCCCTTTTTTTGGTTGGTCGACTATACCTTCTATGTGGATCTAAGTTAACTATCTGGTTTTTGACCAGGTCGTTGAAGTCCCTAACGTCAGCTGGGAGGATATTGGAGGCCTTGAGAATGTTAAGCGTGAACTTCAAGAGGTAATTGATGTTATTGCATCAAGTTTAATTTTCTATTGCGAGTAGGGAATATAATATATTGCTAACTCAACATTTTTCTCACTCTGGTATTTATTTTGTTGGTCAGACTGTTCAATATCCAGTGGAGCATCCTGAAAAATTTGAGAAATTTGGAATGTCTCCCTCAAAAGGAGTTCTTTTCTATGGCCCTCCTGGATGTGGTAAAACTCTTCTTGCCAAAGCTATCGCTAATGAATGTCAGGCAAACTTCATTAGTGTAAAGGGTCCAGAGCTGCTTACAATGTGGTTTGGAGAGAGTGAGGCAAATGTGAGGGAAATTTTTGACAAGGCCCGCGGGTCTGCTCCCTGTGTCCTATTTTTTGATGAACTTGACTCTATTGCTACCCAGGTTTGTATTTTCTAGAAAATTCTAACTTGTTGGGATAACTGACCTCAGATGAACAAATTGAAATATTTTGGATGATGAACTAGCATTAAATGACTATGATTTGGAGAATAGTTATCTATACTTAAAAAATTTTGTTAGTTATTTAATCATTTGATACCTCTCTCTAACATGTTAGCACCGTTATAATTTTATTTTGCAAACTGCTTTTCTCCTATAATTTTCAGAGAGGGAGCAGTTTAGGAGATGCTGGTGGTGCTGCTGACAGAGTTCTGAATCAACTACTGACAGAAATGGACGGAATGTCTGCAAAGAAAACCGTCTTCATCATTGGTGCCACAAATAGGCCTGATATTATAGACCCAGCACTTCTGCGTCCAGGTCGTCTTGATCAGTTGATATATATTCCGCTGCCGGATGAGGAATCTCGGCTCCAAATATTTAAAGCTTGCTTGAGGAAATCCCCAGTGTCGAAAGATGTTGACATCAAAGCCCTTGCTAAGTACACTCAGGGCTTCAGTGGTGCTGATATTACAGAAATATGCCAACGGGCATGCAAATATGCAATTAGAGAGAACATTGAAAAGGTAATCTGTATACTCTTTCTAAGCAAGCTGAGCTTCAACTTAGTTTACAGTACAACAAATTTACAATATGTTTTTTTGGTATTTTGCAGGACATTGAGAGGGAAAGGAGGAGAAAGGATAATCCGGAGGCAATGGAGGAGGATGTTGAAGATGAGGTGGCGGAAATTAAGGCAGCTCATTTTGAGGAGTCGATGAAATATGCAAGGAGGAGTGTTAGTGATGCCGACATTCGTAAATACCAAGCATTTGCTCAAACACTCCAGCAGTCGAGAGGGTTTGGAACTGAATTCAGATTTACAGAGAACACTTCCAGTGCTCCCGCATCTGACCCTTTTGCAACATCGGCTGGTGCAGCTGATGAAGACGACCTCTACAGTTAAAAGTTTATTTCGTCAATGTCAAACTTTGGATATCTTTCTTCATAAATTTGCTTATGGATTGGTTCAAGCTTCCATTGAGGTCCCATGGGAATCCGGGATCTTACAATAGGAAATTTAAAAAGCATTCTTTTTTTCATTTCTATTTTGTATTTCTGATATGGAGATAATGTTGAAACTTGAATTACAACTCTGCGTGTGGGTTTTTTAGCATTATTTTTAGGCAATCAGGTGGTAGATGTTGATGATGTATGTACTGGGTAAAGTTCTAATCTTACCTGTTCTCTTCTTTAGTACAGAAAAGAGGTGCCCGTGTAGTTGCACTGCTCCAGAATAATAAATGCTCAACTGTTGGACACAGCTGATGTTTTGTACGCAGCAAATTGTACCGACGAGATAAAATTTTGCTCTTGTCAAGTAGGACGATTCCATTAAAAGGTAGGAGGAAATTAGAATTATGTTTTATTTGAATTACTATTTTTAAAGGAAATCTATATCATGATTTACAAATATTTACTGGACAAAATTAACCAAAAAAAATCATAATTAGATGACAGACTAAATTAGATTGTTTCCGCAATTAAATTTAAACTAATTAATCAATTGTTCTGTAATTTCTCATCAAAAGAAAAGATTCATTTTTTTTAAAAAATCTTTTGGTCCAACCATACAAAACTTTACTGAAACAAGTGAAGAACCCTAATGCAAGTTTAGCTATTGGCTCGGAAACAGGGGTGGGTTGACGGGGATAGTTCAATCATCGTATCATTATCAAACCTGAAACCATTTGAAGTTATGAATTATGAAACTACTCATCCACCTAAATTCAATTGAATAGCAATAGAATGCTTTTTATCCTCAAACTGTTCATGATGGAATTACTGTTCAAAAAGGAGAGACTCAATAATGAATTAGTGTGGAAAAACCGTGTCTAAAACTGCAGGAGACAGGGGTTCATGTGCCTCACAGTGGGTGAATAGGGTGAAAAACATAGTCCTACTGATTAGACTGAGTAACTTAAGAACACTAGTTTTCGGCACATGCACAAGTCAAATGTTACATTTTTTTTTTACTGTAATTCATAAAACATAACTTTCGATCATACAAACAAAACTAAAACAAAAATTTTGTATAAATTTTTTTTTAATAAAAAGGAAAAAATGTTTTCAAAAAAGACATTCTTCGTTATGCGCAAGAAAATTCGGGTGCTTCGTAGCCTATATATGAAATTAACCAATTTTACACATATCGTATCAGTAAAAAAAAAAAAAAAAAAAAAATATTTGATCAAATTAGATAAAGATATCCTATGGAACAACGTAAAATGAGAAATGTCCATCTTGTAACTTTTTTTTTTTTTTTAAAGACACTTCTTAAAATACCAAGATTTAATATTTGGGATACAATTAATTGATATAAACTAGTAACCAACCTATTCAACTATAACCAAATTTGACTAACTGCGTGTGCTGTGTAAATTTGCCAATCGAACTTGATTTAATTCATTTACATTTCTTATACATCAGAGTTATTATTGCAAATTTGACAACAATGAGAGTTTTAAAATAGGAAAATTAACAAATCAACCACTGTACTTTATGATCAATGACAAGTCAACCACTAACGTATTTTTGCTAACAACTCAACCACTGAACTATGAAAAATAGATGCTAAAAACATTGCTCTCATGTTTGCCGTTAAACATTAAAATTTTGTTCCATGGCGGAATACTACACGTTCCTTTGTAGAATGTCACTACTAAATACGAAACCGCTTGTTTGTTGTTCCTCCGCAGAACGTTACACTTTTGTCCACGGAACGTTAGTACTAATTAAAATTTATCATTGACTATCGTTCCCCTGCGTGGAACGTCCTACTTTCCACCACAGAAAGTTGGCATTCCGCCGTGGAACGTCATGCATCATTTTGCCTTCCATTGCCCTAGTATATATAATTGATATTTCGCGCTCCAGTGAACTCAACGATTTCCTTAGCGAACCTTGAAACCTTCATACTCCCTCAACAGAGCAATTTCCTCACTGTTTAGCAATTCCAATGTGTTCTAAGACAATGAAATTGACTATTAGGCGTAAGGCTGCTCCTTCGCAACTCAGCCTCAACCTCACGTAGAAATAGACTCGGGCCGTGAATGCAGATGGGTTGCAACTGATTTAATGCACCCTCAGTTTTAGCACAATGTACAAGCCACAGTTAAAGTTAAAGCACTTGCCACAATTGAAGTTGAAGCACAAGCTGAGGTAGAAGCACAACCTCAACCTCAACCTTAGCCTCGACAATGACCAGAAGCTCAATTGGTCTGTTTCCAACCTGTAACAGACAAGTTCCACTCCCCGCTCTTCAGGACTGCCGCAGCGAAGGATCGGTATGAAGCCGATATTAAATATCAATCAATTATTGTATTTAGAAGAGTAGACTTTGAGTCGTTGGCTGAATTGGAGATTGAAGAATTGGTTGAGGGGGCTGGCTTAGTGGGGTTGTGCAGATTGGGTGGAAGTTTCTGTGAACGGATTGTCAAACTGTTTTATGCTAATTTGGAACTGTCCACTGAACTATTAGAGGTCCGGACTTACATGTTTGGATGAGAGTTGAGTCTGATTCTGTAATACCCCAACTTTTAAGTTGGATAATTAATTAATTATCGGGATATTACCAAGAACGTACTCGTTAGATTATATATTAGGGAAATTAATGTAATCAAGATAGAATAAATATTAATTAAATTAAATTATATTATATGTGATTAATTGGGATTAATATTTATAAGTGGGGATGCATTTTTGATTAACTGAACCAATTCTATTAAGGGACCGGTTTAGCACTTTTCATTTTGTCTGGCCATCAGCCATTTGACGAAATGAGAAAGGAGGTATTAAGAATAAATAAAAGGGGATTTAAAGTAGAAAAAAAAATATAATTAGTGGAGGGGGAATAAACCAGTTCACGCAGAACCAGTTTGGTTGATGTGAACAAATGGCTACAACCATTGGTTCTGGAGGCGAGCCCGAGAATGAGAATAGAGGAGAAGGGAGAGCAGGGACCCGAAACGAGAGAGAACAGGGAAGAGAGCGAGTCATGAACAAGGGAGAAGATGAAAGCTCAAGACGGCCGGGTCGCGTACTGTCCCACAGACGGACGAGCTACTGCAGTGATGTGGGTTGCATCGGTGGAGCGCTCGGATAGTTCGCGCGAGGGTCGGCTAAACGAGTGATGATTTGGAGCTGCAATTTTCGTCCTTGCGTGCTCGGGTCGGCGGTGTCCGACGGACGTGCAGCCAAAAATTTGTAGGGTGCCAGTTTGCAGGCTATAGCGAGGAGGCAGCGATTGATGGCAATGAATGGCTAGGGCAAGGGGAGCTTCGGTTTGTTGGGGACTCAGTTCACGATTGGTTGGCGGTTCAGTCCAAACCGATCCGCTGTCAGTTCCTACTGGGTGCTAGTCGATCAGCAGACAACCCCCTGCTTCTGTCCAGCCTAGAAACGTAGCTTGCATGACCGACAGCTTCTGGAAAAGCAAAAAGAAAAAAAGGCATGTTGTGGTGGCTGGAGGATAAAGACAGAGCAGGAAGGCTCTCGGGAGAGCTCGGGTTGTGAGGTGAGATGCTCTCTGGAGCTGTATCAGTTGGAGAAGATGTAGGGAGAGAAGAAGGGGGCCGCTGGATGGGAGAGCTCTGGCTGAGAGCTTCTGGATACCCTCTAAAGAAGCGGGAGCAGCGGGAAGAAAATAAAAAGGAGAATAAGTTGCTCTCAGATGTCCTAGTTCGTCTTGGCTCTTCCCTTAGGTAACTAAAATTCTTCTCTGTTAGTTATTAACCTGAAGCATATTATTGGACGTAGGAAACATCAGATTAATGCTCTGACCAAAATTGTGGATGATACAATTTGTGTATGACATGCTCTATCATTGGAAATATAATAGTGATTGTTTCTTATTGGTTTGGTTTCATCCCCTGTTGATGTTCCACTTGTGGTTGGCTACGGCTTTTGGAAAATGAACCTCTGATGGTTTGATTTGTATGCTGGACGGTGGATTATGTCTTTGTTGTTGGTTGAGTTGAAATCAATAATTATATGTCCTTGTAGTATACTTTATACTAGGACTTTTGTTGAAGCTTAGTGACTGTAACGACCCGACTTTTTTAAATCCTTTTAAAAATATGTGAAATTTAAAATTTTGAAAATCTTTATCAGAGTGGGCCTTAAAGTCGGACGCTACCAAACCTTTTCGTTACATTCGTTGTATAAAATTCTTTATTTAATAAATATGCGGAAGCGTAAATAAATTTTTCTTTGAAACTTAGCGGAAGCGTAAATGATTTGTTTAAAACAAATAATAACAATTAATAAAATATTACTTTAAAATTACAGCTCTTTCGTCTTTACTTTAATTTGCCAACCAGCTGCAAGTCTCGGCCATGCAAATCCTTCATCAGCTGCTCTTACACCTATTCATCATTTTTCCTACATCGCAAGTCGTAAGTTATGAGCCTAATGCCCAGTAAGTGATAATACCTATCATGCTACTATATGCTCAAGTTGTACATTTTTAAATCATCGTTTCTTTTTTTTTTTTCCTTATATTCTTATCTTTTACGTCTTAACCATCGTTCTTGTCAATCCATTACGTTTAATTCGTCATTATTATCTTTTCATCTTATTTGTCGTTTCATCATTTACGTTTTATTCATTGTCTTCATCTTTTTCATTGTTTTCGTCTTTTACGTTTTATTCATCATTTTCATCTTTTACCTCCGATATAGCAACAATGACATAATCCGAAAGCTTACTAATCATTGGTCGTTATGTCCTGGCATAATCCAAGGACCTTGCAACAATTACGAGCAGCAATAGCATAATCCGAAAGCCTGCTAATCATCGTTGCCTTTTTCTTTCTTTTAACTTTATTATGGCTTATTATTTATTTACTATTTGTTTCGTTTATCGTTCGTTCCTTATCGTTTTCTTTGTTTACTTATTACCTTTATAGCTTATGATTCATCTATTATTCATATCGTTTCGTTTGTGATCGTGAGTGCATACAAATTTCTGAAAGCGTAAATAAACATCAAAACGTGCTATGAAAGTGGTAAACAACAAAACGTGCTATGAAAGCGGTAAACAACGAAACGTGCATTTAAGTACTGTAAACAATGAAACATGCTTTTAAAGCTGTAAAAAATTAAACATGCTGTAAAAACTATAAACAACGAAGCATACTAGGAAAGCAGGTAAACAACGAAACATACATTTCCTAAACTTGCGATGTAGGGTCCGAAGACCAAAACACATGCATATCACTTACCTCGTTTGCTTAAGATGTTCACACTTAATCGTTATCTTTTCATCTTCTTATAGTACCTTCACAATGGATAACATTCAATCATTAAGAGAGTCGTTTAATCTGCATATTAAATCTTAGTGTCTTTCTATCCTAATCTCTCCTTATTTAATAAAATCTTCTAAAGAGTACTACTTAGCTTAATAACTAATCTCCACATTCATCTTTAATTATTCGCGTGCCTTTATCCAATTTCCATAATATATTAATCTCATTAGTGCCTTCAAACCAAAACCAACCAATAATTGAATAATTCGCATCACAACCAAGTACTAACAATTTAATACAAACTTGCAACAAAGCTAGATCCAACATATTCATACTCGGACAATCACCAAACAATAAGTCTCAAGAATAATACATGGGCAAAACTAGTTTCCAACAGGGCAATATCCTCCAAAGATCCTTTATCTTTTACATTCCTATTGAAATTCATAAATCCATAAACTGATAGTTTAAAATCCACAATAATACACTATATCATTCCATCTAACCAGATACAAGTGTTCATCCCCTACATAGTCTTGAAACAGGAACTGAATAATCAATACAGATCCAATTAACTAAATTTCAAATAAGGAAACTCACTCTATTCCTCGCTGGCAGAGATGAAGACCCAGAAGTTCACCAATCTTCTTCACCGACCAGCCCAAACAACAAATAATCCATCGTACAAATTTTCAGAACAAAACCCAAAGCTGGATCCAACATAAAGAAAAATAGGACCAAAACTCAACAATAATTGGCATTGGAGGCCGAGGATTCAATCATAGAAGACTTACCACCTATTGTTGTTGTCCAAGAACATCCAACAAATCCTTCACCGTCGTTCACTCATACCTCAGCTCACAGAGGAAATCACCAACAGCTTCCTCACATAATCTCCCAAATTTATACTCAGAGGCCAAGATTTGAAATACATAACAGCTTATTCAAATTATCCCGTGATTCAAGTGATCTGAAGCGGATTCTTCGGATCAGATCATTTCACCTCTGTCTTCAGTATCCAATTAAACTGCTAGGCAACAATCAAATGAATTTACCGAATTAGACTAAACCGCGACTAGACGACAAGTCGTCTCTTCGCAAACTGACACACCCGAGCAAGTCGTCCAACTCGCCCCTGCAACCTGTCGATTCTACCATTTCAGAAATCACCAAAATGTTGAGCATAAGAAAATCTAATGAGAGCTCACCTAGGTCAGGAAATCGCGACTGTAGTTGGGTTGGACGCATCTGTAACCTAGTCGGCAGTCGCGACCACCATACACTGGCCGGAAACCCACCTCGTTGTCGTCAGCATCTCCTGTTGCGAAGGCCAAGCTCTGATCTCCCTCTCAATCTCTCCCCTTCGGCCAGTCTCTGTCATTCCCCTCAAAGTCGTAGACTGCACTTCTCCCCCTCTAATTTTTTTATTTATTTATCTTTTAATTCTAATAAATCAATTCTTACCTAATTGAAAATACATTTTTACTCAAATAAAGTCTTTAATAATAATTTAATTAAATTCTTCATTCAATTAAATTATTCTCATTCTATTTCTAATTCTCACAATTATTATTTGAAATGATCATGATTGACGATTACATCTTGGTAATACCCCGATAAGTTTTCAATTAATCCAAATATTCCAATTTCTCTCCAATCTCACTTCAATTGTCTTTATTAAATTCCATATAAGAGTTCGGGGTATTATAGTGACCATGGCGTATTAATTGATTTCTACGAGAAGTGTGAGTTTAAAGTTCTGTAAATCAAGGCTTCTCTTTTATTGGGTATAGCGTTGATGAAAATAAGTTAATGGAAAATGTTAGGCGATTAGGTTTGAACTAATGATGTCAATGTTGCTGAAGATAATGAATTATGGAAATGAGACTGATTGGTGATTATTAATGATAGATGTTTTGATTATTGAAGGTGTTGAAAAGAGAAGAAGGATAATTATTAAGTGCCAACCGCGATAAATATTTGAGGTAAGGAAATAGGGTAGAGTCTTGGCCATGTGGAGGCCCTACACCGCAAGTGTGTATGTGAGTGTTAACGTAGGTCCCCTTGAATGATTTTCTATGTTAGTTTCTTGCTGATTTTGTGTAGTTCTTCTTGTTGCTAGTGGTGGTTAATCTCTGTTATGTTTTTTCCTTGTCGATTTCTTGTCATAGTTCACTACAAGCTCTGTGATGTTTTCCTTTCGTTGATTAGTTCTGTTTTATTGCCTATTGTGTGATATAAATGCTTTGTTGAAAGAAGTGATGAATGTGAAAAATGTGATGAATGTTGAGGGTGTGAAGATGAGTGAATAGGTGAAGTCTGGAATTAAGCTAGGAACTCTATTTTCGATACTGAATGATTTCTTACTGTTTAGTTTCTGCTATCATGCTGTTATTTCCTTGCTATTGCTTTGCCATCTATTGTCCATCTTATCTCCCTAAACTAGTATACTCACTTGTTAATCAATTTAGTTAAATGTTAATCTATAGAAACTAACTGGTTGATTAACCTAAACGTGCGAACTAATTGATTGTGCAATCAAGGCATATAAACTACTTAATCTGTATTTATAATCTTTCGAGCATGTGAATCGGCTGAGCATGTAAATTGCCTAGTAGTTATTAGATTAATAAATTGTAATCTTCCTTAAAGCATG
Organism: Begonia loranthoides; assembly: GCA_022433065.1. NCBI lineage: Eukaryota > Viridiplantae > Streptophyta > Magnoliopsida > Cucurbitales > Begoniaceae > Begonia > Begonia loranthoides. Next base: position 43,338,972 of record CM039468.1, on the reverse strand, counting down.
TTAACTATTATTTAAGTAGATCAATTAGCTAAGCATGTTAAATCAATTAGCATGTTAACTTAGCTGGGTCTAACATGTTTTTAACATTAATTAATATTGTTGCACAAGTATGTTAATTCATCTAAGTGTGTTCAAGTGTGTTAATAACTAGTTTAGCATGTTAATCTACCTAGAGATATCAACTAGTTTGATAATCATAGCATGTTTCACTTAGCTTGTATGTTTAATTATCCGTATGTTAATTAACTAAAGTGATTAGCTAACTAAGTATGTTAACTAATTAACTAAGCATGATTTAGTTGTTTTGAGCATGTAATTAACTGAGTATGTTAATTCTTCTGTTGTTTACATCAAATAGTGGCATATTAATCAACCAAGGTAATTAGTTAACTTGAGCATGTTAGACAACTAAACTAACATTTATTAATTGTATTCACGCATGTTAAAGAACTTAGATAATTATGGTAGCATGTTAACGAACATAACTAAAATAATCAACCCTTGAGCATATAAACTAATTAGGATAATTAACTAGATGATAATTATAATTCTTTATTGAGTATGTTAATTAAATTATGCCTTACTTTCATATGCATGTCACTTGTGATCCGTTATATTTCCTTATTTATTGTGACTTACATATCCAAGCATGTTTTCCCGTTATTTAATTAGTTCTATAATTGCTCCCTTCATAAGCCGTACTTTTTGGGTTTTCTGTCGTTATTACTTGTCTTTGTGTGCTTGTTCAGTTACTGCTATTCCTTTTATTGCTCTTTTAATTTCAGTTACTTTCGTTTACACACACTTCAATTTCATAATTGATGCTTTACTTCACTAAAGAGTAGAATGATAAAGAAGATGAAAAAGGGAATGAATGAAACGTGAATGAGTTAAAGGTTTCATTGACTAAGTGGATGAATGTTTTGTTATTGTTTTCTTGTATTGCTTACGATTCCAGGTCCCTTGCATGTTATTCTCTGTTAAACCAAAGCATGATTAGTTAAGTAGAATAAAATCATCGTAGGAGCATGTTAATAACTGACTAAATAATTGCTTAGAACCATAAACATAGGGAGCAGGTAAATGGACTAGGATAATGTACATGTTAATCAATAGTATGTTTTCGATTTGTTTCCAAATTATATTGTTCTATTAATTCGAGCATGTTTTTCTTGTTTCAATTCATTGTACTTGTTCTCTATGGTGTGCATTTAGTTCCTTCTATTGTATGCTCTACTTTCCTTACATGCGCTTTCAATCATAGTTGTTTTCAATTACTTTAACTGCACACTTCAATTTCTGTTAAAGTTACGTTATTGAGCATCATGCATCATGATACGTTGAGACTGTATTGTCATGCATCATGTTAATAGAAACTAAGAGGGGGTGCCACGGGGTGGTACACACACATACATGAGTGGGGATAAATGATGAAAATAAGTAAAACGTAAGATAATAAAGGCCTCTGTGGTCCGGTAGCTTAGCTCAACACAAAAACAAAGAAAAGAATAAGGGAGTTGGGGGGCGGATGAGTAGTTGGGTCTAGTCTGGCAGCTAGGCAAAGCCCCCAACCTAGTCAGGGATGGGGACCTAGTATGCCCACAGGAGGTTAGCCCGATCAACTATACCATCCCATACGGATCCTTCAATCTCCAGCTTGAAGTACGAGTAACGAACGAACGACTTAAAGTAAAGTAATAAAATGGTAAATGGCTAATGAAAGGATTGGTTTGGGTGGCCCCTATTCTAAATGGACTAAAGAGTGACATTCAAGTTGCATTAACCCCTTTTCCTTACTAAGCCATTAGGCTCACGTATTACTTGTGGTGTAGGTACAAACGACGAACAGATAACAAACAGATATTAATAGGTTCATACACAAGGAAACGTCGAACAAATAATAAGCAGAGGTGAAGGATTTGCACGAACGAGATCGGGATGGCCAGACCTAGAGTAAAATAAGGAATGGTCATAATCACATTAAGTTTTATTATTTTGTACTTCATTGTTTAGTTTCTTCTTTAAACGATTCATTTACGCTTCCGCCATGTTTTACAAGGATTTATTTTATAACGTTCTGCGCATTTTATCAATTGATTTTTCATAACGAGTTTAAAGTAAGAGTCAGTAGCGATCCGATTAGATGCATTCTGATACGTTTTGTTTTCAAAAGAGAAATTTTAAGTTTTCTCGCATTTTCAAGGAATTTCAAAAATCTGGGTCGTTACAGTTGGTATCAGAGCAGTGGTTTTAAAAATGATTTTTGTAAGCTGCTCTAATCGTTTTTAAAACTAACTCCGTAGCTCGCTTGTTTGTTTTACTGCGTTTTAGACGAACTCTGGTACGTTTTGCTAAGTAAAATGATTTTGGAAAATGTCAAAATAGTAATGTAGCCAGTCTACCAACATAAGCCTCGATGTGGAAAATCCTTCATCACTGTAAGTATACTTCCTAATACTTTACTAATACATGATTTCTAATTCTAATTTGATGGATGAATTGCTAGGAGATAACTTGTAGGAACTAGTGGACTAGTGGACTTGTAGACTACATAGACGTGGTAAGTATTTCGTTTGTAATTGGGATTGTAGGTTCGTGAATGTACCCGATATCTTTGGATGTTATATTTTGGAATTGAGATTTTGGATTTTGAAATTTGGATGAATGGATGATGGATATACTGGAACTGTTTGGGATTTTTATATAGGATTTATAGCTTTGGGGGAGTGTAAAAACAGGGGAGACTCTGCTCAAATTTTTGGAAAATAACTAAGAGAGAATCACAAGCAAAGTTTAATCAACTAGTTAACTAACCGAAATCGGCTAGGTAATGACAAAATAGACCAACTAGATAGATGAACGTAGTTGTCTAGATTAGTTACGGGAAGAGAAGAACACTTAGGATTAAACTAAAGTAGAAGAATAGAGTTCTACTAGCCAAGTAAATGCCCACTAGTGTTGACCTTGAGAGAGAACTTAAAAGATAAGGTTTGGAGCTAAGAGGAACCTGTTGGGTAAGATATGTCGATCCCAACATAGGTTAGAAATCTTACATGGATAAGAAGGGTGATGAAGGGTAGCCGATTAAGAATTCGCTAGGTTAGATTACCCATAAGGACGAGAGATTCAAGGCCTAGCCGGGCAGTACGACCAACTTGGATTCAACGGTGACTTCGACATAAGTGGAGTAATATTGAACTAAGTGTCAGACTTGGAGAAGTCAAATATGTCGGATTGGATTGTGTTCTTCATCTCAATTTGAACTCATTCAAAGTAACCAAGAACGTGACTACACAAACTGTATGGCACAAGCGGACTCGATCGATTAAGCTTCTCTGGGAACGAGTAATAGAAACAGAAATGGAAACGGAAACAGAAACTGAAACAAAAGCGGAGATAGCCACGGAGACGAAAACGAAAACAGAAACGGAAACGAGAACGGAGACGGAGATGGAAATGGAAACGGAAACGGAAATAGAAACGAAAATGGAAATAGGAATAGCAACGGAGATAGAAACGAAAACGAAGACAGAAACAGAAACAGATATGGAAACAGAAAAGGAAACAAAGACGAACTTCTAGAAATAAAATTTTTAGGAAGGAAGGGATACAGAAACAGATACTGATATGGAAACGAAAACAAGAACAAAAATGGAAACGGACATGGATACGAGAATAGATACGCAAACAGAAACTGATACGGAGACGAAAACAGGCACAGATACGAAAACAGATACAAGAACGGAAAATGAAACTGAAATTGATACGGATACATATATGAGAACAAGTACATGAACAGATACAGGAACAGAAACTAAGACAGAAACGGGAACAATTATGTATAAAAAAGGAGGAGCAAGAAAGAATGCGTTCTACTAAGCCATGGAGCGATGTAATTCATAACTCGGGAAAGCTTTGATGAGCAGATTTGACGGTGGAGAGTACATTCGAGTATGCCGAAGTCATGGAGTGCGAGGAAAGGGTGTAAGTGCTAGGTCTTAGGTCGCAAAGTGTGAGGGATTTGAAGGGTAGAATCGTGTGAAGAATGTGAGTTCGACGTCAGTTAGTGTTGAATTCACATGGAGCTGGTGGTGAGAATTTGATGAGGAACGTCAAATTTGGAGGAAAATGCTGCAAGATCAAGAGTGGAGCGGCAATTATGAAATATTTATCGGATTCGAGCAACATTTGGGTATAAGAGAGTTGCCATTTTTCTCTTGATGTTGAGGAATGACTTTGGATTATGGCATTTCTTTCCTTGGAATCTGATGTAATCAGAGTGCGCAGCAGAAGCATGGTGGTGAGTGAACACGAGGATTGATCGACCTTTGGTACAAGAGACCCGTGTGGATAAAGTTAAGCTAATAGGTATAGGTAAAAGAAGGAGTAAATGGTCTGGTGAAGTATGAGGATGACAAGGGAACTACATAATCAAATGGGGGTGGCTAAATAGAGATTTGATGCGTAGCTGGATTTGTGAGAGCACTACGTAGGGCAAATTTGGAGGACGAAATTTATATGAGGAGAGTATGTAATACCCCGACTTTTAAGTTGGATAATTAATTAATTATCGAGGTATTACCAAGAACGTACTCATTAGATAATATATTAGGGAAATTAATGTAATCAAGATAGAATAAATATTAATTAAATTAAATTATAATATATGTGATTAATTGGGATTAATATTTATAAGTGGGGATGCATTTTTGATTAACTGAAGTGGTTTTGTTAAGGGACCGGTTTAACACTTCTCATTTTGTCTGGCCGGGGGTATTAAGAATAAATAAAAGGGGATTTAAAATAGAATATATATATATATATATATATATATATATATATGTATGTATATATATAATTAGGGGAGGGGGAAGAAACCAGTTCACGCTGAACTAGTTTGGTTGATGTGAACAAATGGCTACAACCATTTGTTCTGGAGGCGAGCCTGAGAATGAGAACATAGGAGAAGGGAGAGCAGGGACCTAAAACGAGAGAGAACGAGGAAGAGAGCGAGTCATGAGCGGGGGAGAAGAAGAAGGCTCAAGACTGCCGGGTCGTGTGCTGTCTGATAGACGGACGAGCTACTGCAGCGATGTGGGTTGCGTCGGTGGAGCACTTGGACAGTTCGCATGAGGGTCGGCTGAACGCGGGATGATTTGGAGCTGCGATTTTCATCCTCGCTGCTCGAGTTGGCGGTGTCCGATGGATGTGCAGTCATAAATTTGCGGGGCGCTAGTTTGTGGGCTACGGCGAGGAGGCAGCGATTGACGGCAATGAATGACTAGGGTAGGGGAGCTTCGGTTCGTTGGGGACTCGGTTTGCGATTGGTTGGTGGTCCAGCTTGCGGTTCAGTCTAAACTGATCCGCTGTCAGTTCATGCTGGGTGCTAGTCGATCAGCAGACAACCCCCTACTTCTGTCTAGCCTAGAAACTCACCCTGCGTGACTGACAGCTTCTAGAGAAGCAAAAAGGAACAAAAGCATGTTGTCGGTGGCTGGAGGATAAAGATAGAGCAGGAAGGCTCTCGGGAGAGCTTGGGTTGTGAGGTGAGATGCTCTCTGGAGCTGTATGGGTTGGAGAAGATGCAGGGAGAGAAGAGGGGGCCAGCTGGATGGGAGAGCTCTGGCCGAGAGCTTCTGGACACCCTCTAAAGAAGCGGAAGCAAAGGGAAGAAAATAAAAAAGAGAAGAAGCTGCTCTCAAATGTCCTAGTTCGTCTTGGCTCTTCCCTTAGGTAAATAAAATTCTTCTTTGTTAGTTATTAACTTGAAGCATATTGTTGGACGTAGGAAACATTATATTAACGCTCTAACCCAAATAGTGGATGATACAATTTGTGTTTGACATGCTCTGTTGTTGGAAATATAATAGTGATTGTTTGTTATTGGTTTGGTTTCATCCCTTGTTGATGTTCCACTTGTGGTTGGCTACGGCTTCTAGAAAATGAACCTCTAATGGTTTGATTTGTATGCTGGATGGTGGATTATGTCTCTATTGTTGGTTGAGTTGAAATCAATAATTATATGTCCTTGTAGTATACTTTATACTAGGACTTTTGTTGAAGCTTGGTGACCATGACGTATTAATTAATTTTTGTGAGAAGTGTGAGTTTAAAGTTCTGTAAATCAAGGCTTTTCTTTTATTGGGTATAGCGTTGATGAAGATAAGTTGATGGAAAATGTTAGGCGATTAGGTTTGAACTTATGATGTCAATGTTGTTGAAGATAATGAATTATGGAAATGAGACTGATTTGTGATTATTAACGATAGATGTTTTGATTATTGAAGGTGTTGAAAAGAGAAGAAGGATAATTACTAAGTGCCAACTGCGATAAATATTTGAGGTAAGGAAATAGGGTAGAGTCTTGGCCATGTGGAGGCCCTACACCGCAAGTGTGTGTGTGAGTGTTAACGTAGGTCCCCTTGAATGATTTTCTATGTTAGTTTCTTGCTGATTTTGTGTAGTTCTTCTTGCTGCTAGTAGTGGTTAATCTCTATTATGTTTTTCTTGTCGATTTTTCATCGTAGTTCATTACAAGCTCTGTGACATTTTCCTTTCGTTGATTAGTTCTGTTTTATTGCCTATTGTGTGATATAAATGCTTTGTTGAAAGATGTGATAAATGTGAAAAAGGTGATGAATGTTGAGGTTGTGAAGATGAGTGAATTGGTGAAGTCTGGAATTAAGCTAGGAACTCTATTTTCGACACTGAATAATTTCTTGCTGTTTAGTTTCCGCTATCATGCTGTTATTTTCTTGCTCTTGCTCTTCCATCTATTGTCCGTCTTATCTCCCTATACTAACTTGTTAATCAATTTAGTTAAATGTTAATCTATAGAAACTAATTGGTTGATTAACCTAAACGTGCGAACTAATTGATTGTGTAATCAAGGCATGTAAACTAAGTGAGGATTGAGCCAGCGACATCTCTGGAACCTCTAACAAGGCCGATATCAACATCCTTTTAATCACACAAGAGATAACAAATAAGTCTCAACCAAGACTAGGAATCTAAGACAGACTCTAGGGACAACCACTAGTCCTAACCAAAAATCAAATCTAGGAATACCTCAAGAGTCCTAGATCGAAACATAAACCCAGACCAAAAACCAGGAATGGCTGGTGAAGCCGAATGGAGTTTGCAAAGCCTAACTCTGAGAAACAAATAGTGCGGTCGACCAAAATATAACCACGGTCGACCTAACACCTCAATAGACAACTAGGAATACCCAAAGGTCGACAAGACATGGTGATAGTCAACGAAACACGACGTGCTTGACTAGAACAACTCAGCAGTCGAGAAGATATAACTGGAGCCATTCGAACCCAACCATGGTTGACAAGGCACAACGGTGGTCACTCGAGACTACGCAACAGTCAACTAGGCAAGTAAAGGTTAACTGGGACCTCACAGCATCGACTAGACTCAACAATTGCCAATCGGGACCATATAGTGCTGGAGAGACACTTCGACGGTCAACCGGTACCTCACAGTGGTCGTTAAGACACGATCACAACCATCCAAGACTCAACAATTGAGCAGACTAATTTAAAGTCAATCGAGTATGACTTTATTGAAAATCGGCTCAAAATCTATAAGTCTAACTAAGCCTAACCTTGCCAAAAGACCATAATTTCCATCAATGAGACACAAGGGATAGGTGGAAGGGTCCTATATATAGTTCAGGAATCCAACCAACGTGCAAACGACTCAAACTTGACAAAACTAGGACAATTTGCCCACTTTTGGTCAACCCATGGTTGTCTAGTGCCTCCTTTGGTCAACCAACGGCTGACTAGTGACCCTTTTGGTGGACCAGAATTGTTAGAAAACAGTCATTTTTTTTGTATTTTTCCTGATTTTTTTTACATTTATTGACAAATAACCCTACATAGACTTTTATTCTACCAATATAAACCAAACATTTCCCTCAGATTCAAGTTTCTATGCTCAAATTTGAAGCTAATAGATTTCAAAACCCTAAACACAAAAACAGAAGGGGAAAAATAGAAATACTTACTAACAACCTTTACAAAAGTTGTTGGTGTGGACGACGGAAACCCGAATTTATCGTCAAAAATCAGAAATCCCCAACTTCGGCTCCCTCTCCTCGCATCTCTCTCTCAAGCGTTGACTAAAGAAGAAGTATTTTCTTCTTCTTCATTTGATTTTTTTATGATAAAAAAATCAAATATTATATTATATATATACAAATATATTATATATTAATTAAATCCAACATAAAATCCGATTAAAAAACTGGACACGTTCAAAATACTAATCGAAAACAATTATTTAGTCAAAATAATTTATCAAAAAATATTTTCACAATTAAATTACCACTCGGTAAAACCAAATTTGACTATTTAACTGAAAACTTACATGTGTCCGCTATGCGACAAAATGGGTTAGCCTTTCAATGCTTGACCGAAAATTACGCGAAAAATATAAAAGTGGAAATTTGAAATTAAAAAAAAAAAATCACGGGTTTTACACTTAAACTTAAGTGTTATTCTCACGAAAAGATTCCATCTTCTTTTTTATGGCCTCATCAAATTGTTAGAATCATGATAGGTTATTGCATCTTAATATATAGAAGACTTCTCACTTGAATCAATAACCTTAAACACATTCAATATATAAACAAATAAATTAGCTTCAACACATAGTTGTGAAGGATTTTATGTTCCTCTATTTCATTGTCACCTGGGCACTTGATTTTTGTTGAGTCTTCTCAGACAAATTTTTAGAATGTGAGTTAATAAACATTGCAACTTTACTACCTATAACAGTATAACTCTGAAAAACATATAAACTAGGAAAGTTTCTGTGTCGTTTCAACGCAACAAGAGCATATCTTTTGATATTCACAACTCCATTTACAACAATGTACTTAAACTATCTCGAATCAAGAGTACTCAAGAAGATTAGATTTTCTTTTTTCAAATTATGAATGTTTCAAGACCCAAAGGGGACCTGAGAAAGGACGAGGAATGATTCGACCCGATAACATGCAAAATCGTACCTTTTAATTAATTTATTTAACAAGTAGTAGAAGGTCTCAATAAGATAATATAGTCAAAGCCCAAGTGAAATGAGCTCAAACCATAGTCCATTATTAACATCAAAGATAGAGTAGTAATATAATTTCATGATTGACATAATGTGCCGTGCAGTAAAGAAAAATATAAAATTTAATTTGAGGTATTAATTCTAATGAAGTATAATTTCACTAAAAGTCTCTCAAAATAAAATGAAAAATATTAAAATCTATTAAGTTCACTCTTGCTCTTGCAACTGAAAATCCTTCACACTAAATCCTAAAAAGAGAAGGAATCATATAGGGTGAGTCGACTAACTCAGTAGGGATTAACTCTATATTCAACAATATAGTAAAATGAGTATGTGAGCATTTCAAGTCAAAATAGGTTATGTAGAATGAAATAGAACAAAGAGGGGTAAATTTTCAAAACATCCCACTATAGTGTGGTACGTAACATAAAATAACTCATTACTATAAGTTTCGATAAAAATTGAGTTACTCACGAACTCCGAGTATACCATGCCAGTGACAGTAACAATAATGGTGATACTTGGCGATCGCAACACCCACAAATGACCCTGATCAGGTTTAGGGTTTTGCGCCTAGAGATACAACACATACAGTTGTCTCATTACTATAGTTAACAAAAATAATAAACATATCCTCCAATGGTCGAATGTGAGTAAACGAAAACATGACCCTTAAATGGGTCGATCAAACTTGATTCACACAATCAAACTAATCAATGAAATTAAAAATATGCATGCTCAATTTTAAACGTATTCAGTGAAAACATAATAGATAATATTAATAATAAAAAGAGTCATCCAAATGGTCATGTCACTTTTATATGAGAACACGTTTCAAAATAAGTTTAAGAAAAGAATGCAATGCTATATATAAAATAATTCTCTACTTCAAATGGCCTACCAATAGCCAAGCAATGCTTAAACAAATAAGAATCTAGAACTCTCCAGGCATTCCAAAAACTCCAACTTTCATTCAAACATTTTTAACTTTAACAATACAAAATAATTCCATGCATAAATTTCACTCTTTTTAACTACCAATTTTCATTCTCCAAGTTATAAACCATATTTTTCAACATACTAAAACAATTCATGGCTAAACACTATAAAGAAAAATCAAGTTTTTACCTTCTTAGAATGTTCGAGACTCAAGTCCTTCGAACTCTGATTTGAAATGAACAATTCAAATAACAAAACCCACAACCTAAATTGAAACAGAAGTTAAAACTTTGGTTTTTCTTTACACAAAAATTGCAATGTCCCCAATCCTCCAGTTACAATATTGTTTACTTTGGGTCGAAGCCTGCACAACTTTGTTCTTGGAGTTAGCCCAAAATGGGTTGTAATAGGTAGGGAGGAGAACACTACCTATAAACCACGTGTTTTTCACTCTCCCAAGCGATATAGGATTGTGTACGCCTACGTGTATGTGCTAGCCACTCATCTGATCATTCTTGCCTTCATAGGGTGGGCAACCAGAATCTCTCCCCCTTTGGGGCTCGACATTCTCGTCAGCCACACTTCCAGTTGGGATTTGAGTGTAATACCATTTGTAACATCCCCATTCATCCCAGTACAATATTATCCGCTTTGGGCCGAAGCCTGCATGGTTTTGTTATTGGGATTAGCCCAAAACGCGTTGTACTAGGTAGGGAGGAGAACGCTAAGCTATAAACTATGTGTTTTACACTCTCCCAAGCGATGTGAGATTGTGCACCCCCACTAGTATAATCTGGACCCTCACATGGGCTATCTTTGTCTTCACAAGACGGGCTGCCTCAAAAACTTCACAAGAAAGGAAGAGAGGTTTACCCATATAGAATTCATCCACCAAGGTCTTAAGCCGTCCAAAGATCTCCTTTAGCAATGGTTCTTCTCTCGTAGTCCCTCTTAAACTCATAAAGACAAAATAGGTTTGGGATCAAGGCCCCTCATAAGGAGAAAATCACTCCTCCAAAATTTGCTTGTTACCCCAAAATGATATATCCAATTTGAAGGTTAAAGGGAAAATTAAAATAAAAAAAAAAAAATATCTTACCCATTTTATTTTGAGTGGAAACCGTTACATTCTCCCCTATTTAGGAAATTTCGTTCAAAATTTAGAACAACCTCGAATGCTCCACAAAACAAGTGAGGTTATTTTGCTATAATTTCTGACTCTATCTCCCATGTGATTTTTCTTTCACTGAACTGAAACCAAAGGAATCTCGCGGTGACATAGGAATTTGATTTTTGGACCCAAAATCCTTTGAGCTCTTCCACATAAGAAATATTCTCCTAGATTGGTACATCAGTTCAAGAGACGACATGCAATGGGTCTGAAATATATTTTCTCAACATAGACACATGAAAAATGTTATGAACTTAGGTTAACTGTGGCGATAAAACCAATCGATTATAAGCCATTGAGCCAACACACTCTTTAATCTGAAAAGGAACATTATATCTGGGAGCTAACTTGTCCTTCATACCAAAGTGACTATTACCTCGACATGGTCGAACCTTCAAAAACACAAAGTTATATGCCTAAAATTCAACGACTAAGGGTGATCTATATAGTCTTGGATATATTGCTTTATATGGCGAGACCCCAATACTAGTTTGATAACTGTTGTTATAAATGAATTCAATGAGAGGCAAATGGCTAACCCAACTATCTTCAAAATTTTCAACACACGCTCTTAACATATCCTTTAGGATCTGAATAGTAAGTTCATACTATCCATCTATACTAAGATTGAAGGGCTTTTCAAAACTTAGAAGTAAACCTCTGTTCCATGTCAGACACAATATTTGAAGGAACACCGTGAAGACGAACAATGCTCTCGATATACAATTTGCTCAGCCTCGTCAAAGAGAAATCCATTATGACAAGAATAAAATAAGCAGACTTCGTCAAATCGACTATTACCCTTACTGCATCAAAATTTTACATAGTCCTAGGCAAGCCAGTTACAAAATCAATAATAATGCTATCCCATTTTCATTTTAAGATAGGTAGAGGCTGCAACAATCTAGCTGACCTCTGATGCTCAATCTTAACTTACTGACATGTCAAACACTTACACATGAAATTAGCTACATCCCACTTCATTTTGACACACCAAAACTAATGCTTCAAATAATGATACATTTGAGTACTACTGTGATGAATAGCAAATCTAGACTTATGACTTTCTACTAGAATGGCCTGTCGTACATCTACATCATTGGCACATCAATATGGTCTTTGAAGAATAGGAAGCCATCAAGACTAACCTTTCAATCCTCAAAATGCTCACCAGATTGGATTTGGTCAAAATTTTCTCTGAACTTATCATTAGACTTTTGCATTTCTTTAACACGTTGCAGAAGTGTAGAGGCGCTACCAAATTGAACCCTTGAACTGTCTAATCACCTTTCTCAAATTGTAGCTCAAAGTCATTAATAGTCAAATACCTTTTCCAGTTTTCCAACACAAGACACGAAAGGGAACTTTGAGGATGACGACTTGAGCATCAACTACGACATTGGATTTTCTAGGATGATACACCAAAGAAAAGTCACAATTTGTATTCCATTCATTGGCGCTATCAAAGGTTCAAATCACAGTATGTAAACAACAATTTCAACCTTTTATGATCAGAAAATATCTCAGATTTTACACAATACAAATAACTACACCATATCTTCAAGACAATTACAATGGTTGCCAACTCTAAATTGTTAGTAGGATAATTTCGTTCATGCATCTTCTAGAAGCATAGATTATCACCTTATCCTGCTGCATTAAAACATAATCCAATCCAATACCTGATACATCAGTATATACTGCATATGGTAAACTTTCATTTGTTATTGATAAAACTGGTGCAATAGTCAATCTTTGTTTTAGCTCCTCAAAAGCTGTTTGACATCATGACCCCGACAATGGATTAATCAAACTTGATTCACACGATCAAGCTGATCAAACTAATAAAAAATATGCATGCTCAATTTTAAACCTATCATGTGAAAACATAATAGATAATATAAAAAAATAGACGAGGTATCCAAAATTTCATGTCACTTTTATATGAGAACATATATCAAAATAAGTTAAAAAAACAATGCAATACTGGACATAAAATAAATTCCTACTTCAAAAGGGTTACCAATAGCCAAACAATACTCACAAATGCATACATTTCCATTGTAGATGACTACATATTCGCTGCAAAAGCCTTTGTTCCAACAGACATGTACGTTTCCACCGCAAAAACTTTGGCTTTCGTGAATACTTGCTTGCCCCACAAAACTCTCCTGGCATTATGAAAACTCAAACTTTCCTAAAACAATTTTCAACTTTAACAATACAAAATAATTTCATGCATAAATTTCACCATTTTTAATTACCAATTTTCATTTTCAAAAACAAAAACCATATTTTTCAACAAACCAATACAATTCATGGTTAAACTTTATACATAGAAATTGGGTTTTTACCTTCTTAAAATGTCCGAGACTCAAGTCCTTTGAACTCTGATTTCCTATGAACAATTCGAATAATAAAACCCACAACCTAAATTGAAATAGGAGTTAAAACTTTAGTTTTTTTTACACAAAAACTTCACTAGAAAGGAGGAGAGATTTACGCATAGAGGATTCCTCCACCAAGGTCTTCAGCTATCCAAAGTTCTCATTCAGCAATGGTTCTTCTCTTGTTATCTCTCTCAAACTCATAAAGAAAAAGTAGGTCTAGGATCAATGCTCCTTATAAGGAGTAAACCACTCCTCGGAAATTTGCCAGTTACCCCAAAATAATATATTCACGTACGGTTAAAGGGAAAATTAAAATAATAATAAAAAAAATATTTTGCCCATTTATTTTTGTGGCGACAATCATTACAAAATGTGTCACACATTACCAAGTGTCATGATAACTTCATCAAATATTTTAATTGTGATCGTCCGAATACCAACTATCTTACAAGGTACGTTATTATCCATCACCACAACATCATCGGAAACATTCTTATATGTTAAAAATCAGTCTTGCTTGAGACATATATGAAATGTATAAGCTAAATCCAGAATCAAATACTAGAAAGGCTTTGAGTTTCCTTCAAATACAACTAAAAGATATGCATCTCTATGGTCATATTTTGCAACAATAACTTCATCAGACTTCTCTGATTTTTTCTTTCTATTCTAATAAGTAGCTCTTCTATTCTTATTCAACAATTTACAACACTTAGATTTAATGTGCCTTGTTTGTTGACAATAATGACAAGTCTTATTTTGGTTCTTGACTTTGATCTGTCATTCGAACTCTTAATCATTTATACTACTATTTTGTTTTTTGTTGAAAATTAAAGATTTAACGTCCTAATACTAATTTTTTCGTGTATGTGATGTAATCAAACTTTGGAGATTATTATATATTCCATTGTGCCTCTATACATGTTAAGTTGCGACGGGTAATTATGAGGAAATTATTCTGGGATAAAAAGTTAATAGAAAAATGTGAAGAAAATGGGGATCTGGCAAATTCGGACGCTTGCGGATGCCATGGGGACGAGGGTTGGCGTCCGCACCATCAGATTTTACTTAGGGACGACTGTAGGATGGATCCTCATGTCCTGAAGTGACTCTGTCCCTTTGCGGATGAAGTACGGACGATGACAGGATGTGTTCGCAACGAATCTGTCCAATTCGCAGACATTTGGATGCTCGCAGACGAATGTGGATGAGGTGAGGCCTTGTCTGATTTGCCTCTGTTCGATTTTTTAACATATGAGAACGCTAGGTGCGGACGCTAAATGGCGTCTGAACCTTGGCTGCGGACAGTATGGACAAGGATGGGATGCCATTTCTCGTCCGTGACCACAAATTTGCCTATGAAATTTTACTCATGCGGACGAATGTGGAAGAGATCTAAGTGTCCGCACTCATCCGGAAGATTGCAGATCTGTGTCAGAAATGATTTAAAAATCAGAAGAAAATGATGCGCAGCCAATAAAAACGTAACCTCTTGACACTTAATCACACAACTAGGCTTGACCAGCAGGGATTTGTCTTCCTGCGCCTTCCCTGCTAGAGGTATGGGTTGTCTCCCAAGGAAAGCAGTCGAGCCCTTTATCTTCAACCCCTTCTTCTTCTTCCTTCAGTTTTTCACCCTGAGGGAGTTCCTGAGTGGAGGCCAATGGATTCAGTTGTAGGCTTCATCGATATGGTAAGGAATGAGGTAGTCTTTGGCCATGTGGAGGCCCTACACCCAAGTAAAAATGTGTGTGCATATGATTTCCTTAATGTTGGATTTCTGTGATTCTCTAGTTGTTCTTGAACTCTATAAACATTTTGGTAATACTCTGTTGGATGCCCTGTTTTGTACTTGTTTCCTGCATATCTACTGTTAGTTTCACTTCAATGTTTATTTACCTTCATTGAGGATTTGTCTACTTGTTGAGAATGGAGGAAAAGTAAGAACAATGGAATGCATGAATCACATAATCTGTTAAGGATGAACGTAAGCGAAATGTAAGAATAATGACTCTAATATGCGATTATATGGTTGTGTATTGTTGACCTCTTGTGGTAACTTTTGTCCTGCCATTTAGCTTATATTGGTTATGAGTATATGTCATTGATTTGTCGCTTTACCTTAGACATTGTACTTTATTCTGTAGTTGGTTCCCTCTGGACGTTGAGAACATAATTTGTTATTTAACTTCATTGTTTGTGCACTACTGTCATATTTATTGTATCAAAGCAGGTTCTATTTTTCGTCCTACTGGACATTAGGAGCAAGATTAACTTTCATTTTGCTATAAACGCTGCTGTTATATTTGTTTTAAGAAGCATGTTTTGTAGTTCCTTTCCATTTCCTTACACTGCTGTTACTCGCTATGTAAAAACATGATTCGTAGTTCTATTTTATTCGTATTACGCTACGGTTATTCTGCCATTCAAAAGCATAATCTGTATTTATTTTGTTCATGTTATGCTGTTGCATTGATTCGCCAATTAAAAGCATGTTTAATTGTTCGTGTTACGCTGCTGTATTAGTTGATTAAAAACGTGTTGAGCTATTCATTTCTGCTGTCATTGTAGTCACTTAAAAAGCATGTCTTCGTTGTTCCATTTTCGTTATTCGTACTGCTATTATTACCATTTAAGAAGCATGTTCTTCGCTGTTCTGGTTCAATATTGATGCTGCAGTTTTTAGTATTTAAAAACCATGTCTTTGCTGTTTCATTTTGTTATTTCTCACTGCTGTTCTTATTGTTAAGAGGTATGTTCCTACAATTCTGTTTCAATATTACTCGCTGTTATTTTAGTCATTCAAAAGCATGTTTCGCTGTTGCAATTCTATATTATTCGCTGCTATATATATAATTGTTTAAGATGTACGTTTCATTGTTTTGTTTTATACTTTGCTGCTATTTATTGTAGTATTAAGAAGCATGTTTTGTTACTTTATTTCGTTGACTGTACGCTGCTCTATGTTGTCAAAGCTTGTTCGGTTGTTCAATTTGCTTTGGTATAATTTTTTGAGCATAATAGCATGTAAATCATCAGCATATTTCAATTGAAGTCGGTTATTAAGCATGCTACTGATTTCTATTGATTAAGCATTGTTACGTTCTGTTGTGCTCAGATAAGTATGTCTAGCTAACCCTAATTGATCGTCTTGTAGTAATAAACCAAGCACGTTTCTATTAGTTAACTAATCAACATGTTTTAGGAATTTATTGTTGAAATACTTCCAAGAATTTATTGCTAAATCCGTTCCATGTGTCTCCTTTTATAGTTGCCCTATATTCCTGTGAATATTTCTTTGTTCTCCTTATGTGCTTTTAAATTCTGCCCTCATTATCAATTGTCAATTCCTTGAATCATTGTCATTTGTTTTTCATGTATGCGCTATTTAAATTGAAAATGTTTTCCTACATTCACTTTAATAGAAACCAAGTAGGGGGTCCATCTTGGTAGGGGTACCCATACATGCATAAGTGAGGAAAAACGTTAAGAAAAGAATGTCTAGGATGGGCGGGATACGCTTATCACTGGAAGGAACCTTGAAGGTGGGGATACGCTTGAAGGGAAAAGAAAAAGGAGTTAGGATATATGGGTAGTTGGATCTAGCCTGGCAGCTAGGATACACCCTTACCTAGTCAAGAAAGGGACTAGTGTGCACACAGGAGGTTAGAAGCCAATCAAACTAGGCCATCTCAAAGGACAACCTCCAATCTCCAATTAGAAGTACGAGCAAGGAACAAACGAACCCACAACGTAAGAAAAGATTGAATTGGGTGGTCCCCATTGCAAAAAGAAACTAAAGAGAGGCATAGGAAATTGTATTAACCCATTTCCTTACTGGGCTTAAAGCTCACGTCCTTACTTGTGATATAGGTAATGAAATGGTTGTGCCAGGAGTATCAGAGGAGGCCATTCCCGTGGAGCCTGGGGTGTATCCAGAGGAAACGCAACCCGAGTATTAGCATGACATCAAGTAAAGAAAGAAGAAGCTAATTTGTAAGGGTTTAACGACAAACTTTTTTTGTAAACATTAAATTACTATTTTAACCCTTATTTGAGTATTTATTCTGGATAGTAAGTAGATTACACTTTGAAACCTAAACCTTGAATTTTAGTTAATGTTTTAAGTGATGCTTTAATTACATTTCTGCTAAATTTATTAAGCATAGTTTTTCCCTCTATTTAATTGACTGTTCTAATGAGTTAGTGACGATCATATTTTTTTAAGACAATTTGATTTCTAAATTTAAAAGATTTTTAAATGAGGAATTTGAGTTGTGAACAAAAAACTTAATTTATAACGCATTTTAAGAAAATGAAACATTTGGGTCGTTACAAAAGATTTGTTTCTTGCACTAGAATTCTTGTCAATGTAGAGATTGTTAGAGCTTAATATCTCGAATTCTTTTTTGGGTTGGGTCAAGAACCACTAGTTATAGATTTCGTTTATAAAATTTGTGTTAAGGTAGAGATTGTTAGAATTTAGTGACCTATATTTTTCTTTAGTTAGGTCAATTGAATGCGTGACAGATCTTTCATTCAATAATCAATTTAAAACAATTTCCATAACGCGTGAAATAACTCTTCTTGATTTATTAAGCGTAAAATAAAATTAGGCTATGCTACTTGTTAGTAAAATCATTATATTATGCCTAATATTTCCTTTGAGATATATATATTTTCTAATTCTAATACTTTTTTGTGGAACTTTTTCATATTTTTAATTTATGAAATTCAAGTATAATTAATAATACTATAATATTGTGACGATCTTGGCCTCGAACCTCTTTGAACTTTAGGATTGTCAAGGATTCTCCACTTGGAGAACGACACGTGTACATAATTACTTGGATTGAAATATGATAATGTTTGATTACATTATCCCGGTATCCTTACAAATGACAATAATACAAGTAATCACAACGCAATTTGTCATATTTTAGTCTAAGTAAAATTTTTCTTTTTATTTAATATGTACACTAAAACCACTATGTGATTTCATTTTTATGACAAACACATATATATTTTTTTATCTCAACATATATTAACATGAGTTGTTCAAAACCATACAATCTTATTTTATTACGACTTTGGGGCCACTATATGTAACCCACACATCAAACTATACACATCGGAAACTAAAATTTATATACATAGGATTCAAAAGTTAGAGTTTTATTCCTACCCGGAGTGCCTAGCCTCTTGCCTTTGATCTATCTTAGCCTTGTCTTTCTGGTTACTCTTTGATCTGAAAAGAGAAAACCACAATGGAATGAGTTATAAAGCTCAGCAAGTAAATCTAATACTCAAGATTAATAATTCTATGTAATTTATAAGTATAGGCCCAACACCCTCCATCTAAGTCTATATCTAGACCATTTTATAAACCAAAATGATATGTAGTATGAATATCACATCATTTCTATTCTACTCTCCATAATACAATGATGGTATAAATTGCAATGTCCATTTAATTTATACAATGAAGTTGTATAACAATTACCATTTTATCATATTCCTAATGCCAATATGTAGATCATATATCATCACATGTAAAGTTGCACATAATCATGAAACCCCACCATACTGGCCATTGTGTCCAATAGGTGTATCCATTAACAAATAAACCTCCGCTAGGGATTCTCAACACAAGAGGGACTCTCAGTCACTCCCCCTTTATTTTCCCACTTTACATATGTCACACAATACATGTGCAACATATTGGGTTCCTCTGTTACAAATATTACTACCCAGATAATATTTTTGTACATATAAATAAGTTCATGATGCATGATTTGACATCCTCTCATTATGCATATATTGAATGTATATAGTACATACTAATAGTGCATGAATTATAAATCATGCTAATATTTTATTAAGCATACATAAATGATGCATGTTTTTTGTATTATTACTCTTTTTAGACATATTCTATCTGTCTAAATAACCACCCAAAAGACTAATAAAATGGATAAACAATTTATTAAAAATCTAAGAAAATTCCCTAAAAATATAGGGTCCCGATCATCCACCCCTCAACAGCTGTAGACCACTCTTGTATACGTTTTAAAAACCCAAGACTCTGTCCCTTTTCCAGTCGACTGTGTCCCAATACCGATCGATTGTAAATCTTACAAATTCATTCATATCATCACGATTGATCAATTTCGTCCTTCGCCATTTTTAATTTACAGCATCCAATCGACTGCACACCGACATTGATCGACCGCACTAGAGACTGAATGTCGAAATCCTTCGACATTCTTGATCTCCCTTCTTCCAATCACCAATATAACTCAACCAATCAAGAATATAAATGTGCTATAAAGTCCAATAGATAGAATTCAACAATTCTAATCTAAAATCACCACATATATCAGACAATTACACGAAATTACAATTCTTTAAGGATTAGAGTTACTTACCTTGATTTTCAAAACTTTCCAACTTCGACTTCAACTTCAAATTTCACCTCTCCCTTCACTTTTAAGTGCTTTAGAATCCTCTTCATAGTTGATACAACTTTCTCTTGAGATTCAAACTCAAAATATCACTCTTTTTTCCTATTCTTCCCAAAACCCTATTTCTTCCCTCTCTCTCTCTAGACTTCCCTCACGATTTTCTTTTCCTTCTTCTAATAAGAAGAGTTTATCTAGATTATTCCATGGCAATTTACCATTTTGGCCTTCCTTTTTTAAGTGAAAAGATAAATTTTCTCTTAACTTCAATTATTTACTGTTTAAGCTGTTTGATTCAGCTTGACAAGTGGCACGACCTATTGGTAACCATATTTTATTACATGACTTCATAGATACATGTCTTAAAAAACTTTTATCCTCAAATAACATCCCAAATTCTCACTCAATTTTTTAAAGTTAAATATTTAACAGAATCGTACAATAATATCCCATACACCTAATCTAACTTCAAAATAAAATAACTTTTACTATAGAGTACAATTAACATAATTATAATGTTCTTCTCTTCCTTGAGATGTCTAATTTATCATCTGAAAATTTTATCAAATTCTATGTACATTTACATATTTAACTATGTTAATATATCTAAACAGTTCAGAAAACAGTTTATCTCCAAATCTTAATTATACATAATTCTTTAATGTTTACTTTTACACATCACTTATCCATCATGCTTACGTATGTAAAATTTCAAGTCATTACAAATACTGTCTCAGCCTGAGTGTGAAAACTCTCTTTTACATTTTTTATACGTACAATCTTACAGCAGAAGACTTTATCAATATACATTTGAAAATTCATACTTTGTTTATATTTAATCCTTTTTATCCCAGTCACAAGTTTTCTTCAATTCAAAATCAATTTAACATATAAACCTTTTTCATCAAACATATACAATTAAACAACAGTCCATTTACATCATAAACTATTTTTTAGAAAAAGAAAATGTCAACCTTTTTCATTCATTCACTTCAGTTCATTGTCCTTCACATTTATAAACGCAACATTTAATCATAAATCTATATATTGTTTTCTATTTCATAATTAAAAACAACCCTCATATGCCAACCTCCTCCAGATTATTCCATTACATCAAGTCATGCTCAACCCATGTCAGTACCTCCTCAATATTATTGTTAACCATGTCAATCATTATGAAGAATCTCATCATGTTCTTCTCATATATCACAAGACTTATCTATGAGCCTAATGCTCAGTAAGTAACAAATTCAATTTTCTATCGTGAACATAATAAAGTTTGTACATTCAAAACCATGTGCGTTTAAGAAAACATAAGATCTTTAAACAGTCCTTTATATGCAATTTGTATACATGCAAATCGTATGCACCTTTGAGAAAACATGAAGCTTGCAAAAACTGTCATTTTCTTCCTTTTCTTTTCTTTTCACTTTTCTTTTGATTGTGAGGGCACCATTTGGAGGGAGTAGACACAATTTGGTCCGCCTTCTGGATAGCCTACTCGAACTCTAAGGTGAGAGGCACCATTTGCTCAGCCTCTTGGGACAACCAAGTCAACCCTGCCCCCAAGAATCCTTTTACGTCTCATTTCTTTGTTACTTGATTCTTTTCTTTCTTAATGAAAACTCATGCAATAAAGCCGCAACATTTTTCTTTTCTAAAACTCATTTTCATGATGCATGTCAATGTGGATCATAAACTTTACATTCAGAAATGATCTTAAAACGTATTCATAAAAAAACACAACAACCATACAGAAAGCGTTACTTTTTTTCCAGTCATTAGTAACATTTCATTCAATTGTTCAACATTTCACTATCAATAGTTCATCAATTTCAACCAGTAGATCATCATTCCATTCTCAACAGTTCATCAGTTTAAACCAACATTTCATAATCCTAACATTTCCATCAAATACATTCAAACATATTAGTTCACAATTCTATCTAAGTTCTAGTGTCTTGTGATGCAGGCCCAAAGGCCATATACATGTAGACTTACTAACCTTGTCTCTATTTTTTACCACGGTATTAGAAGGTCGCTCGCAGATCTCTCCCTCTCCTCTAGTGCTTTTACGAAGTGAGACAGCAGTGGTTGGTTCTTACGGTTAAACTAACTCTCCAACATAAGAGTCTCTGTTTATAAGCTACATGCGGTTGTGTGGTGTTAAAAACTTGGCCAAGCAACCCCTCATCTCCATTTCATAAGCGGATGATTGATCTAGGTGCCTATCACAGTATGGTTGATATTTCGACGTTGCTTAACAATGTTGTTATTCATTTTTTGTGGATGGGTTTCTGTTCGTGGAAGTATATACTGTCGCGGGTCCACTATTCATTACATGCTTTTCGTCCAAAACAACTTCATTTAACTTCTATCGCAAATGGGTTTCTATTCATGGATGCTTACTATAATATCCCAAATCTTTGTTGAGCTGAATGTATAGCTTGAGTGATAATTTTGGGATATTAGAAGCTAAGTTGGACAAGTAAAAATACTGGTCAAGAGAAATGCAACTGGAATAAGTGAATTATGATACCCTATTAGGTTGAGGTCAATTGGAGATACTTTTAGTTATATTGGACGATATCAATTAGTTTGATAGTCAGTGGGAATATTAAGAGAAAATATATTTGAATCCAATTGGACATGTTAAGGTTGAAAGTATAGGAAATATATCTATTAGGACATATTAGATTTAGTGAAGAATGATGTGAATGAGGAATAGTGAATGATTATTATGGGTTGAGGTTTGGATATGTGAAAAAGGTGAGATATAAGTGATTAAGGATATATATAGGGTATATATATATATATATATATATATATATATATATATATATATATATATTGGTCATGTTAAGGAAATAGCGTGGAGATTTATGCATAATATGCTTGGAGGCGAAGGTCGATTGGAGCGGTCGATCATCGAAGGGAGAATGACTGGCAGTAATAAGTTGATAATTTTTTTAAATATGCGGGCATTAGGCAATTGGGTGGTTGATCATACTTCGTAATATTGAATCAACCGCCAATTAATGAAGGATATTCTGGAGAGTTTGGAACGTCTGGAGACCAAGTGAAGCGTCGTCTGCAACGTCTAGAATTGAAGGAGACGATGTTTAACACAGCTGAAGTGGAAAGGACTGATGTTTTATATGTTGGATCATCAAAGAGTTACCTCTGTTAATGATAACGCGTCTGGACATCGGGGAGATTACTGAACATTGATGAAGCTTCGACCTTTTGTCTTCGTAATGGATGGGAACTATAGAGTCTATTGTTGCTTATAAATAGAGGAGGAGGAAACATGAGTTGGAGGAGGTAGAAATGTAGTGTTATGCTGCCAAAATAGTTTAAGAGAGAAAGGTTCAAGAGAGAAATGAAGAGCCAGTGAGTGACTCTATTGTGAGGCTTTGTGTGGTCATGGGAAAACCGTGAGGGTCTGATTGTGTGTGAGTGTTCTGTGAAGTTGTTACTCGATGAAGTTTCAGTGTTGTTCTTAGACACTTTGGTTTGGGTTGAATGCACCGAGAGGATTGTGAGAGAGAGTCTGAAGAAGGAAGTCTTTGATGAAAGTGGAAGTTTGCTCCAGTTTTTAGTTCAGTTCACGGATGCTTTAGGTACGAAGGTTCTCTCTTGAATATGTTATTGGTTTATAGTGAGTGATAAATTATTGGATTATTGGAATAAGAATATTGTTTGGAAAATAAATGATAAATGAGTATTCAAGTATTATTTGGAAAATAATACTAGGGTTAAGAATCAAATAGGTTTGTTAACAATAGGCAAAATGATAAGTTATTGGATTAATGTTTATTATTGTTGTTGGACTAAGTGATTATTATTTGGTGATATGGGTTTTCTTAATTGATAGATTATTATTAGTTTAGTTTGTTAGTAATATCATGTGAAGTTTATTGGCATGGATAAGGTTGGAATAAATATTGGATTAAGGGTTGTAATTATTTGATAAAGTGATAGGTTAGATATAATGGGAAACTATTTATTATGGGTGTATGAGCATGTTAGTTGAAGTTAGAGGATTTTGTTATTAGAAATTAATTATTAATAGTTTTATGTGCTAATAATTATAGGTTTCGTGAAAGAATCTTAAAGTGTTAACTTATTAAAGCTAAAGACCTCAGGTATATACTATTGCATGTTCTTTGTCCGAAAGGACCTACATCTCAGGAAATTAGGGTTTTGTTTGATATTTGTTTATTAAATACATGAGTTATGTTATTGTATGGAAATGTATGTTATTTGTTTGCATGTTTATTAGATTTAAGTTCAGTTCCTTAGATATGACAGATCATGTTTTAAGGATACGATTAAGGAACACGTAAAATAGGATTGTATGTACACGACAACGTTAAGACATGAAATCATAAAGTATACGAAAATGAAATGTACGTAAATAAGCTGTGAACCGGTTAGATATGCCTGGCACAAATATCAAGTAAATAACTGTGAACCGGTTAGATACGCCCGACACAGATATCAAGTAAACGACTGTGGATTGGTTTGATAAGCCCGGCACGGAAGTCAACTGTGGTCCTGTTGGATCCGCCCGGCACAGATGTTTATATGGTCCGGTTTGATATGCCCCGCATATAAACAGTAAATGGATGTTTATATGGTCCGATTTGATACGCTCGGCATATAATCAAATGTAATAACGATAAAAGATATGAACAGTAAAAGAGAAATGAAATAGAAAACCTTATACGTTGCTATAGAAATTATATGTAAATTATATGTTTTACGTTTATATCATATACTGAGCGTTAGACTCATAATTAAGTCTCATTGATGTAGGTAAGGAGCAGTCGAATGGATAAAGTTGTTAATAGACGTAGATGATGGAGTGTTGCTGTGTGGATATTTGTGCTGTTGGCGACATTGACCTGTAGTTATGGCTCACTGAATGGAATAAGTATTTTTAAAGGGTTTTTTAGTATCTTATGACTTTAAATAAATATTTTAAGTTAATGTGTTTATTTAAATATTTAGTTAAACAATGAGTTTATGATATTTAATTGTAAAAGACTTCCGTTGTATATTTATGACTCTGATTTTATTACGCATTGGTTTTATGATGGTTTTTAAAAGAAAAAGAAAATTTTTTATACGAAAAAGGTTACGGGACGTTACACTTATTCTCTCGCGGGCCCATCGTCCAGCACAGACTATTTATCATAAATGTCATTGTTTATCCTCCACTGTGGACGAGTTCCTATTCGCAGAGGCTTACTCTCTTGTGGATCCACTGTTCAGTGCAGTCTATTTATCCAAAATGTCATCGTTTATCGTCCACTATGGACGCGTTCCTATCCTCTAACGCTTGCTCTCTAGTGGGTCCACTGTTCGGCACAGTCTATTTGTCCAAAACGTCATTGTTTATCGTCCCTTGTAGACGTGGTCCTATCCGAGAACACTTTCTCTCTCGTGGGTCCACTGTTCAGCGCTGTCTATTTATCCCAACATGACATCGTTTATTTCTATTTAAACATTATTGCCGCTTTGTTCACTACTACGGACTCATTCGTTTAACCCAAAACGATAGTGTTTCCATTATGCGCAGCTACTCTTCTCTCGCAAGGAATCTTTCCCGTCTGTAGGAGTATCTTTCTTCTAATTTAACAGTCCTTATCTCATCCAAATCTTTGATCTGTTGGTCCTTCTTTCTCTCGCAAGGAATCTTTCTCTCCAGCGAGACATCTTTTTAACCTGCCATTTGAATCGAACGGCTATAGTTTCCTCCTTCTATTAAATTCTGCAGCCCACCTTGCATCTAACGTTGTTCTTGCATCCTAGTGCCTTACTCTAATATTTGATCTCAGCCATTCCCTAGCCTTATCTGACGGTCGTTATATCGTTTCCTCAACCTTACTCTCTTCCTTAGTCCAAAACGACCCCTCGGACGCCTTTATGTGCTCCCCTCCTTCAACACAACGCTGTTTGCTTTATGCTTATGGTAATACTCCCATTGGTCAAATTACTATTCCTTTTATTCTTTTAGTGGTTATTTTAATATTTTCAACCACAATAGTCCATTTTGACTTCCAAATTAAAAAGCTCAACAAATTCTATGAACCATTAAAATGAAAAAAAGTTCGTGGTGTTACAAATACTCTACTCTAAAACATGAACAATTAAGTTTGGTGTTGGCAAAGTTGTTTCACTTTCTAACTTTACCACTTTTCTTTTAATTATAACAAATTGATGGGATGAAGAGACAGAGAGGAACGCACGAGGGAAGGTGTAGACGACTGTAGTCAGAAGCAGAGAAGAGATGAAGCTGCAGGTGCAGGGTTTCCGTACCCAGAAAACAGTTTCTCATTTTCTATCCACGATTCCACTTGTCGGCCGAACCCAGTGTGGGGCCTGATCCCTCGACTCTTTCCACCTTCATCTTCATCCCTCCTTGTGTTTCTCTCTACAAATCTACATTCTTTTCCTCCCTTTTCCAGACTTTGATTCTACCACTAATTGCTTTAATTTCTATTACATGTTTAATATCTATCCTTCCACCGGTTTGATTCCTATTCACGATTTCAATCGTCTCCTGTCAATAATGAAAACATAATATATCAACCGACCGAGTTTAATAAGTATTCAAATCTGTATACTTATTTATCATGTATAATATGTGTATAATTAAGATACTTAAACTGCAAGGATGAAAAAACATATTTTTGATTATAAAGTTATTTTGAAAAAGAATAATATGTAACGTGATAGGAGTTTGATGATATTTATCACTCTAATTTATTTAGAAATTCATATTAACTTTATAAAAACCGAATTACAACTAGCCACAGACCAAACAGTAGTGTAATAGAAAAAGCAAAACAAAAAATGTTGTCATGGAATTGTCAGAAAATGACTCATTCAATGTGATTGATAGTTGATATACACAGTAATTTTATCCTCCAATTTTATAGTTTGCAGGTCGTTTATTAATAAATAGATTATAAATTATTTAAAATAATATCATTAAGTGATGCATAAACATCCCATTAGAATAAAATATTAAAGTATAAATAAATTGTTACTCTATCAATATAAGCATAGTGATTTTAAGGGGATTACATTGATGCTTCACTAAAAGGAACATTAACACAAAAGATGGTGGGTGAGGATACATTTGCTGTTAAAAGAACTCATGGTTCTCCCCCTTAAAGGGAAAAGGGCTAAATATAATATGTAAGAGGGAAAATGACAATTCAACCATCGTGGTTTACGGTCAATGACAAGTCAACCACTGTGGTATGTTTTCTAACAATTTAACCATCCACGTATGTTAAAATGACAAATCCACCATCGCTGTGAGAAAAAAAATCTGAAGGAACTTCAATTTTTGCCTGGAAGCCGCGGTCTCCAGGCAATTTTTGCCTGGAGACCGCGGTGTCCAGGCAAAACTACCTGCTGCACTTCAAACGACCATAACTTTTGCTACGAGTGTCGGAATTTGACGCACAAGGTATCAATTTGTAGGTATTTGAAAGATCTTCGTTTTGATATCTTATGCGTCAAATTTGGACACTTGTACCAAAAGTTATGGTCGTTTGAAGTGCAGCAGGTAGTTTTGCCTGGACACCGCGGTCTCCAGGCAAAAATTGCCTGGAGACCGCGGCTTCCAGGCAAAAATTGAAGTTCTTTCAGATTTTTTTTCTCACAGCGATGGTGGATTTGTCATTTTAACATACGTGGATGGTTAAATTGTTAGAAAACATACCACAGTGGTTGACTTGTCATTGACCGTAAACCACGATGGTTGAATTGTCATTTTCCCTATGTAAGAAAACCCATGCTTTTGCTCTTGTCTCATGTTTCTCACCACAACACAATACCCAGATTGATTAGATTGTCTGAAGTGACAAACCATGTGGGATGGAGCTTTGAGCAGCATATTTGCTTAACACACACAAAATTATCATAAAAAACAACAAGAAGATATCAGAATCGATCATTTTTTTTTACAAATCAGAATCCATTAAGTTTGGTTAAAAGTTTCGATTTTGATTTTGTTGATTGTTCCATGAAAGCTTAAGAAGCTGGGGAAGAAACCCTATTGAGATTTTGTTTAAACAATGTAGCCGGAGAAGAAGGGTCTGAATCTCACACCCACTTTCTGTAATAAGAACACTGCCAATCGGAAGTTTTTTCCTCTTAACCTGAAGTTTCATTTAAGCTGGCTATCATAAGAAAGAAGCCAAAAATGATCTGTAGAGAGAGAAAGAGAGAGAGTTTTATAAAGTGATTTTCGTAAACCTAGAGAGGGAGAGTGACTGCTACAACCTTAGATCTAAAATCCAAACGAAAAAAGAAGAAATTTTATAAACTGTATATGAAAGAACTATAAAAATTTGATGAAAGGGTTACGCAAAGCACACTATTTTTCAACAGATTAAGAAGATTAGAATCTCGTTTTGCGCTCACTGCTCGCCTAGCTCTCTCCAACAAACGAGCATGGCAATACAACGCCTAAGAATATAGAACTTGGCTCTCTGCTTCTTCACCAAATTACTGCACTTTTGCCCAAATGATCTACACGAGTCGCATGGATGCTGATAATTACTGCAAATTCTGTTCTTTTCCAGCTTTACGTCCATCGTCTCTCTCTCTCTCTACACAATCTTCTTCTTCTGGTTTCCACTGTCAATCTACTTGAACGCAATGAATATGGAGAATCGAAGAAGAAACCCTTGATTTGTATAGAATCAAGGGGGAGTTATTAATATATAGTACAATTTCTAAAGGAAAAATGTATATAGCAAAATAAACAAGGACTTGGCCAAAAGTAGGTGTGGACTGAGAAACAATGGAACCTACCATTTTTCCCCTCAGTACAGTGTAGTTAATGAAACTTCTCCTCTCATAAATTACCACGGACTGAAAAAAATACTAAAACATTGGTGTTTGATAATTGAAATTGAGGATTTGTTTTCAAAACATTAATTATAAGGATCTTTCTGTGTAAATGTGGGGAATTCAAATAAAAAGCCAATACGTCGATTTAAATAAAAAAAAATTTATTCTCATGTCGAAAGGAAAGAAATTATTCATTCACATAATTAAGTGAAAACTTAGTACGAGCAAGCAATAATTCTGCAACTTCACCTGAGAATTGGCTACATGTGTAACGGTTGCCGCTTCAATAGTAGAGTACGAATTTATTTCCTAAAATTTTCCATTAAATCTCAATCCACTTTTGGTGCTAATGGTGGATTTTTAGGAGTTTTCTCCTTAAAAACCATTTTGAGCTTGATGCCTCAACCCTCCTTTATCAAACTATTTTCTTGAGAGTTTTAGGTGCTTATCGAGAGGGTAAAGTCCTTTGAAATTAGGAAATTTTTGTTGGAAGAGTTTGGTTTCTGTGTGGTGATTCTAGTTAGTTCACATCCCTATTTTGTGAAGGTAAATGCCAGGAGAAAAATCAAGTTTTAATACGTTTTCCAATTTAGGCTATGATTTGTGTTGGTTGGATTGTTTCGTTGTACTTCGAAGGACTTAGATTTTGGACATTTTTAGAAAGGTAAATTTTGTTTTCCATTCGATATTTGTTAGTGTTTCAAATTAGGTATCGTTTATGTTTGGAGAATCGATTTAAGAAATAAGGATTGAATTTCAGATTAAAGATTGTCATTTTAATGGACGAAATTGATTAAATTATGCAACGAAATTAATCTGTATTGTTTGAAATTGGAAAATCTTAAGGAAAGTTGGAGTTTAAGATTTTTGGGAAAATTTTGCACTTTGTAGATGTGTATCCGCACATTCTCACAATGGAAATACAGTTCCGTAGCGGAAGTGTACATTCCTGCAGCGGAAGTCTACATTCTGTAGCGGAAGCAGATGGTTTCGCAGCGGAAGAGATGGTTTCGCAGTGGAAGCAGAAACGTATATTTTTACTAGAGTGAATCTTTCGCTACATGAGCAGAAACGTATAGTTCTCGACAGAAGCACATGTATCTGCGGAAGTGTTCATCTCCACAGAAGCAGGTTGTATGGATGACGCTTGAGAGTTGATGTCCAAACTTAATCTGTCGTCGTCTGGACCTAAAACAATGTAATAAACGTTCAATGAAAAGACATTTGGTACATATTCTAAAGTTGGATATTTTTGGAGATTATTCCATGAGTTCTCCGAGTCAGTTCCTATCCCGGCTATAGGTTTGAACGAATTTTTTTTAAAGATTTTGAGTAGTGAATTGATTTGTAAATGTATATTGTGAAAGATCCAACAGATTGACAAAAGTTTTGGATTCCTTGGACTTATATTTGTTTGGGCTTTGACTTTGGTAGACCCGGTTCGAAGTAGAAATATATTTTATGTCTAACATTGCATTATTCTTTGAAACTTAATTTGAGATGTGTTCTCACATAAAAGTGACATTCCAATTTGATGGTTCGTCTATTTTTTTTTATATTATCTATTATGTTTTCACTGGACATATTTAAAATTGAGCATGCATATTTAATGTCATTGATCAGTTTGGATCTTGTTTTTCTTTGTGAAAATTTGATTGTTAGAGAATATGTTTGTTTGTTATTATTAAGTAGAGTAATTAGATAGTTATATGTGTCATGTCTCTGGGCACAAAATCATAAACCCAAATAGGGTCGTTTGTGGCTATTGCAATCGTCGAGTATTATCTTCATTGTTACTGCCGATGCCAAGGTATGCTCGGAGTTCATGAGTGACTCAATTTTCATTAAAATTTATAGTAGTAGATTTATGTTAAGTACTACTCTATAGTAAGTTAATTTGAAAACTTACCTTACTGTGTTTTGTTCTCTTTGCATAACTTGTTTTAACTCAACATGCTTATATGCATTTTCTTTATTATATTGTTGAATATAAGGTTTATCCAAACTGAGTTTGGTCTACTCACTCCAATGACATTTTTTTTTTCAGGATTTAGTTCAGATGATCCCTAGAAGCCGATGCAGGGTGTGCTCGACATTTACTTCTAGTTACTTTGAATGTGAGTTTTTCATGTATGGTTAAGTTTAAGTTGTATCTTCTAATTTGTTTATGAAACATTTACTTTATGGACTTACATTACTACTCTTGGATCAATGTTTTAGCCCAATTTGGTTGGATTGTCATGTTTATTTTACTTGTTATTTTCCTAAGTTTACTCGGCTAGAGCATGTTCTAGCCATGTGAGCATATTTGTTCTTGTAAAGGTATCTTTGTACTCGAAACTCATTAGGATCTTAACCCTAATTACTGGTGGTATTTATACATCACTTAGAGGCACTTTTATGTAGTTTCGAATCGCAAAAAATTGAGTTACCTTTTGCTATGATCGCAAGTTTCATGCAAAAGCCACATTTCTTGGATTGTTGCAAATCTCTGTGTGTATTTCAGAAGTGTTAGTGTTGTGAGTATCCACTCTTCTCTGCATATCTGTTTCCTTAATTTAAAAGGTGAGTGTCATGCATGTGCTCCAATTCCTTTTTGTGGAAGCTCGTCCTTGATGCCCCTTTTCTGCTATGAATTTTAGCTACGCATATCTATATTTCCTTGAAGGCGTCCACCTTGGCTATCCACTCCCCAAAACTCTTTCTACTGTGGACATCTGCTCTAGTTTTCTACATTTCTTTTCAAACGTCTGCTTTCTGCATTTGTTTGAGTTTCAAGACGCGAGGTTCTAGTGTGACTCAATAAAGATCACACATGATGTAAAGAAGATGACCTAGGAGAAATTTAAGAAAATCTTCTATGATAAGTGTTTCAATCATATTACAAGGACACGTAAATTGGTGGAATTTGTCCAACTGCGTAAAACCAGAATAGTCACAAGTTATGTATGCAAATTTGAGTCGTTGTCTCGTTTTGCCTCACACTTGGTGAGTAATAACATGGACAAGGTGCATCAATTCGTGCAAGGCCTTAAAGTGGAGATATATAGGGGCATGAAGATATTTGGCATTCAGGATGTGCCATATTCAAAAGTTGTGGGAAAAGCGCTTGAGTTAGAAGAAGTCGAATCGCAAGTTGCTAAGTAGATGGAATCCAAAAGAAGATACTTTAAGGAAGTTTAATCCCAACAAGGAAAGGGGTGACAGCAAGATGCTAGGGGCATAAAAAGGTCTGTGGATGATGGAAAACAACAAGGAAAGGAGAAGCCCACTCAAGGTGAATCGTCAGTTACAAAGATGAATTTAGGGCACCATAAGCTACACAATGTCCCAAGTGCAGGAAGAATCACTCAACACTAGTTGGAGAATAAAAAAAATTCACCCTCGGTCTTTTTGCCCTTATTGGAGTTGAAGGTAATGAACAACTTGTTGTGGTGACAAGTACAATTTATATTGATGGTATAGCTGGACATACTTTTATAGATTCTAGAGCTATGCATTCATATGTGTCATCTACATTTTGTGCTAAGTTGAATTGGTTGCCTAAAGTGTTTGAGCATGTTTATGATATGATTTTACTATCTAGTGAATGCTTGCACTCAGTGTGTGTATTAAAGGTATGCGTTGTTTGTGTGAATGAGAAGCAGCTGTATGTTGATCTTATTGTAATCGATAAGAAAGAGTATGATGTTATACTTGGTATGAATTGGTTATTTTGGCACCTTGCCACTATAGATTGTAGAAAGAGAAGAGTTTGCTTCCAACTATCATGTGGTGAGGAGTATGTCTTTCAAGGAACAAAGGACAAAAATAAGTTACCCATTATTTATGCATTTAAGGCATGTAGTGGTTGTTTAGGTTTCTTGGATACCGTAATCGATATCACTACGGGTGTTAAATCTGATGTGAGACTTAAAGGAATTTCGGTTGTTAAGAGCTTTCTTGTAGTTTTTTAGATGATATACCAGGATTACCACATGATAGAGAAGTTAAATTTGCTATCGATATTTATCCTAGTACGTCACCCATATCTAATAATCTGTATAGAATGGCTCCAGTGGAATTAAAGGAATTGAAGGCCCAGATTGAGGAGTTGTTGAATAAGGGTTTTATCAGCCCATGCTTTTCGCCTTGGGGAGCCTTTGTTTTATTCTTCAAAAAGAAAGATGGGTCTATGTGTATGTACATTGATTATATGGAGTTGAATAGGGTAACTATCAAGGATAAGTATCGCTCACCGAGAATGAAAGATTTATTCGATCAGCTTAAAGGTGTGTGTGTTTTCTCAAAAATTGACTTGCGTTCGGGATATTACCAACTAAAGGTAAGAATTGAGGATATTCCAAAGACCACTTTTAAGATTAGATACAACCCTTATGAATTCTTAGTTTTGTCCTTTGGGCTGATAAATTCCCCTAGTGACATTTATGGACTTAATGAATTGTATCTTTAAACACTATTTAGATAAGTTTATAATTATCTTCATTGATGATATTTTAGTATATTATCATTCAAAGGAGGAGCACATGGAACATTTGAATATCACATTATCAATTCTGAAGCCACACCAGTTGTGCGCAAAATTTTCTGAGTGTAAATTTTGACTTGAAAGATTTAACTTTTTAGGTCATGTCATTTCTCATGATGACATTGCAATGGATCTAGGCAAAATACAAACAGTTCTAGAATGGCTGCTGCCAAGGAACATCAGTGAAATGTGTAGTTTT
Organism: Begonia loranthoides; assembly: GCA_022433065.1. Taxonomy (NCBI): domain Eukaryota; kingdom Viridiplantae; phylum Streptophyta; class Magnoliopsida; order Cucurbitales; family Begoniaceae; genus Begonia; species Begonia loranthoides. The sequence continues at coordinate 43,305,332 of CM039468.1, read as the reverse complement.
TTTTTATCTAGTAGGATATTACCAAAGGTTTTTAGAAAGTTTTTTGAAGACCGGCATGCCACTAATGTGTTAATCAGGAAGAATGCAAAATTTTGGTGGTTGAAGGAATGTGAATGTAGTTTTCAGAAGTTGAAGCAGAGATTAACTACTGCACCAATCTTAGCACTTTCATTAGAGATCGGTAAAGACAATATTTATTGTAATGCATCAAAAAGTGGACTATGCTGTGTGCTAATGCAAGAAGGAAAGGTAATTGTCTATGCTTCCAGACAATTGAAAAGCTCTGAGCAAAACTATCTGATACATGATCTAGAACTAACTGCAGTAATATTTGCAATTATGATATGGAGACATTATCTACATGGACAACAATGTGAGATATTCACCGACCACAAAAATTTGAAGTATATCTTTACCCATAAGGAGTTAAATATGAGACAGAAGAGATAGTCGGAGTTCATCAGAGATTATGACTATGAAATTAAGTATTACCCAGGGAAAGCAAACGTGGTTGCTGATGCATTGAGTAGGAAGTCAATGTCGATGTAGTCTATCTGGTTGAAAATACCTTTAATGGTACAATTATAACTATAGAAGTTTGGGTTGGGGATAATTTCTACACAAATAACGTCTGCACTGTTAACCATAACTTTGAAGTCTACACTATTGGAGAAGAATAAGGAAGGTCAAAAGGAGGATCCAAAGTGTACAAGTCTTAAATAGGGTGATATGTCAGATATGCATTCGGATCTCACTCTTTCAATAGATGGCATAGTGAAATTTAATGGTAGATGGTAAGTTCTCAAGAGCAATAAACTACTGTAGGAAATATTGTTTGAGGCACATTCCTCTGCCACCTCAATACACCTAGAATTCACTAAGATGTACAGAGATTTAAAATAACACTATTGGTTCCCTAGTCTTAAGGGGGATGTTGCTAAACATGTAGAGACATGCTTTGTTTTCTAGAAAGTTAAGGCAGAATATCAAAGACTAGCGAGAACCTTACAATCTTTGTCAATACCTAAATGGAAGTAGGAGCAAATTGTGATTGACTTCGTGGAAGGTCTACCAAGGATAGTGAAATGGAATTATGCCATTTGGGTGATCATGGACAAATTGATGAAGTCAACACACTTTTTACTGGTAAAGATGACCTATTCAATGAACTAATATGCAAAATTGTACATTCAAGAAATAGTATGATTGCATGGAGTTCCAATATCAATCGTATCAGATCATAATCTTAAATTTTCTTTAGTCTTTTGGAAGAGTTTCCATAAAGTTATGGGAACTAAATTAACGTTCAACATAGCTTTTTACCCTTAGAATGATGAGTAAACTGAAAGAATGATTAAGATGTTAGAAGATTTATTACGAGCTTATGTGTAGGAATTTCAAGTTAGTTGGAGTAAAAAGTTTCCATTGGTTGAATTTGCCTATAACAATTGCTATTAGTCCATAATTGGTATGACACCATATGAAGAGTTGTATGAAGAAAGTATAGATCTTCATTATACTGGGATGAAGTTGGTGAAACTAAGTTGCTCGATCTAGAGATACTACTACTAACCATGAACACTATTGAGATTATATGACAAAAATGTTAATTGCCCAAATTAGATAGAAAAATTATGTGGATGCAAGTAGAGAGAGTTGGAATTTGAGGAAGGAGATATGATATTTTTGGAGATTTCGTCGGTTAAGGGTGTGATGAGGTTCGGTAAAAAGGGAAATCTTAGTTCAAAATTTATTGGACCATTTCCTATTGTGCATAAAATAGAAAAGGTAATTTATAAACTCTGTTTCTATCTATGATGGAGGGAATTCACGATATTATTCACGTGCCTATGTTGAAGAAATGCATACAAGATCCTTCAAAGATTGTGGAACCTAAGAAGATTGAAATCCAACCCACACGAAATTACAAAGAACAACTATTACAAATTTTGGATTTAAGGGTAAAGTAGCTTAGAAACAAGCAAGTTCTGTTCGTAAAAGTATTATGATGAAATCACATCGCTGAAGAAGCAACTTGGGAGAGACATGAAGATATGAAGATTAAATATCCAGAACTATTCGGTAAACAAATTTTGAGAACAAAATTTAAATAATGGGGGTATAATGTAAAATCTAAAAACTTTAGAAAATAGTTGCATGTTTTAGGTAGGACATTATGAAAGCATGTTGTAATTAAAATGTGATTGTTTATTATTATTCCTTCGTGTAAAGATAATGATGTTAATGAACTGGTGGTTATTGAGTAAATTTTATGGGTTGGAAAGGTTTGGTATGGAAATTAGAGGTTGAGTCAAGTTGCAAATGTCCTTAGAATGTGGGCAGATATTCTGCTTTCGAGTGATCACCTGGGCTAAAACTCCTCTTGGGAGTGGGCGTCCGGATGTTAAAGAACTTTTGAAAAAAAATAGTGGTGTAGGTGACCACAGATTAAGTGCTGGCATTTCGAAGTAAAAAAGATGATGTTTTTCAGCCGCTAAAGTACAACGATTGATGAAATAAAATATGGAGGAATATGTAAGATGCATGCTAGTAGGTTGTGACACCTCAAACTAGCTATTGACTCACTCCACTCAGCGATGGACAACTCAAAAGTGTTCCTCTCCCCTTGCACTTATATTATTAAGCTTAGCTGAGTATTTTCATTTTTATGTTGAGGAGAACCATGAAGTGAGCAGATTCCACTCTACTCTCAGAAGGTAGGTTGAGTTTTTCTCCTTGGATTTTAATGAATGTGAATGTTGATTTATAAATGAACAAAAAAAGAATGGTGATCTAAAGCATTTCTATGTAGTGGTATGAATGGTTGGGCATGTTCCACAAAATTGGCTTTGCATGTTTGATTTTCTATCTTGAAAGGTATATGAGTATGTCTTAAGAACACTTTTGTTGTTAAAGAGAGAAGTATTGGTCATCCTATTCATGGTGCACATATGATGCACTACGAAAGGGGTGAAGAAATAACTAGTAAATATGTTGAGAAATATGGAGAACAATCGGGAGAATATGTGTTGAAGAAGTATGAAGTATGTTGATCAACCAGATATATTGAAAAACAAGTGCGGCAGTTGGCCTTTGGAAATTAACACGGCGGAGATTGACCGTTCTGAAGGACTGAGATTGACTTGTACTTAGCAGTCGAGTAGGAGGTCGACCTTAAAAAAGGCAGTGGCGAACTAATGAACGGTGTAATACCCTAACTTTTCATAATGAAATTTAATAATATTAATTGGAAAGTAATTGAGGGTATTCGAATTATTTGGATATTTTTAGGGATATTACTAATGACGTAACCGATAAGTTATAATTTAAAGAAATTTATTGGGATGATAATTAGGGTTAAATAAAGTGGGATTAATTGAAATTAAAATGTAGGATATTAATTAGGGGGATAATTATTATGTAATTGAATAAAAGGGATTAAAAGGGAGAAATGAATGGCTGAACCGGTTCACCCGAACCGGTTCACGTTGTTTGTGGTCTGGTATGGAAATCAAGAAAGGAGAGGAGTTATTTTATGGTCTGCGATTTGGAGAGCGAACCTGAGAGAACAGAGAGGGAGATCGAGAGAGAGAGAGAAATGAAGAGAGTGAGAGGGAGCGACGAGCGATGGAGAGCGAGCAAGCGAAAGCGAGGGAGCTTTAGCGCGGGCTTGGTTGGCAGTGTTTGCTATTGCAGGCAACTCATGGAGCGTCGGGATGGCTAGGGCTCAGGTTGCTGCTCACGGGACGGATCGATGCAGCTTCAGACGTCAATGCTTTGCCTATTTCGGGTGCCTGGTGGTGCTCAGCGACGACAGAATGGCGACGGTTAGGAGGCAGCGTCTGACACGACGAACGACTAGGGCAGGGGATTGGTGGTTTAGCTGGTGGCTTGTGGTCTTGTCTGTGGTCCAGTTCGATGCATCAGTTTCATCCGCGGTCCACTGGATGATTCGGCCGAGTGAAGACAACTGCTTTCAAACAATTTTCTCCACTTATTCCCTGCTATGTCAGGCACGGGGGAATTAATGGGAGGAAGGGGGTGGTTGTCCAGCTTTGGAGAAGAGGAATAATTGGGAGAGAAAAGTGCGGATTGGAGAGAGTGGTTTTCTTACAAAGAGGAGTCTTCTGCTCCTTCTAGGGAGGGAGTTCACTGGTAAGGGGGCAAAGCTGCTACTACTGGAGGAATGAAGTTTTGGGCAGGAGAGAAATTATCAGAAGAGGTAAGGAATTGAGTAAGTCTTGGCCATGTGGAGGCCCTACACCACAAGTAGCATCTGTATTTCTTTGTTTGCTGATAACATTTTTGTTACTCTGGATAGTTAGGATAATGCTTCTGTTTGGATATTTTCTTGCTTAATTGATGCACACTCTTATGAACCAGTTGATGTTACTCCCTGTCAGGTGAAGGTGGTTAATTGTTAGTTGATCATTTTGCTCCAGGATGCTTATTAGATGATGTTGGATACCCTGCTGTTGTTGAGAACACTAAACTGTCATAGTAGATATTCATGCTTAACTTTACAGCTTAGTTGATAATGCTCTTATTAATCCATAATAGTTTTGATAACTCCATGTTATTCATTTGTCAATTCATTCTCTGTCAATATATTCGGAATTCTTGCTTAATTATAGTGTTGATACATATACCTTTAATATTGTATTGTGAGCACTACCCCCTGCCAAACCTTTGCCATTTGATCATGTTAACTCTCTGTCACTAAATCATGTCATTTAATAAAATAGGTTGTAAATTCTATTTGATGTTAAATTGAGTTCTTTGTGTTAAATTGAGTTTTATGTTTTCTGTTAATTGTTGGACACCCTGTTGCTGTAGATATCTTTCTGTTGCTCTGTAAGGATATTCTAGTCGGTAGTTCCTACTTTGTTGTCTATTTATAGACTTTGCTACATGCCTATTTCTCCTCTGTACAATTGATTTTTGGATAAAGCATCTGTCAATTACAAAGCATGATTATACTCTGTACTGCTGCTCAGTTTTTCCTTAGTTGGATATTATGCTGCCACTTGTTGTTATGTCTATGTTCATTTGACGTCTTTTTCGTTTGCTGCCAAGCATGTTTAGTGTACCGATTCATTGCTGCTATTTTCTGTTATTCGTTGAGCCTTTTGACGATAATCCCTACTGTTGTTTTTCTTGTATTCGCTACGCATTTCTGACAATTGATATTGCTGTTGTTTTTGTTAATTTCTAAGCATGTTTAGGATATGAAACGTTGACGTTATTTCTTTTAAATTCGAGCACGTTCAACATTTGTTTTGATGCCGTTTTCTATTCAATGTTAAGCATGATAGCACGTTGTATACCACTGTATATTCTTCATGGATTTGCTGTTGTTTTCTGTTATTCATTGAGCCTTTTGATGCTAATTCTTGCTGCTGATTTTCTTGTATTCGCTGGGCATTTTTTAGGATAGATATTGCTCCAGTTTCCATCAATTTCTAAGCATATTAGTATGTTAATTATTGCCATATTTATTTTAATTTGCGAGCATGATAATGCTGTTATTTTTCTGTCAAAATTATAAGCATGTTAGATCGTTGAACTTTGCAGTATTACCTTCGATTATCAAGCATGCTTAGTATCCCGATAATTGCAGCGTATTAGTCCCTTTTTAATTAATTATCTGGTTTGTCAATTTAAGTATCTCTCACAGCATTCGTTCTATGTTAGAAATTATTTAGTGATATAGACTGTTACTTTCTTTTAATGATTGACTTGGACTGCTTTATTCTTATGCGTTTTATATTTCGTTGTACCATAGTTACTTATTGCTGTAATTTTATTACCGCATTGACATGCATTATATTAATAGAAATCATTAGGAATGCCAAGTATGGGTTGGTATTCATTTCTGTGAGGAAAAAAGATAAAGAAAATAAATGTAAGGGGAATTTGAGGTAGGGAGGTGGTTTTGATCGTAACTAGGTAGACTCGTGATTTTACCTTTCCCTCGGTGGGATGTGAGAGCCTGTCTGCCTTAACAGGAGACTCGAGATTATACCTTTTCCTTGTCGGGTCACAAGAGCCTGTCTACCAGAGGGTTAGATGCCGAATAGCGACCATTCTCCCTACGACGAAAACCTTTAATGTCCTAGCTCAATGTATGAGTTGAATATGTATGTAATCTTGAGTACAGAACAGTTTTGGCGGATCCCATTATGAGATAATGAGTTAGAGGCATACAACATATTGCATATCTTGTTTCTTGCTGGGCCTTAGGCTCACAGTTTGCATGTGGTGTAGGTACACGAACAAGACTAGGTGAAGAAGTAGTTGATGAAGGATTTTGCACGGGTGAGACTTGTGGCTGGTTAGGCTAAAGAAAGTAAAAGAGAAAAGTGTTTTGTAATTAATACGTAACAGTTTGTTTAGTATTCTTTAAATGAATTATTTATGCTTCCACTACATTTTGAGAAAAAGAATTTTAATTATAGTTTTCTGCTGCTCATAACGATTTTTCATAACAAATCTAATAAAAATAATTTTTAACAGTCAGACTTTTTAGAAAAGAACTCTGATCATAATTTAAAAAGGGTTTTCCGTTGTTTGATAAAAGAAAATATAAAGTTTTAAATTTAACACGATTTTTGAAGTAAGAAAAATCTGGGTCGTTACAAATGATTCGGTCGAGCTAGCGGTCGAGGTGGTCGACAAGTTCCTTGGTTTCCTTATTTGGTCGCAAAACTTACTTTTAGAAAGTCCACTTTGAGATTCAATAACTTCCTCATTTTAGATGCTTTTGAACTAAAATTTGGACTACGTCTTTTTGGATGAAATAAAAAAAATATCCCTTCAAGAATTATGTAAATATTCACCATGGATTAGAAAATAAGCTTGATAGAAATTAGGTTGCTAGAAATAGAAAGTAATTGTGACGAATGCTCTCATATAGATGATTTGTGGATGAAGCTCCATTGAAAAGTTGGACACCACTTCACACTCTCTTCTTCCAAGGAGTAAGAATATGGATGCTAATAAGAGAACTCACCTAACTTACAAGTGAGCCCAATCTTAAGATATAACACACACAAGAGGAAACTTCGGTTGTAACACGCCAAAGGGGTTGAAAGAGGAATCACTCCAATTTCAAAATAAGCAAAAAATTTCTATTATCAAATTCAACTCACTAAAACAATTACATAGTGGCTTTAAATAGTCAATACAAACTATAAAATAATATTAAACAAAATAAGCAACAATAACCCTAAATGGGCTCATAGTATAAGTTGTCTCATTCTTTACTTAGTAGTTACTAACTAAAAGAATATTTAATTAATATCTTCCTTTCTTCTTCTCCAGGTCTAGAGGTCTTTTGATAGCTATTCCTTATTGGTGCTCGGCCACTTGGATGATTTCCATCTATAGATTTCCTTGGTCTCCAAGCTTGGATACTTGGACTTTCCTTAATCTTTGCTCTTGGTTCCATGAGCTTTTGACATAGCAAACAAACTCTAATTTTATCTATCTATTCCATTCTAGAAAGCTTAAGAAGTCAGCTACAATCTTTATGAAGCAGAAATGAAGTCATTTTGAATGCCAAAATAGTCAAACACTTATCAAATGTCAGAATGAACACAGTTTTGGAAAGTTCTTCAATTATTCTCCAATTGTTCATGAACTTCCACCTATGCTTGATCTTGAATGACTTCATGATAATGTTAAGAGTTTTGATTAATGATGGAATGGACCCATAGTCCATCATTCTCTTGGGGTTGAAAAGGATTCGATCTCGAATCATATCTTGTTCCACCATAATCTTTATTACCATAATAAGAAGGATCATCATGGTCTATCAACATTGCAATGTCTTCTATTTTTCCATGAATGTAATAAGAAAACAAATAGTGTTTGATGTAGTCAACTGATGATAGTAAGATTTTCATAAACATCTTTCCATGCTTGAATAATAACTTGGATACTAGATTCTAATTCTTTGTCTTTGAGTTAGAAATAATATAGACCATAATAATACTTACCATAAATATAACTTTGAGAACACCTTTAAGTATGTGTGGCCAAAGGGTAATTCCTTCGTAACCTTCTTCTAAAAGGTAAGGAGATGTGTCATGGACTTTAAGGTTTGCATTGCCTTTAAAACCTCCATGAATGAAATAAGGAAACAATCTTTGTACGATGTGATAGACCAATAATAGTAAGATATTCACAAACCACCTCCCATATTGAATAATAGCTTAGGAATGTCGTGAATGCCCCTTTGCAATTCAATGATTTCCATAAAGATAGTTTTGAGAATATCTTTGAGTATGTGTGGCCAAAGAATAATACTTTCATAAAATCTTGAGTTGTCTTTTCCTTGACTTGGCTTACTAGGAACCCCATAATTACTTTCTTGATGAGTGATTTTCAAATTTCATGAGTTTTCATACCAAGCTTGCCATATTTGAAAACACAATCTTTGAATTGAAGCATTGGCCACTAGTTTTGTCTTTCCCCTTTTACATTTGATCATATAAGAAAAATAATCCAGCAAATTATCATTGGACAATAATGGAAAACTAGACAAGTAGTAGTTGAAGCAACAAAACAATTGAATATCGAGATTATCCTTGTTGCCATAAATGTCTTGCCATAAAATCCATTTAATATCTTCATGCAATAGTAAAGTTGTCCATGAGATGCAAAATATTTCCATAATCCAAAAATAGTAATAATCAAGATTTATCAATAACAACATTCTCTTTCTACCAATATGCATATTCACAAATGAGTTTCCACCAAGATTAAAGAGAACAATATTACCCTCAAGATTGCCATATCTACATATCATACCATCAACACAAGAAGCTTTAATCCATCAAACTCTAAAAATCTAAGTAATAAATTTATCCATTGGTGCATACCTATTTGTAATGAGCAAAGAAATTTTCAAATGAATTTTCTTTAACACATCAAAACCCTATGTAGCTTGATTTGGTTGAGGTGGAACTAGCTTGTCCATCCTTCCTATCCTTCCATCATCTTTAAATGCATAATAATTAGGAAGGAATTTAAGATATCCATCATGTGTATGCCTCGACAATTCCCAAAAAGGATGGCTAGTACTTGTTAGCATCATATCACAAATCAATATATTAGTAAAACTTCCATAAAAAAAAATCAATCTAAGTTTGAATTACCTCGATGTCTCTTTCGTCATTTAACCAACTCAAACTTTCCTTAAAATCCATGGATGGTTAATTGTGGTCACTCTTTCCATCTTTGAGTAAATGACATACCTTTTTTGTGTTTAAACTTCAGCCATGAACATTTTGTTCCTTGTTAATGTGCCACCAAAGTATGTAAGTGAGGCCATACATTAATGTCTCCAAGTAATTTCCTTTAACCAAAATCATTGAAGTCATGTTAGCGCAAATCTCATCCTTAATGAAAAAAGAACAAACCTTGTTCATGTTGGAGCATGGAATATGGAAAAATTTATGCTTTTGTGTTGTTGTCAAGGAGTCAACTTGGTCCCCAATAGTTTCGGGTACTTGCTTTTCTTGACAATCTTCCTCATCTAATTGTGACTTCAAAAATAATAATGACCCTTTTTCAACATAAATAATTTCTTCTTCAATTTTCTCAAAAGTACCTTCTAATACCTCATCATGGTCTTGTGCTTGTACGGTCGGATTGCTTGATATATTTGCTTTAAGTCATTTTGTCTCTTCAAACAAGGTCCTAAGTTGATCGAGTTGAGTTTGTTAATTTTTGAAAGAACTTTAATACCTTGTGATTGGTGGTGAGAGTGGGACGACTCAAAACATGGAGCATACCTTCATCTCAAAAGTTTTTTCCATCTCAAACGATGTTTTGATGTCATCTTTCTTGTATTCTCTTCTGTAGGTAACCAAATTATTCCACCATAATAGAGTTCTTCCTTGAAATTTAGAAGAAATAAGTGTTACCAAATCTCTTTACAAATACTACGCCCTCTGAATAATTTCCATGATTTTGTCTTCCCAATCGTAATAATATTCGGCACCACTAAAAGTCAAAATAGATTGTAACATCCCGTATTTTTTATTTCTTTAAAATGCGTAAAATTTAAAATTTTTCTTTTTATAAAAACATCAGAGTATTTTCCTTTTATAAAAGCTGATCATTAAAACTCTTTATTCAAATCATTTATCAATTTTAGCGGAAGTAATAAAATCATTTTATGAAAAGCAGCGGAATTAAAACAAGAATTAAAGAATATTAAATAATTTACAAATTCTTTTACAAATAACCCCATTTAATTCTTTAGCCCAGCCAACCACAATATCCGCCCGTACAAATCCTTTGTCAACTGTCTTTGACCTGATCACCTGTGCGTATACCTACATCGCAAGACTTAACTAATGAGCCTAATGCTCAGTAAGTGATATAAAAAAGGTATGATGCACATGTCATGTAACTTTTAAATCTCTTTTCGTTTTCTGTTTCTCTTTTATTTTCTTTTACTGTTTTCTCGATCTTGACTTGGCTTTCTTGACTTTACTTTACTGTTCATTTCTTTACTTAATCGTTACTTTACTTTATCTTGAAAGGCGTTGAAGATGTCTAAACTTGACGAGGCGAACCTCACATCCCCAGACGACTCCATTTGTCTTTATCTTCTTCTTTATCTTTACTTTATCTTGAAAGGCGTTGAGAATGTCTAAACTTGACGAGAAGTAGCCAACTCAACCTCACATTCTCAAGCGACCCCGTTTATGTTTGTTGTTCTCTTAATCTTGAAAGGCGTTGGAAATGTCTAAACTTGACGAGGAGGAGTAGCTAACTCAACCTCACATTTTCAGACAACCCCATTTATGTTATCTTTATCTTGAAAGTGTTAGAGATGTCTAAACTTGACGAGGAGGGGCGGCTAACCCAAACTCACATCTCGTCACACCAATTTACGTTTATTATCGTTTCGTAATTGTTTCGTTTCTTCTTTCTTTCCTTTTAACATTTTGTAAACGTTTCATGTCTTATTTGTTTCCTTTTTAACATTTCGTAAACATTTCGTTTCTTCTCTATTTTCCTTTCTATCATTTCGTAGTCATTTTGCTTCTTCTTTGTTTCCTTCTTTTCAAAACCATGCTTAAAAGTCATTTTCGTATGTTTTTGGAAAACTATGATGCGTGATGCTCGTGAATGCATACATTCTCTACTCGAGGAATCTAATAGCGCAACCAACATACAATTCATGCTTATAAAAACTGTAAACAATAAAACGTGCTATTTAAAACTGTAAATATCGAAACATGCTATTTAAAACTGTAAACACTGACACATGTTCTTTAATAATGTAAACAATGAAACATGCATCTCTTATTTCTTACGATGTAGGGTTCGAAGACCAAAGCACATGCGTATCACTTACCTGGCGTCTATGGCTTGTTTAACACTTTATTATTTTCTCGTTAGTACCTAAACCATTAAATTCACGTATTATTAACCTTATATTTCACAATCTACATATGGACAACAGAATAACATCCCCAACAACATGTTAATTAAAGTCATTTTTAACATTCAAATAATGTTAACATATAAAAATCCAACTTAACACAATTCTCCCCCCCTTTTATCGTAACATTTTCCTAATTACTTACATGGATAGAGAGCAACCCCTCCAATATATATATTACATTCCAAGACTAATCACTATATGCTCATTATCCAACAACTCAAACAATTAATCATTTCAACAGAATATTTGTCCAGCTACAACACCACTAAAAAAACCAAATCAACTAAACATCTCGGACTAATTACAGGACATAAACTGAACCAATTTTAACAGTAGCTCATTGCCCATTTTTAACAGCCAAACAACAAACTATATAATATTGCATTCCAAATTCACTGTCACCAAAACAATCAATACCAGCAGCAGTTTATTCCAACCGATAGACAACAACCCACAATCTAAATCACAGATTCACGGCACTTAACCACACCAACTACAGAGAACATTCCAATACAAAACCATCAATCCCACTTACAGAACTACAAAACAGAATCCAACAACCGAACTTCAGAGAGAAGGAAACCTTACCTTCTCTATACATCGTTGTTTTCCATGCTTCAAGACAATTCCCACTCACTGCTGCACTCCATCCCATTCCCAGCTCCAGCGTCTTCATTATCCAGCACTTTCTCACTTCACAGTAAGCTTCCAGCCGTGGATTTATAGACAGCAGGAAGAGATCTCCAGTGACGACCAAGCTGACGGGAGATCACACAGCTCGAAGGAGGTGGTCCAATGACCAAGCTCCATGCTGGAAGTCTTCAATGGTTTCGGGAGGAGGAATAAACCGACTCAATTTGGAAAGCACAGACTGGTCACGTGACAAATCCCCTGTCTCCAGCCTTCACCGACCATGCTTCTGTCGTCGCCAAAAACGCCGCTACCAGTGTCCATAACCGGAAGTCAGGAGAAGAATGATTAACATAAACCATCAACATACCTCCATCGACGATTCCAAGTGCTCCAATTCCAACATTAAAGGTTGAGGCATCTGAGCCCTAGCTCGCGTTCACCGTTCGTCGCGTCGCCCACAGCCTTGTCGTTGCTGCCATGCGCCGGACAACGTGCACCCAAGCCACCGTCGCCCGCCATCGTCCCCTTCCCGATCACTCTCCCCTCTCTCGGCCTTCCCTCTCTTTTCTTTAATTTAAATCATTAATTAAAATAAAACTTATTTATTTATTTTCTTTTCTTTAATTTAAATCTTTAATTAAAATAAAACTCAATTTAATAATTAATCCCTCATATCACTTTTTGAATCCCAATTCTAATTTTCTTTTCTCCAATTAATCTAATTATACCCCCAATTAATCTCTCGTTGAATAATTAAATCTCGATCATCCTTAATTAATTATGTTTACGAAATTTGGTGTATTACATAGATGGTTGTGAATTTTTGTTGTCCGAAAAATAACTCTATGTGTAGTGTCATCCCCTCGTCATTGTGTTGAAAAAAATATCATAAATTAGTAAGAATTTTAGCTCTGATACCAAATAATGCACCAACAGATGGGGTAAAGAGATAACCTATAAATATGTTGAGAAATATGTAGAACAATTGGTTTAATATGTGTTGATGAAGTATGAAGTATGTTGATCAACCAGATATGTTGAAGAACAAGTGCGGCGGTCGACCTTTGGAAATTAACACTGCGGAGATCGATCGGTTGTGAAACACTGAGATCAACCTATACTTGGCGGTCAAGCAGGAGGTCAACCTTAAAAAAGGCAGTGGCAAACTGATGAATGGTCTAGTCGAGCTAGCAGTTGAGCTGATCAACCGGTTCCTTAGTTTCCTTATTTGGCCGCAAAAGTCACTTTTGGAAAGTCCACTTTAACATTCAATAATGCCCTTGTTTTAAAAGTTTTTGTGTTGAAACTTGGACCACATCTTCTTGGATGAAATAAGAAAAGCTTCCTTCAAGAATTATGTAAATATTTTCCACGGATTAGGAAATATGCTTGATAGAAATTAGGTCGCCATAAATAGAAAGTAATTGTGACAAATGCTCTCGTATAGATGATTTGTCGAGGAAGCTCATTTGGAAAGTTAGACACCACTTCACACCCTCTTCCTCCAAGGAATAAGAATGCGGGTGCCAGTAAGAGAACTCACCTAACTTACAAGTGAGTCCAATCTTGTGATATAACGAACATAGGGGGAACCTTCAATTGTAACACGCCAAAGGGGTTGAAAGAGGAATCACTCCAATTTTGAAATAAGCAAAAGCTTTCTATTATCAAATTCAACTCCATACAACAATTACATAGGGTGGCTTTAAATAGTCAATTACAAACTATAAAATAATAGTAAACTAAATAAGCAACAATATCTTAAATCGGCTCATAATATAAGTTGTCCGATTCTTTACTTCATAGTAACTAACTAAAAGAATATTAATTAATATCTTCCTTTCTTTTTCTCCAAGTCTAGAGATCTTTTGGAAACTATTCCTAGTTGGTGCTCGGCCACTTGGATGGTTTTCATGTATAGACTTCCTCGGTCTCCAAGCTTGGACACTTGGACTTTCTTTAATCTTTGCTCTTGGTTCCATGGGCTTTTGACATAGTAAACAAACTCCAATTTTATCAATCTAGCCCAGTTTAAAAAGCTTAAGAAGTCAGCTACAATCTTTATGAAGTATTTGTTTTTGAAATGACGTCATTTTTAATGCCAAAATAGTCAAACACTTGTCAAAGGTAATAAAGATGACAGTTTTGGAAAGTCCTTCAATTATTCTCCAATTGTTCTTAAACTTCCACTTATGCTTAACCTTGAATAACTTCATGATAATGCCAGGAGTTTGATTAATAATGGAATGGACCCATAATCCATCACTTTTTTTTGTTAAAGAGAGAAGGATTGGTTATGCTATTCATGTTGCACATATATTATCAAGTTTAGTCAAAAATTGAAAATTCAAGATAGTTTTGGTTTCAATGTTGTTAGCATATCTTAATGATTTTCAATTTCAAAATTGTTTTAGTATGTTTTTATAAATAATTTAAGGGAGCCATATGCTTTGGAATTGAAGGATTTGATTGATAATACTAGAAGTTATGAATTTTTGAAAGAGATTAAATAGTGAGGAAAAAACTAGAAATTGACACAAGAATGGTTGGATTTGAGGTTTTATACTTGAAACATATGTGTTTAGCTATACAAATTGATTTTATGTGTTATTGTACACTCTCTTAGGGAACCATAGGTTCTAGAATTACTCAAATTAAATATGTGTAGGAGGAGTTATGCACAATTGAAATATGTATGTATGATTTAGTGTTAATGTTGAATTTAACATGTTTTAGGTCTCTCAACTCCATAAGATAATTGAATAAGTTGTTGTAATTGTGCTAAGACTCCAAAGTAAATAATGCTACATGTGTTTGGCCTCTGGGCCTACATGACAAGATGCTTGGTTGATCTTTGTTGTTGATATGCTCAATTAATTGTGATAATGTTGATCAATGATATGTTGTAATATTTGTGATAATGTTAATTGATAACACGTTGTGTTAGTTTATGATAATTTGATCAGGGATATGTTGAATGTTGTTATATAGATATACATGTGTTGATATTGATTGAAGATATTTTGTGATATTTGTGATGATATTCTTTGACGATATGAAATTGATGCACCAAGAGGTGCAATGCTTGACAACAATGAGGATAACGGTTATCTGCTTGCACCAAAAATGTTGAACACCAAATTGAAGACTTCATAACTGGTTATCTAGAACTCCAATCAACGTCAAATTTGGAGTGAAATCAATATTATCAGTTTAATAAGTGTCCTTTAAAAATCATGTCCAAAATCCCACGGAAACAGAACTTATGCCAATAGAATTGACCCTTCCCAAAAGGGCACCAATGAACAAAAAGAAAACAGAACTCGAAATTGCCAGCATCATAATTGTCTCCAGAACTCCAAATAGCACAAAATTTGGAAGGCAATCAATAATACCAATGTAAAATGTCCCTTCCAAAAATCACTACCAAAATACAGAAATTACAAAAGTTGTAGCAACGGTAATATCCTCCTCGAAAAGGTGACTAGGAGACAATTTTAGATACCCAAAAGAAGCTGCACAAAATCCGTGATTCAGGTCCAAATGACACCAAATTTGGAGTCCAAATAGCACAACAAGATGAAAATGAAAATTGAACTTACACGCTGGTCTAAGAATTGCTTAAATTGACAATCCTTGACTTCAATAGATCCTTTGTACAAAGAACCACTCCACCTTGCTTCAATATTTGTCTTCTAAACCTCCACTCTGAACACCACCTCTGGAAGGAGCTGATGGAAGGGTTAGTATACAAATTCCACTCCAAGATAAAGCTACGAAAGTGAATGGAATAAGTTGTGGTTTCACAATTCTCAAATAACCCTAGAAAACAAGACCTAGTTTAAAGAGAACTCCAGCACTTAAGAAACGAGCTGCAGCTGCAAATGACTTTCATTCCCCCCTTAAGATAGCCTTAAGGAAGTTTAAATACTTCCTTAAGAGTTGCCCTAAAACAAAATTTATAAAAATACCCTCAAGAGGAAAAATTTTAGCATGTGTGCTTGGCTAACACACTAGTTGAGCACACCAAATACCTAAAATCCAAACAACCATAATCCCAACCAAAATACATCTGAATTCACATAATTCAATAAAACATAAAGTAAATAGACATGTCAAATTACTGGGGAAATATATCTTTAGCTTGTGATCCCCCTTAAGCCATGGACTCCTCCATGTGATTTTCGAGTCCACTTGATGGTTGATTGGGTGCAAGGGTATTCCATCTGAGAAGATGCTTTGGCTTTGCTCTAGCTTCCTGGCTTGACTCATCTTCAAGCCCTATAAGTGCATCTTGACATGTAAAATAAGAAGTAAAAAAGGGGTTAGTGATTTCCTTGGCCCGGGCTTTAGTAACGGGGCCTTGTGGTGCATTAGAAATGAACTATCGATCTGTTGTTATACATGTGAAATGAAATAGATTGTTGATATGCCCTGATATACACAATGTGATATGGACTATTGTTATGTTGGGACATATGCAACGTTTGGCATTTATGAATGATCTATGAGAATGACTCTTTTGAGCATGCACACAGATATTTCACACGTATTATGCAAATTTTTTTTTATTTTTTATGAAAGAACATAAAAGAATTTATATGCATATGTTTTCATATTGAAAGTGTAAAATCTGCTAATTTTTTGATTTTACATTTTTGTGAATAAATTTTTCTCTTTGGTCTGAGTCAAAATTTCTTGTGTTGACTAGAATCTTGCCACGTGCCATGGATCTACGATCACGTATGAAGGGTCCAGTCAATGGTTAACCAGTACGTTTTGTGTTCCCTTCATCCCAAAGTTGTTGGATTTTGTTTGGTAAGTTCTCGCTTCTGTAGATTGAGTTATGTGTTTTGTCGGGTTTTCTCAGATTAGGATATAAGTATTTTATTTAATATTTATAATATATTAATTTATATTGCATATTAAATAAAATATTTAAATTTAAATTTTATTTTCTTTTTCTTAAAAAGGAAATCTTATTTCCATTTCTTCCTTTTCTTCTTTGAGAGAAGCTGCACGAGGTGTGCGGAGGGAAGAAAGAGGGGGGAATCGTTGAGTGATTCTTGTCATTTCTCCTCCCAATTCATGTTCGTGTCTTTTTCGATCCCGTTCTTTGTGAGGGAGTTTTGCAGGCAAGTCGGTATCTCTCCTTGTTTTTCCATTTGGTCAGTCTTAGATTCGAGTTTGGAAACATGAATTGTTGGTTTGTTTATGTGTTGTAGTTGTTTTAGAGTTTATTCAGGGTTTTACGCCAATTTGGGGCAAGAATCGGTGAGAGAATGAGTGTTTCCTCTTGGTTTTTACGCTGGAAAACCTTTCTCGGTCGATCATTGGTTTGGTTCGGAGGATTGCAGTATTGGTCGAGAGCCTCTCTATTCCGGTGTCTCATGTATGGTAAACTGCTCCTTGGGTCCGATCGATCAGAATATTGGCCAAGTGCCTTTCCATTTGTGAAGGCTTGAGTCTGGTTGACCATGGGATTTTACGTAGGTATCGAGGATGTCCCTCCTCAACTTCCACAAAAGCTGGGGCATCGTCACCGAAAGTTTGCGCTAGGCATGTAGCCTGTACTAATTGACCAATTTCTGGGTTCAGTTGACTAGAAAACTAGCTCAACGCCTCTCTATTTGAGATGGCTTGTGTTTGGTTGACTGCGTATGGATTTTGGTCTACCATGACTTATGTCTTGAAATGTCCACAAGAGCGTGTCACATTCGCACTGGGTATCCACGCTAGGCAGTATGGATAGTGTCGGTCAAACGCTTGTTGGGTTCAGTCGACCAGACATGTTTCTGAGGGCTTCCATCCTTGATTGCTCGTGTCTGGTCGATCGTATTGGGTTTACAATTGACTATAGATATGTCTTACCGCTGAAGCGTTGTGCATCTTCTCGGGGTCTGAACGTTTGCTCTATTTTTTCACTTCTGCTCTAGGAGTCCTAGCCGGTCTACCGCGAGTGTCCTTTTGGGTCAGAATTCTTCGATTGGTGCCATGTGCCTCTATGAACTTCTTGACCATGATTTCTTCCCTTCTGGTTTGAGGCCCGAAATTGAGTGTCATCGTGTCTTGTTGACATTAGACGGTCCTGATTGACTATAGTCGTGTTTTGTTGATTATAGCTGTGTCTCTTCAACTACAGAGTTGTTCGGTAGACGTGTTGTATTATGTCGACTGCAACCATGTCTTATTGACCATTGGGTCTTTCTAGTTAATTGTGGTTGTGCCAGGTCAACCGTTGTTATGTCATGGTCGACTGCACTGATTGTTTTGTGGAGTTTGGGTTCAACGAAGTTCACTCGTCTTCCTCAGCCATGTCTCGTTTTCAGTCAATGTGGCTTCTCAGTTCAATGTGTAGGTTATTGTCGTTCCCTACTTGAGCCAAGAATTCTTGTGCTAACCATTATGGTTTGTTTTTAAATTCCGTTCTAGGACTATTGTTATATTGTTGTGTTGATTTGGGGTTGACGTCAATTTGGTTTTAGGTTCCGACAACATCCCTAATTTCGGTGCCTGTTCTTGATGATTCGTGTAGCTAATCAGCTGGGCTCTTCTGTTGTCATCGAGGTAGAGATTTTTATACTTTATGCACTGCATTGCATCATGGGTTTCAAACTACTATTTTGTGAGTTGCCATATATGAAAATTCGACTGGGACTGTTCAATAACACGTCTATTTTTATATATATGTACGTATGTTTTCTCGTGTTTACTTTATCGTACATTAACTAATCTTTTGCTATCTATATACTTAATAGGATGAATCCCCTTGATGCTATGGGCAGTCTTAGTACTAAAGC
Source organism: Begonia loranthoides (assembly GCA_022433065.1). Classification (NCBI taxonomy): domain Eukaryota; kingdom Viridiplantae; phylum Streptophyta; class Magnoliopsida; order Cucurbitales; family Begoniaceae; genus Begonia; species Begonia loranthoides. The sequence goes on along the minus strand of CM039468.1, from coordinate 43,286,432 downwards.
ATCACTAGGCTATCTCGTGCATCTTCTATAACATGAAGATTGCTTGTGTGCATGTGCGAAATGGTAATAGGGCTTTGGTGACATGTCCTTGTGTTTTGAATTTCTAAAGTGGAAATGGATAATAGGGCAGTGATGACATGCTCCTTGGGTTTAGAATCTCTAAACTTGGCCAAGGTATTTAGTTACGTGGATTACAAGATTGTTTGTCGTTGAGTTTTGCTCCCCTAATACCTTTCCATTTGATGGGTGAAGGTATCGGCTCAGAGCTATGCTTGCCAACAACTCTTGTCAATTTGGATCTAATAGGTAGCTCATTGTTGATTAATCCATTACCAACAATCTTATTTGTTATTTGATCATACACAAGGTGTTGCCGCCTGGTCTCTGAAATGCGAACACTTTTTCTTCGGACTCATGAGGTGTTGCTATTAACGGATGACTGCCTTTCTATGTTATGTGAAGGATGGGTCTTTGTGTGACCCTCCTATTTCACTAAGAGTGTTTTTGTATGAAAAATGACGCAGACCTATTTCTGAGATATAGTTGTCCATGTAGACAGTGCATTTTACAAAAAGCTTGATCGATGGCCCGTGGGCCTTTTTTGAATAAAACGATGAAGATATTTTAAAAGTGATTTAAAATATCCATGTACGGTAATAAGATGCATTAAACCATCATTTTCTGAAAGAATGGTAAAACCAAATTTTCCATGCATTGCATTTAGTATATATTTCCTTACTGAGTTGGACACTCATCCCTCGACCAATATTTTTCTTAGGTTTAGATCGTGGTGGTTAGTGTCTCATTGTTGTCCTAAGTGAGGATTTTTCCTTTTTGTTTTATTTTTTGTTAAATTTGTTGTGGTGTTGAATGGTGTCATTTCGTACACAGTGTTTTTCTCTTTTGTTATTTTTACATTATCTTTAACTTATGTTGATCACTATGTGGACACTGACCCATTTGTTTTGGGCTTTGGGCTTAATTTTATATTAAGACTTTCGTTTACACTTAGTGTTGGGCTGGGTGATCGAGTCCTCACCTAGGATCGGATTGCTTGACTCGACATTTCTGTTAGGCCCGTCTCCTAGTCGTGATAAAAAGACTGAAAATGAAATGAAAAATTTGAAGAGGCTTTGTTGGGGAGGGGTTTGAGTTAAGTTGTCTCGCATAAAGTAGACAAAATGGTGTGTACTCACCCCTAAACTGTTGCCCCACAATGATAAACTAAAAATGAAAATACGTAATGAATCATTTGTGCGAGTGGGCTTTGAGTTAAGCTTTCTTGCATTAGGTGGACCTAATGGTGCTTACTCTCCCCTAGACTGAATTACTTTAGATGATTGGCCTGCAAAGTGAAAGAAAAGAAAGAAAGAAATATGGAAATTTGACCATTGGAGAATGTGTTTGTTTTTTTATTAACTAAAGTAATAAAACAGTTGTATGTGTCATGTTTCTGAACATAAAACACTAAACCTGATCAAGGTATTTCATGGCTTTTGTGATCATCGTTGTTATATTATATTCCTGTGGCATGGTGTACTTAGATGTCATGATCCCAACCTCAAACCCCTTTGAAATATGAGATTGTGATAAGGATTCTCCACCAGAAGAATGACATGTGCATATTAATACTCAAATTGAAGCATTATAATGTTGGATTACATCACTTAGGTATCCTTAAAAATGATAATATTACAAGTAATCACAACATATTTTACCATATTTTAGCCTGATTAAAATTTTTTTTTTTATTTAATATGCACACCATAAATAAATTGTGATTTCATCTGGTAACAATCAAATTTTAATCTAACATGAGTTATTATTTATAAAACGAAACAGTCTTAACTTTATTTCAAATACTAGGGCCACTAAATGTAACCCTCACACCAAACTATGCATAGGAGAAAGTAAAACCCACACACACGCTAGGTCCAAGATTTAGAGTTCAATTTCTACCTTGAGTGTCTAGTCTCTTTGGTGCACCTCAAGGACCAGTCATTAGAGCTTGGGTCATGAGGCTCATTAACCATTTTATGACTTCTTATTTTGCAACAATAACTTTCTTAGAAGGACTTGAGGAAGAACCAACTCTTGAAGATAAGGAAAAACCAAAGCTTGCGATCACTTGGGATTTCTAACAAGCAACTGTGGCTAAGACTCCACCCGAGACCATTCCTGCATCCAAACTACTGTGCCTACTTATGGAGGCATTTGAAGGCATGACAAGATGAAGTTGTTCAAGATATTCCAAACTCCATAGTAGGTGGTATCAAAGCAAGTTTTGTCATTTTTGGATTTTAATTGATGAATTGGATAATGTCTCGGCTATACTTGATTTGCCGAAAACCTTTTGTGTTGTTTTTATTTTTGATGTTATTTATGTAATTTGTGACATTAGGGCAACCCTTTTGTGGGGTATTTAAACTCTCCTTAAGGGGTTATCTGAGTAAATTTGAAATCAACTGAAAAACCTAAAATTTGGATTTGGAGTTCCCTCCTTATTCGGCCCCCATTTTCTTTAGTGAGAATTTGATAGAGTGTGTGACCAACCATTGAATCACCGGTGTTCTTTGATTGCCTTGTGGTGATTCTCTTTACACTGAGTCTTCCTCCACTTCATTCCAGAGGTGGACATCCCTAGAGAGGATTTAGAAGGTTTGCTGCAAACCAAGTTGGAGAGGCTTCCGTGTTGGAGTCCATTGAAGTCAAAAGGTGCGATTTTAGCACTCTTTCAGACCATCTTGTAGCTTTCCATGTACAACTTTTGCTCCATAGTGTTTTTAGTTCTTATTTTTGGAGTGTCTCTTGTTTCCTTCCAAAAAAGGTATATGGTCCAAATTTTGCGTATTTTGGACATATATTGAGTGACTTGTGGTCGTTTCTATTTTAGGTTCGAAACTGCCATTTTGGTGCCTTTTCGGACAGTTTCAATTGCGTTTACATATCTTTGATACTTGTCAGTATTTTTGTGTGATTTTTGGAGGGTGTTCTCAACTCTCATTGAATTTCGAATGGTCCAATTTCAAGTCAATTGGACAACAGACAAGTGAGTTGCATATTTAGAAATTTTGTGTTCTATTTTTGCTGTGATAACCGCCAACAACCAAGGGCTTTCCAAAGCTTGCATCCCTTGGCGCATCACTCTTCCATTGATCTGCCTTGGTATTGTCCTTTTGGTTACTCTCTATATCTGAAAAGAATAAAACCACAATGGAGTGAGCTACAAAGTTCAGCAAGTAAATCTAATGCTTAAGAATTACAATCTCATGTAGTTGACCAAATGTAGGACCAACACCCATCACTTAGGCGTATATCTAAACCTCTATATAATACCAATATGTTATGCACTATGAATATCACACAACTCCTTTCTATTCACTTTAATGCAATAATAATATAAGTCAATGTAATGTCCATTTGATTAAAACAATGAAGTTGTTAACAAGTACCGTATTAACATATTCTTCAATGTCATTATGCAGGATCAAATACTATCGTATGTAAAGTCACACACAACCATGAAACTCTACCATACTAGACATTGTATCTAATAGATGTGTCCATGAACAAATAAACCTCATGAGAGCTAGAGTTTTTCAACCCAAGGGAGACTCACAGTTACTCCCCTACTATTTTCCCACTTTACATACATCATACAGTATATAGTCTAACGAAGTATATTAAGTTCCTCTGTACCAATAATACCACCTAGATAATATCTTTTGTACATATAAATATATTCATGATGCATGATTTGCGCATTCTCACTATGCATACATTGAATGCATATAATATATATTAAGGGAAAATGACAAATAAACCATCATCCTTTACTGTTTGTGACAAACCAACCATTATCTATTTTTTGCTAACAAATTAACCATTGAACTATGGAAAAATGTCAAATCCAACATTGCTATCACGTTTGCCGTTAGACGTGATGATGTGGCGCTGCGGTGGTTCGTATACAAACCGTCGCGACTCCATAGTTTTTAAAAAATAAGCCAATAATTGTCATGAACCACAGTGGTGTGTCAATACACCGCGGCGGCTTCATACCAAACTGTCGCGATGTCTTGATAAACCGTTGCGGTGTCTTATGAAACCACCTTGGTGTATCGACACACCGCTGCAGTTTACATACACACCACCGTGATTTACTTCGAATTGTATAAATACACTGAGAACTCCTCACCATTTTCTCAGACATTTTGTTAGCGATTAGCAAACTCTAGAGAATTCTGAGAGCTGAAGTGAACCGCATTTTGGCGAAGTTGAAGAATTTTTTGAAAAGCAAATGGCATCTTGGAGTGTTGAGGAATCTGTTATTAACCGTCAAGTTGAAGTGGGGTCCATAGCAACATTTTTTGCCAATCAGGTACGTGGAATTAGAGATGAAGCTGCAATAGTGTTACTCCCTCTCAGCAACTCTACACGAGGAGGACCTCCGTTCATTATGTCAATCCAGTAGTGACGAAGTCATGGACATAGCCGAGAGTAGGCCTAGACGCCCACAAGCAGAATGTAGCTTCGCTGGTATGGGCTTTGACAAAAAGTATAGTTCACTGAATAAAATTAGAGAAGAAATTGTCGATCATGCATTGAAGAATGGGTACAGGATAAAATTCACCTAAAGTAACGCACATTGCTTGAGGTCCTACGCCGAGGAGATGGCAATGAGCAATACAAGCTCATATGGTCCTACGCCGAGGAGATTCAGAGGTCTAATCCTAGAAGTTTAGTGTGTGTTGACCTTGAGAATAGTGCATTTAAAAGGATATACATGTGTTTGACTACATGCAAGATGGGCGTGTGGAACTATGGTAGACCTGTTATTTGTTTGCACAGTTGCCACTTGAAGGAAGCGACTCTGGGCTAGCTGCTCACTGTTCTCACCATCGATGAGAACGATGGAATGTATCCGATTGCTATAACAGTGGTTGAAGTAGAAAATATGGCTTCTTGGAGCTAGTTTTTGGAATAATTGCTCGACAATCTAAGCACCTCGCGCGACAATGAGTGGACAATTATTTTTGACCGACAAAAGTTGCGGTTGATTGCACTTGCCTTCTATGTTTATGTTATGCGTTGTGTACCAATGTTTGACTCATACTATGAATCTTTGTAGGGGCTAGTGTTAGCTGTCAAAGAGGTGGCAGGGCAAGCGGACCATCAGTTTTGCATTCGACACCTGTATGGCAATTTTTAAAAACAATTTAAAGGCAAGTTGTTCAAAGATGCAATGTGGGCCGCATCTAGAGCCACAATAGAGAGGCAGTTTGAGAGAGAGATGACGAAGTTATTTTTGCTTGACCTAGCGGCCCACAACTATCTACAAGGAATAGATGTGAGATGCTGGGCAAAATAAACCTTCTGCTCTATCCCCAAATGCGACCTAAGCCTCAACAACCTCAGCGAGTCCTTCATACGCCTGCATCCTACCAGCCTGGGACAAACCTATTCTAAGTTTGTTCAAGATCATATGAAAGGGCATTATGGGTAGGATCGTGAAGAAAAAGGAAAAGATGGCTCACTTGATGGACCTTTTGTGCCCACAGATTAGCAATCGGCTAGCCAAACTACAACTTGCCAGTCGAAATTGGAGCCCCCAGTTTTCAAGAGCTACTCAGTTTGAGGTTAGCAACGGTAACGAACAGTACTCTGTCGATTTGGACAGGCGTACTTGTACCTTTACCGGTGGGAGTTGACCGACATCCCGTGTGTCCATGCAGTCCCATGCATTCACTTCACGAGGAGATCCCCTGATGAATTTGTGCATGCGTGCGACCACCAGAAAACATACATGGCAATGTACTCCCACTTTGTCCGCCCTGTCAATGGACAAATCGAGCGGCCACCTATAACTTATTTTGATTAATTATCCCACCGCCATCTAAAAGACTTCTAGGAAGGCCACGATAACATAGAATACGAGATGTGGACGAGGCCCCAAGCTAGATAGTGCTGGCCAAAAGACATATGAACATGACCTGTGACTGGTGTGGGGGTGTGGGGCACAATTCCCGCACGTGCGAAGGTGGAGACGAGTCCAGTGCATGTGGCGGCAGAGGTGACAGAGGCAGAGCCAAAGCTAGAGGTAGAGGCAGATGCGGCAGAGGAAGGTCGGAGGGCACATTATGGGTTTCAGAGTCCCTGAGACAATTCCTGCCATAGTCCCTGAGATAGTCCCTAAGAGAGTTACTGAGACAGTTTTCGACATAGTTCCTGAGACGCAGGTGAGCCCATTATCACATTTACATTTTCCAATGTTATTTGAACTATGTTAATTTCATTTGCAAAGTGTTTTGTAGGAATATGATGTGCAAGGTCCACAAACACAAACATGCACAAATGTGGGCTTTAACCTTCCTTGATACGTTGGTTGGATAAATTAGATTTGATATATATGCGATTGTAATGGGAGTTATCGTTGTAAAATTTGAATTGATAAATTTGAATTGGTTTAATAAATTTGAATTGATATATTGATTCCATACATTTGGTTGTTAAGGATGAATGGAAATTGATTAGTATGCTAATGTCTAGGTACGAACTTTTCATTTGAATCTGTCTTTCAGCGCCATGACTAGCCGCTGCTTTTTTTTTTTGAAGCATCGTAGCGGCTTGCTAACAAATCGTTGCTACCTGTCTACAAAGTCGCAACGGCTTGTCCACAAAACCACCGCGAAATGCTAACGAACCGCGAGAGCTTGTCAACAAAGCTGCAGTAGATGGTTAGAAATCGTTGTGGCGTGTTCAAAAAGCTGCAGCAGTATGTCATGATTAATATGCCGTGTATGTTTCAGTGTTATGCACATGTTGCTAAAATTGTTGCAATGAATGCGATGGCCATGCTTGTTTGTTTATGATGAATGGAATCGTTTGAGTCATTTTCACTCTAAAAAAATTAAAAATTTTGCAGGAGTTTCGCTTGTTTTCAAGTCTATCCCCCCTGTAACATGAACAACAGTAGATATGCATTTCCCAACCAGATATTATCTAAACTATAAACATAAAACGTAAACATGTCAAGCGTCAATTAAGTTTTCTATCCAAACAGCAGATATACATTTCCCAACCAAATATTATCCAAACTATAAACAGAAAACGTAAACATGTTAAGCGTCAATTAATTTTTCTATCCAAATAGATAATTTTCTATCCAAACAGCAATGTAAATGTAAACATAAATTACAGCAAAGTCTACTTAACATATATTCCTAAGCCGCCTTCTTCCTGGTCCATTTCGGCTGCAAATCTGTGATTACAAACAACAATTGAGTGTCCAAGAATATGTTGGATGCATTGGCAAACAACAAACCCTCCACGGATTGATCGTCGTGCTCATGGAATTGTACCTTATTAGTGCACATTCGGATCTCCCTCATCCCCACACTCGTACATCAAAAGATGTCATACGGCCTGCAATGCAAAGGGAACAATTGCTGGTAAAAAAGCGAAAAACAATATGAATTTACACAAGGAAAAATGCATACCGCTCATTGTCAGTGGGAGCTATGATGATAGAGATTGCTTTAGGCATCAATTTCTGGTATGTGAATTGAGTGTGGAGGTCAACAGAAAATATAAAATACGCCTGCTTTGAGTGTGTCTAAATTTAAACAACACATTAGAAACCATGGAACATTAACGAGAACCCAGAGAAGCGAGATGGTTACTTACGTGAATCCACCCTAATGTGAGTAGTGATTTTTGCTGTTGAAAGATGAAGGCACCTTCGTCATTCACCACATAGCATTGCATATAAGTTCGGATCAGTACTAAGATAAAAGCTTATAAACAAAGATACAAAGAAGGCTTCTCACCATATTTGGCATCCCAACTTGCTCTGGGAAGATGATATCAGTGATGGTGTAATCACCGTTGATCTGCTTTCCCCCAAGAATTGTGCATGAGTATTTGCCACAACATACTTCTTGAAGACATCCATCAATTCCTGAGATTACAACAAAAATGGCAAAAGGCCATCAAACTAATAATGCACGAATAAGTGCAGACATACATATATAACCAAATCAAAGATGTATCACGTGCATAGTTGTAAGGGCCTGAGGCTATGACTCACTTATCTCTTGCACCTTGCCAAGCATGACTGGAGGAGCAGGTTGGCGTCTTACGTCAATGGTGCTGCAAATCAACGACATGTTATCACGTCAAACACAAATAAGGTAAAGATTGGACTTTGCGTACAAAGTAAATAACTTACAAGCGGTTTGTGCCTTATGTTGCTTCAGAGGACAATGGAGAGGCTGTTGTACGGGCTGCTCGCTGCTCGATTCTCTGAAGTGCTACCAACAGATCACGATGTTTCTCTTGTGCTCGATGATGCCTCTTCTTTGTTCACTCCTTCACTTTTTTTATTTGGACCTGCGCCATTTGAAGGTGCTCCTCCATCATTTTTATTCTAGTAAGCGCCATACGATGGAGTTCCTCCATCCTGCTCATCCAGTTGGACTCTCCTCAGGCATCAAAGTAAAATGAGATGTCTGAGGAAGGGGCAAATGCATCGGTTACAGAGGTGATGCTGGAGGCTGTTCTATCGAGGGGGCTAAAGGCTGAGCCACTGGAGGGGGGTAGAGGTGCTTGGAGGCTAGGACACTGATTGTGGCTGGTTCAGGGTCTTGCGTACCCATTCCCCTCCAACTTTTTTGACCCTCATTCGGTCCACTTTCAATTTTTTGTACATGTCAGTCGCTGTCTCTTCAATTCTCGTCTCATCCTCCGAGATGGGTACCCCACACTCCTCAACAATCCTCTGGATGAGCCAGTTGAATGGCAGATTCCTGGCCGGGTTGTTGAGCATCTCGTGCATATGACTCAGGATGATATATCCGATGTCCACCTTTTTCCTAGTGAACACCTTCTCCAACAAATAGAGATCCATGCAGCTAACATGGTCTCGGTGTCCATCCCGAGGCAAAATTGTGTACGTTGTGATGAGATGGATCACTTGGGCTATGGCATTCAACTCCCTACCCTTTGGCTTCTTGTACTCAGCAATCTCTAGATCCCAGTGCAACAATCTAAGCACTTCTAGCCCTTCTCCTTGGCTGACGAAAGGTGGATCCCGAGACATGTGATAATACTGATCGCTTGGTCCCTCCAGTACACATCCAAGCATCATATTTAGATCATTGGGAGTCAACCTCAACTCTGATCTAAACATATATGCTAGTACCTCCAATGGCTGGGTGGATAGTTCTAAATTTGCGTAAAAGAGTCTGACAATTCTCTCACAATAACTTCCCCCATCTAGCACAACCTGCCTAATCCAGCATCTTCAACCAATTTTTCAATTCTTATTAAAGCCAATGACTCCAACTCTACTATTTTAGACACAATAATTGTACGATGTTTTATATCATCTTCATACTATTCTTTGGCATACGTTGTCTTGAATAGTTAGGACTGGAAAATCGTTGTAACAGCTGGTCGTTGTTCAGGGTCGAGTTGAGGTTGAGATTGAGATTCTTCCACGGTTTCTCCAACCTCCACGGTTTGGATAGCTTGCACCGCCGCGGTTTGGACAGCTTGCACCGAGGCGGTTGGGACAGAAAGGACAGCTGCGAGTACTCCTTCTTGCACCATTGTTGGACAGGTAGACTCTATTTTTTTTTGCCACTGGTATCGATTACGATAGACCACCCTTTTTCTTGTTGCTCGGGCATATATTGGTGTCGAAGGTCTGGGCTTGTTGTTCACCGAGCCGAGGTTTATGTTGTTTGTTTTTTGGTGAAATGGCTGGAGCCCTCGATTGAGTATGTAGAACAACAGAGGATCAAAGACCGAGGTATGAAAAATCGCTGAGGTTTAGGATGATGCTGCAGCAGTGTGTCAATACACCGCGGTGGTTTGGTATGAAGCTGCCGCAGTGTATTGACACACCGTTGTTGTTCCTCCATGAACCGCCACAGTTCATCATAATTGTTCACTTAGTTTTTAGAAACTATGGAGCGGCGGTGGTTTGTATACGAACTGTCGTGGTGCCACATCATCACATCTAACGGCAAACGTGACAGCGATGTTGGATTTGACATTTTTTCATAGTTTAGTGGTCAATTTGTTAGCAAAAAAAGGATAATGGTTGGTTTGTCACAAACAGTAAAAAATGATGGTTGATTTGTCATTTTCTCATATATTAATAATGCATGTAATATAAACCATGTGAATCTTATTATTAAACATACATAAATGATGCATGATATGGTGTCATACATCGATCTAGACATGTTCTAGCTATGTCTTAAACTATCATTGAAGGACATAAGTAATGGTTAAATAATTTGCTTAAAACATAAAGAAATTGTATTTAATTAACAGGTTCTAGACGTCCACACCTCATCCACGGTCGTCCACTCCAACACATTTCAAGGGCGAAACAAAGTTTTTGGTCGTACGCTTAAGACTCTAATTGTCTGCTCATGACTACATTTTTTAAAACTGAGACTACCATTTTTCTAGATGTTTTCCCCCAAAGTCCAGTCGTTCGCTCTCAAGGCATTTTTCATCTTTGTTACTTCAGTAGTCACCCATCCACGCGTTAGTGGCTATCCTTACTCATCCATGGATGTCTACACTTCCGTGGATACTTGCTCTCACAACATTTTACTTATGTTTCAGCCATCCACACTTCGACCCTAGTCGACTGCACTAGATGCGAATTGTTGAAATCCTTCAAAATTTCTTCATTTTTCTTATATAAAATTCATTTTAAACTAAACCAATACACAATATAAATGTCTTAAAACATTCTGTATCATGATTTCAACAATTCTAATCTAAAATCGCCACCTATAACATGCAAATTTCACAAAATTATAACTCTTTAAGGATTAGAGTTGGATTCCAACACTTTCAAGCTTTGGTTTAAACTACCAAGTTCCACCTCTTTTTTCCTTTTTGGACTCTTTAGAATCCCCTTCACATTTTGAACATTTCCCTCTTGAGATTCAAACTCAAAATCTCACTCTTTTCTCTTAACTTTCAATTTTTCTCCACAAAACCCTATTTCTCCTCTTCTCTCTCTTTCTCTGTTTAACAACTTCCCTCACCATTCACTCCTTTTGATAAGAAGAAGTTTATCTAGAGAATTTCTTGGCCATTTACCATGTTGGCCATAATCAATGAAGTCAAAAGACCAATTTGTCCTTAAACTTCTCATTATTTACAATTTAAGTTGCTTACTTTAGCTTAATATGTGGCACGACCCTATTGGTGAACATGCTTTATTGCATGACATCATAGACACATGCCTTAGGAAACTTTCATCCAATTCCATGCACATTTATATATGTCATCCATAAGTATGCAACTAGTTTAGAAAACTAGTTTATTCACAAACCTTTATTATGTATAATTCTTTAATTTTTTACTTTTATACATCATTTATATATGTCATTCATAAGTATGCAAATTTCAATTCTGCCCTCCTTAAAGAAAATTTCATCTCAAAATTTAAATTCAATTACCTCTAAAAAAGTCAGGGGTACTTTACTTCCATGTCAGAGCAAAGCTCCCATGTAGCCCCCTTCACTAGTCAATGCCACCATTGAAATTTAAAAATTGAAATTATCTTGTTACAGAGCACCTTGTCTTTGGTATCTAAGATGGCTATAGGCTCCTCTTTAATTTTATTCCAGGTTGAAGATTCAATTCTCTCTAATCAATTACATGTGAAGGATCAAATTCATATTTATGTAGCATCGAAACATGAAACACATTATGGATATTAGCTAGTTGAGGTGGTAATGCTATTTTGTAGGGCATTGCACCAACTAGTTTTAAAATTTTGAATAGTCTAATGAATCTTGGTGCTAATTTTCTGCCTTTACCAATTTTTTGAATACTTTTATGTGTTCTTGCTTTGATAAATACATAATCACCCTCATCAAATTCTAACAGTCTCTTTCTCTTATCAGCATAATTCATTTGACGACTTTAAGCAATTAAAAGTCATTGCTTAATTAACTTGATTTGCTCATTGGTATCTTGGATCATTTCTGGACCTAACAAATCTTTTTCTCCAATCTCTGCCCAACATAAAGGAGATATACATGATCTACCATATAATGCTTCAAATGGTGCTATGCCAATGGAAGACTTATAACTATTGTTATAAGTAAACTCCACTACATGCAAATTATCTTCCCAACTTCCTTAGAAATCCATAACACATGCTCTCAACATATCTTCCAGAATTTGTATTGTTCTTTCATATTAGCCATCTATTTGAGGATGATTAGCTATACTACGATCCAATGTAGATCCCATTTCATTTTGTAAACTCTGCCAAAATTTTGAAGTAAATCTAAGAACTATATCAGAAAATATGGAGATAGGTACACCATGCAACTTTACAATATTTCTCATATATACTTTAGCCAAATAGTCTACTGAATGACTACTACATATGGGTATAAAATGACTGGATTTATTAAGTCTGTCCATAATCACCCACGTAACATCATTACCTTTAGAAGACTTTGGCTAACTAGTTACAAAATCCATGGTTATTTGTTCCCATTTCCATCCTGTTTAGGTAATGGTTCTAATAATCCTGGTGGTCTTTTGTGCTCAGCTTTCACTTTCTGACACGTTAAACAATTATATACATATTTAGTAATATCACCCTTCATTCCTTTCTACCACACTTCTCTTATCATATTCTGATACATTTTTGTAGTACCAGGGTGAACAACAAATTTGGAACAATGATATTTCTTCAAAATTTCTTCTATTAATTTTCTAATGTCTGGAACTACCATTCTTCCTTTGAATCTTAATTCTCCCTCAGTCTCAGTAGAAAATTTAGTTGTCTCGCTAGCTAACATATTAGCTTGTAAAGTCTTTATTCCTTATCTTCCAATTGTAAATCAGTGATTTCTTGCATCATTGTAAGTTTTACTATTATATTCTGAAGATATATTCGTCGATTCTTATTCTACAATTGCAATTTGTAGGTATTAATTTCAAACCACATTTCATACTCTCATATACCCATAGTGGTTGCTATTATTCTTGACTTTCTACTCAAAGTATAAGCAGCCACATTTGCTTTACCTGGATGATAATGAAGGGTATAATTATAGTCTTCCAAAAATTTCATCCAGAGTCTTTGTCTTTGATTCAATTCTTTACGAGTAAATAAATATTTTATACTTACATAGGTGGGACCACTAACTTCTTTTTCAAAAGTTGAAATGTTATTTCACATTTATTATCCCACTCAAATTTCACCTTTCTTTATTAATCTTGATAATGACATAGAAATTTTAGAAAATCCTTCAACAAATCACCGATAATATCTAGCTAATCCCAAGAAACTTCTTAGCTCATATGCTGATTTTGGCTATTCCCACGTCTTTACTTCTTTAGTTTTTGAAGAATCCATTGCCATACCATTACTAGAAATAACAAGTTCTAGAAATTTAATTTCCCTTAAAAAAAATTTACATTTACTAAATTTGGCATATGATGGATGTTGCCTTAGTAATTCCAACATTGATCATAAATGCCATTTATGCTCCTACTTTGAAGAGTAATATATTAAATTGTCATCAATAAAGACGATAACAAAAATATCCAAATATGGCTTGAATATCTGGTTCATAAGATCCATAAATGTTGTCAGTGCATTAGTCAATCCAAATGGTATTACTACATATTCATAATGACCGTATCAAGTTGGGAATGCTATTTTTTAACATCTTCTTCTTTGATTTTCAACTTATGGTATACTAATATTAAAACAAATTTTGAAAGCCACCGAGAATCCCTTAATTGATCTAAAAAATCATCAATTCTTGGCAACATATACATATTCTTTATAGTTACTTGATTCAATTGCCTACAATTGATACGCATTCTTAGGGTTTAGTCTTTCTTTTTGACAAATAATGTTGGTGCACCCAAAGGAGATGTATTGGGTCAAATGAATCATTTTTCCATTAATTCTTCGAGCTATGTTTTTAGTTCTCTCAATTTAGCTTGTGTCATACAAACTTGATTTACTAGTGTTTGACCACCCAATGGAGACTCTACACTCAAGCAATATTTTAAATGTATTGTTCCTAGTCTTAATGTATACACAGTAGATGCAGAAATACAGGAATGTGTAGCTCCCAAATCAAATAAAAGTCTTATCTGCGAACTAAAAAAATGTAAATATACCTTCAATAACAACACTATCCTGTAGTTCCTTTGGTTGGTCAAAAGCCTAAACTTTTATAGGTTGACTAGTGGACTCCTGACGACCAGCTCCCATTTCACTATTCCCAGCTTAATTAGATTTAGCATATGAAGCTAAAGGTGTAGCCATTGGAGAAGTATACTATTGTTCTCCACCTCTCTAGAAAAATGAAGACTATAATAATGGTTTTTTGCAATTTTTCTTCATATGAACCTATTTTGCACAATTAAAACATTTTCCCAACCATGACATCCCTTATTTGAAACCACCTCTACCTCTTGGCTGAAAACTTCCTCTCTCACTCGATACTGATGGGGTTGAAGACTGAGCTGTTCCAAATCTCCTTTTCTTTGAGTCACTACTCGATTTACTATCTTCCTTCTTGGCTCCCTTGGCTCTTTTAGCCTCCCACTTTTCTCTACTACTTCAAGCTTCTGTTCAATCAACATTTCTCTATCCACCACATCAGAATATGATTCCAATCATAAAGCCACCAATCTATTAGAAATTTTAGGTCTCAACCTCTGCTCAAACCATTGGGCTTTCGCAACTTCATTAGGAATAAAACTGTTTTCATATCTTGATAAATCCTCAAATTTACCTTCATATTCTGTGACCAATAATTCTTTCTGGGTTAAATCTAGAAATTCTTTCACCTTTGCCTATCTCATAGCTCTAGGGAAAAATCATTCTAGGAACATATTTCCAAACTACTGCTAATCTACTATCTCTTCCAATGATTCTTGTGTTTGATTCCACCATTTATTAGCTCGACCTTTCAATTGATTTACATACAATTTAACTTTCTAATTTTCTAGTACTTCATCCACAAAAAAATTATTCTTTATCTGATGTAACCATTCTTCCATAATACTAGGATATGTCTCTCCATGAAACACTAGAGGTTTATTCTTTCGGAACTCATTCTTTATTTGCATTTCAGTAGGTTCAATTCTTTCCACCCTTTCTGCAGCAATGTTCATAGCAACACTTTTTGCCATGGACTCAGCCATTTCTCTCATGGTTCTCATCATTTCTAATATTTCTTCTATTTCATTTCTTCCTCCATGAGATGGTTGACCACTTTCCATCTACACTATAAAACAAAATTCTAGATCAATTTACAAGTTGACCAATAACAAGGCAAATTAAGAGACTTTTCTACACACTCTACCCATAACTCTATCTAAACTAACATAGAATTCATATTTAGAGCTTAGATACCATGTTGTCACGACCCCGACCTCAAACCCCCTTGAATTGAAGGATTGTTATCAGGATTCTCCTCCCGAAAAACTACACGTGCACATTAATACTTGGATTGAAGCATAACAATGTTAGATTACATCACCCAGATATCCTTACAAAGGATAATATTACAATTAATCACAACATATTTTACCATATTTTACCCTGATTACATTTTTCTCTTTACTTAATATGCACACCATAATTAAATATGTGATTTCTTTCTAGTAACAATCACATTTTAATCTAACACGAGTTATTATTTATAAAACGAAATAGTCTTAACTTTATTACAAACACTACGGCCATTATATATAACCCTCATACCAAACTATGCATAGCAGAAAGTAAAACCCACACACAAGCTAGATCCAAGAGTTAGAGTTGTATTTCTACCCTGAGTACCTAACTTCTTGCCTTTGATCTGCCTTGGCATTGTTCTTTTGGTTACTCTATATATCTGAAAAGAATAAAACCACAATGAAGTGAGCTATAAAGCTCAACAAGTAAATCTAATACTCAAGAATTACAATCTCATGCTATTCACAAAATATAAGATCAACACTAACCACTTAGGTCCATATCTTGACCTCTCTATAATACCATTATATTATGCAGTATAAAAATCACACAACCTCTTTCTACTCACTGTAATGCAATAATAATATAAGTAAATGCAATGTACATTTAATTTAAACAATAAATTTTTTTAACAAGTACCGTATTAACATATTCTTGAATGTCATTATGCAGGATCAAATACCATCGTACATAAAGTCGCACACAACCATGAAACTCCACCATACTGGACTCTGTGTCCAATAGATGTGTCCATGAACAAATAAACCTCCTGATGGCTAGAGTTTCTCAACCCAATGGAGACTCACAGTCACTCCCCTACTATTTTCTCACTTTACATACGTAAAATATATAGCCTGACGAAGTGTATTAGGTTCCTCTGTAACCAATAATACCACCCAGAAAATATCTTTTGTACATATAAATATGTTCATGATGCATGATTTGTGCATCCTCACTATGGATATATTGAATGCATATAATACATACTAATAATACATCTAATATGAACATACAAAACTTGTTATTAAACATACACAAATGATGCATGATATGGTATCATATATTTATATCTAGACATGTTCTAGCTATGTCTTAAACTATCCTCAAAGGACATAGATAATGGTTAAATAGTTGGCTTAAAACCTAAAGAAATTGTACTTAATCAACATGTTCCAAACGTTTGTACCTTATCAGTGGTCGTCCGCTCCAACACATTTCAAAAGCAAAACGAAGGTCATCCGCTCAGAACTTCGATCATCTACTCATGACTACATTTTGAAAAATCAAGACACTACCATTTTTGCAGACGTCTGCCCCAAAAGACCAGTCGCCCATCCACATGTCTGTGGCTACCCTTACTCATTCGCGGATGTCTACACATCTGCGGATACCTACTTTCACGGCTATTTACTTATATTCTGGTCGTTCGCACTTCAACCCTGGCCTACCGCATTGGATGCAGATTGTCAAAATCCTTCGAAATTTCTTTATTTCCCTAATACCAAAATTCATTTTAAACTAAACCAATACACGAAATGAATGTCCCAAAACATCCAGTATCATGATTTCCACAATTATAATCTAAAATCATCACCTATAACATGCAAATTGCACAAAATTATAACTCTTTTAAGGATTAGAGTTACTTAGATTTCAAAACTTTCAAGCTTTGGTTTAAGCTACCAAGTTCCACCTTTTCCTTCCTTTTTGGACTCTGTAAAATCTTCTTCACGTTTTGAACACTTTTCTCTTGATATTCAAAACTCAAAATCTTACTTTTTTCTCTCCACTTTCAAATTTTCTTCCCCAAACCCTATTTCTCCTCTCCTCCTTTTCTCTCTCTTCTCTCTCTTTCTCTATTTAACAACTTCCCTCAAGATTCACTCCTTCTTCTGATAAGAAGAATTTTATCTAAAGAAGTCCTTGGTCGTTTACCATATTGGCCTTAATCATTGAAGTTAAAAGACCAATTTGCTCTTAAATTTATCATTATTTATGATTTAAGCTACTTACTCCAGCTTGACATGTGACATGACCTTATTAGTGACCTCATTTTATTGAATGACATCATATATACATGTTTTAGGAAACTTTCATGCAATTTCATACACATTTGTATATTCAACTATACCAATATATCTAAATGATTTAGAAATGCAGTTTATTCCCAAATCATAATTATACACAATTCCTTGATTTTTACTTTCATACATCATTTATATGTCATTTATAAATATGCAAAATTTCAAGTCATTACATGAGAGTCTATGAGTGGCTCCATTTTCACTAAAATTTTCATACAATATAGTAGGACCTATTTTATATATGTACCACATTATAGTGAAATGCTTTAATGTTTGCCATACTGCTTGTTTATAAGCCAGTTTTACATAAATGTTTTATACTTGACATGCTCATTATAATTTTCTTAATACAAATGTTGAATATATAAATTTATCCTTATTAAGTTTAGTCGACTCACCCCAAACAATTCCTCCATTTCAGATTTGAGTCAGAGAGATTACCAGTTGCTGACACTGAAGTAGATTTGACATTTATTTCTTCTATTTTATTTACTTCCTTTGAAGGTACTATTTTTAATAAGGTTAAAACATTGGTTGACTTTCCTTATTTTATTATTCACATAGTTTTTGACTTATTTATTTTCATAGTATTATTGATGTCATCATTAGACTTGTTAGTTAGCTCAGTATCATTGGGCCCTGACTTTTATTTTTATGTAAGTCTTTAGTTGTCATTTAATATAATTAAAGTTAAGAGTCAGATGATTCAATCCATTTTTGGACCGTGTCATTCCTCGTTCTACCTCAAGTCACCTTTGGATCATGACAAGAACATTACTACATACCTTGGTAACTATATATAAAATAGTGCCACCACAATTTTCTTTATAGAAAATAAGCTTAGTGAAAATATGGTTACTCAAAACTTTTGCACACTGTATGCTCATAGACACGTAGAGAAAAAGAACAACTGTTTGACGACCAGTCAATGTGTAACAACCCAAAAATCTTAAGTATATTTATAATGAATTTAGCAAAAAAATGGAATCTACTTATGACAATTCCAATAAGTAAAATTAAAATAAAATTGAACTATCTACTAGTAGTAGTAAAAAAAAAAAAAAGAAGAAAAAATTCGACACACCTCCATAATAACTAAAATTTAAAACATCAGAATTTGAGTTGATGAAGATAAAAACATCGTCTCGAAATAAACTAAAACAAAGATAAATATAATAAAACTCGAAAATTTAACTCCATGTCATGGTTCCACGAATCATCCATGCTATAATTTGAAATCAAAGTAAAATAACTAAATGAGTATGAAAATCTCAGTAACAAAAATACAAAAAAATGAAAACTTCTATTCCTGTGAAACCAATTACAAAAAAAAATCTCATAATTAAGAAAGAATCCAAGTTTAAAGACTAATAATCACTGAGTAACTAATCTCATAACAAAACAAATTTCTTATGAGATTATCAAAATTACTCATCTGTAGTACTTGCTAGCGAGGCATCCATGCAAGTGGGGAGATTAACCAACGTATCAAAACCCTACATTTGAAAATGAGTGTATCAACCCTTCACTTGCCCATACATTATAGGAGCACAAAAGTCAGTTTGGTTCGATTCAGTTCAATTTTAAGGTAGAACCAGAACCGAACTAAATTTAATCGGTTTGCAAAAATAGAACCAAGGCTTGAGATATTAAGGCAAAAAATTGAACAATAACCAAACCGAAAGTTTTGGTTCATTTATTATTGGGTTTCAATTCTACTCATTATATAATATATATATATATATATATATATATATATATATATGTGTGTGTGTGTGTGTGTGTGTGTGTGTGTACTCATATAAATTTAACAAAAATAATTGAAAAGTAAAACAAACATTTACTTCATTAGTTCATTAGTTGTTGGATGAGTGAGATTAAACGTCCTTTAGTGGTGGGGGACGTCCGATGCTGGGTGATGGATGGATACGATGGGAGGAGGGGCATCCATAGGCACTGACTGATAAAACTTTAAAAGGGTCAGGTGCAAGGTACACAATATTTTAAATGGAGGCATATGAAGGGATGTCGTTGGATGAAAGAGTAGACAAATTGATGGCTGTTGGATTAAAGAGGAGACAAATTGATGGTCGTTCGATGAGTGAGGTTGGACGTCCTTCAGTGATGGGGGACGTCTGATGCTTGATGGGATGAAAGAAGGGGCATCCAAAGGTGTTGGAGGATAAAGGTTTAAAGGGGTCGTGTGCAAGGAACTATATTTTAAACAAGAGAGGATGAAAGGATAGTCATTGGATGAGAGAGTAGATGAATTGATAGCCATTGGATGAGAGAGAAGATGAATTGATGGCTAACGGATGAGACTCATGACATAGCAAACGAATTGATGGCCGTTGGATGAGCAAGGTGGGACATTCTTCAATGATGGGGGACATCTGATGCTAGGTGATGGTTGTCCTTCAAGAGCTAAGGTATGCCCATCAATGATGCGCGCGCATTTTTGGACATCCAAGTGCAAGCATTAGAAGTCCCTTGGACTTCCAAGTGAGAGCATTGGACGTCTCTGACGTTGGAGGACAACCAAGTTGGTTGTCTAAGTGAGAGCATTGGACGTCCCTCGACATTATATGTTTTAGTGATGTCACATACTGATCAAAATCATCAAATAACATAATTTGTTACACATTAAACATACAAGAAATATAAGCTCTACTTCGTCATTAAACATACAAGTCCTAATTCATCATTAAATATCAAGTTCTATGTCATTTCTAATTTGTCGTTAAACATACAAGTTCTAAGTCATTACTACTCACTAGTCACTAAGTTTGGCTGGTCCACTATCTCCATTAGTTGATGTAAGCTCCGCAAAATATAAATTCCAAACAAATTATATTAAAGATAGTAATCAAGTACATGTTTTCCGCTACTAAAAGTTGACTCTAAAGTTGGATCTACCCGATTTTTCTTATGTTTAAAATTGTCATAAATTTAAAATTTTTCTTTTACAAATACGACGGAAGGCTTCTTGTTCTTAAAATCATTTAAAGATGATAATTCAAATTCTTTCCTTAAACATTTTATAAAATAAATACAGCGGAAAACTAAATAAATGAAACAAAGTAGTTTAAATACAAATATTTTCTTTTGCCATTTAAATACTTCACAAACTCATTTACAAAATCTTTCTATTTTCTCTCTATCTTTAGCCTAGCCAGCCACAAGGTCCATTCATGCAAATCTTTCATTAATTGTCATTGACTTGTTCTCCTGTTTCTCATACATACCTACATCACAAGACTTAACTAATAAGCCTAAGGCTCAGTAAGTGATATAAAAATAAGGGATGATGCATATGCTATGCCATTTTAAAATCTGTATGCAGTCTTCTATTTTTCATTTTAAGGAAAGGAACATATCCTTTCCTTTCCTTATACCAAGAGAAAGGATACATCCTATGCTCATGTGGCTATCCGTCACTCAATATCTGGTAACGCAGTAAACAACTTAAATATTCTATGAAAGCAATCAACAGTCAGCATACAACCCTAATTCTTGCAATGTAGGGTCTGAAGACCAAAACACATGCATATCACTTACCTGCGGTCCTTAGCACGTTTATGAAATTAACGTTATCCTTCTTCATTTTTAATACATTCAAAGAAATCAATAATATTTAACCATAAATAACTTCACCTAATTCCATAACCTTAATGATTAACAATCCCATTGTTCAGCTAAATTCCTTAACAGTTTCAACAAACCAAACACAATCCATTAGATAAACCCACTAAACCTCATTCTCCATTTTTCATTGCTTCACTTTTTATACAAAGTCAACCACAACAAATAACACAACCCAACCATACATAGAAAAATTCTTCAGCCAATCATAAAATCCAAACATCAACCCTTTAGCAGTTTCTAACATCCACAAACTAAATAACAATAGCTAAACTCAGCCATTAATAGTTATCCAAACAGGTTAACAACCCATCCTCAAATTACAGAGTATAATCCATCAGAAATATCCATAACCAAACAGAGAGCAGCACAATTATTTTGCAAATCATAACTGTAACAACCCACTTTTAACACACATTAACAATATATATGAGCAAAATATATCGCAAAACCAGGAGACAGCAACAACAAGGGAGCATTACAATTTAACATGGCACAGAATATTCATCTAGTTACAAGAAACAGAGCTTATCCACTTCATAAATTCATCAATCCCATAAAAACTTTGCATTACCTAAAAAGGCCGAGAGAAAACTCGCCTCTCCTTCAACTTCTGCTTATTCCTCTTCTTCTCTCTCTGTTTCACCTCAAGAACACCCGAGTGATACCACCAAACTCCACACCACTTTTCCTTTCACTGCAATTTTCCTCATGTCCCACTTGCTCTATGTAATTCTCAACTCTCCTTATGCCATCCACGAGTTATAGGTAAGAAGAAGCTTCGCAGGGAATGGGCACTCACCCACCCCAATGAAGGAGGTCCACACAGATCACACCACCTTGAAAGCCCCTTACCCTTTTCTAAAGAATCACGTTAAATTGTTGGAGAAGTAGAAGACAAGCCAAAGGAGAGATCCAATTTTTCTCCAAATTTTGCCAACAATTCCAGCAAGTGGGCTTCCTATCTGTTAGGCAGAACAAATGAAATAAACCCGTTCAATGCGAAACCAACAGGACCAGACCAGCACGCTTTAGCCACAACAATTGTTCGTCACAGAAATCCCATGCCTAATTCATCCATACGTCTCTACAATTCACAGCTGTAAATCCAAGAAAATCCAAACGCAGTAGCCACCAACGACAGAGAATCAGCCATGACTTATCTCATCGAACGCACGGGTTCGTTCGATGCCCAAGAACCAACACCTCGCAGTTTGTTCTTCGTTCCCGTAGCTTGGGCATTTCACCAACGCCAACCCCATGAGTTAGCAAGTCGCCCAGTGATTACCCGACGCAAGCCTGAGATCGACGCATGCTCGCTTCGCAGAGGAGAATCACTTGCGGTTCGTCCAAAGTCTCCCACAACTCTCCTCCCCCGATTCCCCTCACACTCTCTCTCTCTGTTCTCTCTTTCACAAAATGGTCGTAGACCATTTTGTTTTTTCTCACATACTGGATCAATTCAAGGATGAACCAGTTCAGTCCACCCAATCCAATTTACTTCCATTTCTTCATTCATTTTAAATCCTCCCCTTTCCATTTATTTAAATTTCTTCTTTTAATTTAATTCTCCTTCTCTTCAGAAAGCCAACCAAAACTTATTTCTTCCCATTTGTCTTCAAATCGGATCGGTTAAAGACAAATCAGTTCAAGCCTTTATTTCTCATTTTTCACTTAACCTCCATTTTTTTCGGTCGACATTCTTGACAGCACCTTCGACCGATCCCTCGATAGAATCCTAAAATTTGCTACTGCTTTATATTTCGGTCGAGCCTCACGACCGCTTCCTGGACCGATGACTCGACAGCAAAATGTCCAAATTTGACAGATTCAAAACCGATTGTTTTTCAAACGCGTATCTCATCCGCGCCTCAACTGCAGATTCGACCAAAGCACTAATTTACAATCTATAACACCTTTCCATCGGATTACTCGACCGCAGAGTCGACCGCACTTAAACTAAAACTCTAATTTATACCCTGCAACACATTTCGATCAGATAACTCGACCACGGAGTCAACTGCAGTCCGACCGAAATGCCACATCACCTATTTTCTCCAAATGTCGACGTTCCAAATCTTATTTTTATTCTTTTTATTTTATTTTCACTACCACAATTATTTAATTACTCCTCATTTAATTTACCTTAATAAATCTTAACCAAATTTCATATTTCACTAATCCTAATAATTTCCATACAGTAAATCTTCAATAATTATTTCATCAAATAAATCTCCCATAATTATCCAAGTAATCTTATTACATCCAATTAATCTCTCAATTATCCTTACTTAATTCTGTTATGAAAATAAGGATATTACAAAAGCAACTGTTGAAATAGGAATAACCAAAACATCCCTTACCATTTTACTTAATATTGAAAATTTAAATGAATTCACTTTCCACCATGTTAGAATATCTTGTTTGACTTAAAAATTTTCTAACCTTTTAGATAAATATTGATCAACTTCAGTCTTATTATTTGAAACATCATACTTATTATGATGGTTATAGAACATCTTATATATCTTATTGTGGTCCAAACTACTACTCTGTCTCTTACATGTAGATGATGATGATGCTGCAACACTTGTACTACAATTATCTTCTAAACTTTTAAAACTCAACTTATATTTATACTAAATATATAACCTTTCAATCACAATTTCTACTTGACTTACCAAATCATTTGCCTTCTCATTATCAACTAACATGGTTAGACAATGTTTCAAAAACTATTTTTTTACATCTAGGATCTAATATAACTGCCACATACATGAAGAAATTAATTTTATCATAACTTCCCCAATACTTGTCAAACTTTCCTTGCATTTCAATAGTCATTAATAATGCATTATCACACTGAGTGTACTCTTAGATAACCATGTTTAAATTACATACTTAACTAAAATAAATATTCAAAGTAACATGCGAGGAGGTCAAAACAATTTCAATTATATCATAAATTTTTTTAAGAAATTGATAAGTTCTCTAGCATTAGCCCAATCTTATGTAATGGGAGGTCTTTCTCCACACAAGTCAACAAGATAATGGCTATCAGTTTCTCTTAACCTCTCAAAAGCTTTTTCAAATTTTTTGACACTTTCTAACATTAAATATGTAAAATTTCATATGGTATGCACATTAAGACAAATATTACTTTGGCATGTGATTTTAATATTTTCAACACAATTTCTAAAATTTTGTAGCCTTACAAGTGAAGATCGAACATACTTCATAGCTCTACATACTCTTGTGATAGACTCTTGATCATATTTTAACCCATCACAAACAATCAAGTTCAAAATAAGTGCAAAACATCGTATATGCATGTGTTCTCCATTCAAAACTAACTCAAACCAATTTTGGACACTTTTGATCAAATATGAAATTGCAACATCATTTGAAGAAGCATTATTGACCATAATAGTCAATATATTTTCAATTCCCCATTGAAAGAAGTATCTTTCTACTTCTACACCAATCGTTTCACCTTTATGATTCAAAATAAGCAAAAATTAATAATCTTCATATGCATGGTCCAATCACTATCAATATAAAGAGCAGTTAATATCATGTAACTCAAATTTTGAATGGAAGTCCATGTATTGGTAATAAAGCATACTTATTGAGATGTCTTTCTAAAGTATTCTTTTAACTTCATTTTCTCTTTCTCATAAATATTAATAATGTCTCATTGAAGAGTAGTTCTAGAAAGTACAATAAATTATGATTGCACATATTGAGAAAATGCTCTAAAACCCTCTCCTTCAACAAACTTTAGAGGCAATTCCTCAACAATAATCATCTTTGCAAGTAGTTCTCGACAAGTCACAACACAAAAACATGATAAAGTTAGTCCCACATTATCTATATTTTGAAATCTTAAAGTCTATTGCTTCATATCAACATTTACCAGTATTTTTTTTTACAATTACGAATGTGTTTTTTCAAGTTTGATGTCTCATTCTTCAATGCGTGACATGCATATAACTGTGAACAATGATTATATTTTGCTTTCAGGTTGCTAGGATCAGTACTTTCAATCCTAGTAAAATTATCCCAAATTTCTTTTTTTTTTCTTTTTGTTTGACCAAAAGTATTACTAAGTATCCATATTCATCTAGGAGGAGCAGCCCACATCTTCTTCGCACTAGAGAGTTCTCAATTTTTCTACTTCACCTACGCTTTTTCTTGTAGTTTCTTGAATATAATCCACATTTCCATGTATAATGGACAGAGAATTTTCATGACAATCAAGTAGAGCGAGTGATTTTGAACAACAAAATTTTATAAAGAACAATTCACAAGGTTTATCCGTACATGGAGAATCTGTTCTTCAAGAGCCATTGGGGTTATCCACCATGCCACCCTCGTTATGATCCTAGCAGATGGGGAATTCCTGTGAAGCATAGCACTCCAACTTCAAGAGTAGTGAATATACATGTTTGCTTCGTCAGGTTGGAGCGGAGTAAATTAGATTTGGCGGTGAAGATTCAAAAAGTATTATGGGGATTTTTGGTTAGGAAGATCATGAAAAAGATCATGGCGATGAGGGGTGAGGCAGATGGTATTGAGAAAAAGCTCCAGGAAAGATGATTTGTTGAGTTGATTGGAACTAATGCAAAGGAGAGGTTAAAGGTGAATGAGACACTGATGAATCTGCTTTTTAAGTTAGATTTAGTTAGGGGTATGGATTTTCGAAGTCAGAGATTGCATAAAGGGGGTTATCAAGAAGGTAATCACCTTGAAGGAAAAGGTTGGTACTATCGCTCCTGAAGATAAAGTCGCTGGTGTTGTTATTCGCACTCTAGCAGTTGATAATGATGATGCCGCAATGGAGATAAAATTTTTTGAAAATAGTGAAAAGCATTTGGCATATTGTTTGGGTCCAGAACAACAACACGACGATATTGCAATTCTGAAAAGAACTGCGACTCTTTGGCAAATGGAATGAAAGGTGCCTACATTGGGTCAGGCGATCTGATTTTCAAAGAGGATCCGACCACTTGGCCCAAGTCTATGTTGTCAACATAAGATTTTGTATGATTTTAAGCACAAACCAATTAATTTGGGCCAAGGTCCATATAGCAATTAGGAGAATAATAGTGCATAATCTTTTTTCTTTTCATTTGATCAAAAGTAGAATTAGGAGTAAGATCCCCTACAATTTTACTAATGCTTGCCATCCTAAAATTAGTAAAACAAGTAAACAAGTGGCTAACCTACTTGTAGAATCATAGATGGAAGAGATTCTTCTTGCCTTGCATTGTTGTTGTTGCTCCCTATTGTGTTGAGAGAGTCAACTACCAAGGGCTCGAGGCGAGGCTATTTTGATTTTTGAATTAAAAAACAAAATTTAAACTCCCCTAAAGGCTTAAACAAGGGCACTTGAAGAGATTATTTTCCTAATAGATATTAGGTTTAATTGTTTTGATGATGAATGATTAATTTGATTATAACTTGTTTATCATTTGAATATGTTTGTATATAATCTTCATTGGAAATACCCTCTAACAAGGTATTTATATTTGCTAACATGTGTGCTTAAGTACACGTAGTTAAAGGTTTGATCAATTGGACTTAGGAGCTTCAAAGAGCGTAAAACACGCTCTAGCAGTCGGCCAGAGTAGAATGGCAGTCGACCAAAATCTTACAGAGAGCAACAGATTTTGTGAATTTGACGAGAGGTGGTTGACTTAAGGCAAAAGGCAATCGATCAAAAATATTACAAATTGCTCTAGATTTTGAAGAAATGATGAGCGGTTGACTGGAATGAAGGGCGATCGACCAAAAATTGGACAAAGTTGATTTAAGTTCTTGACTTGCGTTGAAGTGGTCAACCAAAGGTGAGAGCAGACGACTGATGTAAATGACTAGAGCGAAGAATGGTCGACCATAAGCATAGCGGTAACATCGAATGGTCAAGAAGCGGTCGACCGAAATGTTGCAATGGTCAACCGCTAGATAGTTTTCTATAAGAAGAGGTACTCTAAATTGAAGAACCAAGGAAGAGAAATCATATTGAAGTGCTGCAAAAATTTATTCAAGACAATTCTCTTCACAATTGAGTGTTAAGCCTAACTTTCCTACTCCTAAACTTGAGTGTTCTCATTTGAGAGAGTTAGACTTCCAAATTGTAATCTTTCACTTCCATTCATTGTACTTAAATAATAATCAAAGGTGATGCCCCGAAATAGTCAAAGTACACTTGATTGACATTTGTGAAGATCAAGCAAAAGAGTGATACCCCAGAATAGTCGTGGAAGGCTTGATTGAGGACCGTGAAGTTCAATCAAATACAATGGGGAGGTTATAGGTTAAGGAATTGTCAAGATAGGACCTTGAAGTGTGGACTTTGGCAAGGTTAGTCGAACATCGTTACCAAATTAGTGTCAATCCTCTATCTCTTAACTCTTTACTTTATTGCACATATTTTCTGATTGTTTTCTTGCATGTTATTGATAACATAATTAACAAGAAGAACATATATAATCATACGAAGAAGTTTAGATAGCCTAATTACACCCCCTCCCTTATTAGAACTATCTCGGTCATTTCAATTGGTATCAGAGCTAGGTTTATAACTTTTTGTGTGATAACTAGTATATTTGCTTAAATTTTTTGTTATATATTATGACTTTCAATATGCATGTTGAAGGATAATCGATTTCTAGACCTTCTTTTTTTTTTTTTATGGTAATGATTATGTTTATTGGAAGTCTTGGATGAGAAATTTTATTCAATCCATGGATTTTGATTTATGGAAATTATTGAAAATGGTCCCTATGTTCCTGTTAAACTAGAAAAAGGAATAAATATTCCAAAAATTCCTTGTGAATATACACCGATATTGATAAACGAAAATTAAGTACAAATGCTAAAGTTATTAATATATTATTATATTGTGTCTTAAATAGAGATGAGTTTAATATAGTGCAAGGGTGTGATAATGCTTATGGAATTTGGAGATTACTTGAGATCACACACGAGGGCACTAACCAAGTTAAGGAAAATAAATTGAGCATGCTTATCCATGAATATGAATTGTTTTGTACGGATAAAGATGAAACTGTTAGTCAAATGTTTACTCATTTTACTATCATTACTAATGGTTTAAAAGTCCTTGGTAATATTTGTTCCAATGAAGAGTTGGTTAAAAAAAATTTCAGGTGTCTACCAAGAATGTGGCAACTGAAAGGATGCTTATCTAAGAAGCTCGTGATCTTAAAGTGTTTAAGATGGAAGAGCTCATCGGATCTTTTATAACTCATGAGATTATGATGAAGGACAACGAGGAAGAAAAGCAAAAGGAGAAAGAAGTCTCCAAAAGAAAGGATATAGCTCTTAAAGCCTCATAAAGCAATCAAGATGAAGTTGGGGAGGAGGATGAAGATGAAGAAATTAAATTCATAACCCAAAAATTCAACAAGTACCTCCAACGAAGAAAGGGGAAAGGGGAGAAGGTCGCTTAGGATGCGGAAAACGCAGACACACCAAAACGGATTACCAAAAAGCAAAGAAGACATCAAGGCCCTCTAAGAAGAAAGCATTCAAGGCAACATGGGATGATAGTGATGAGGATTCATCTTTTGAAATTGAAGAAGTATCCAACTTGCTTCATGACCAAGGAGAACAAGGTACACAAGTCATCTAGCAATTTAGATGATAATGATGATAATTGTGAATTGCTAGATACTTTTAATGATTTGTATGAACAATTCAACTTGCTTAAGACCAAATATAAATTGTTGAAAAAGGAAAATGACAATTTGGTGAAAAAGCATGTTGACATTGTTAAATAATTTGAAAAAAAAAATGGTGATTTGAAGATCAAGAATGATGACCTAAATGCTATAGTTCAATCATTTGAAAAAGAGATTAGTGAATTGAATGTCAAAAATAATAATTTGAACTCTATTATTTTGAAATTCACAAATGGAAGTAAAAATTTAAATACGCTTCTAGGAAATTAAAGGGTAACTGTAATATCTTGAGATTTCTTTTCACGTAGGAAACTTATGTGTTTAAAGATCAAAATGGAAATTTGGGTATGGTAAGGATTAAGTGGGATAAATGTTGAGGAAATATGTTGGAATTGTCCATGGAAAAGGAGAAAATAAGGTGGTATGCATGGTCGCGGAGAAGGAATGATTTTAGAAATCATAAAGAGAGGCACCACTGCAATGTAAAAATGACGTCATCAAGTAATGGACGCTGTGAAAAGTGAAATCATGGATGGGATTGTGTTTGTGGATGGAATCGCATCCGTAACAAATGGATTTAAGGAAGGGAACACTATCGTTTAATAAAGGATATGTGTGTACAGTGCTGTCGTGGGAGCTTAGGCATCCATGGAGGGAAACACTACCGCAAAGTTAGGATAGTTGGCGTTGTTTTGGTGTGAAGTGTCGTTTTGGTGTGAAGTGCATTGGAGCCATGGGATGAGGTTTAGAAACGACTGAGACCGTTTAAGATGGTGGAAGATTCCTTAGCGGGAGTAGAAGTGACCTTCAGATCAAGTCGAGAGATAGAGTAAGAGACATTAGATTAAGGATAGGAGACTTCCGCAGGGGATGAAAGATTTCTTGCGAGAGAGTGTTGGGTCGTTGGATTATAATATCAGGAGTGTCTATAACTGTTGGATCAAGGAGAAAGCTGTGATTGTGAGGGAGAAAGTATAGCCGTTTGATTACTAGGGCGGATAAAAGATTAACCATTGGATGTGGATGACGCAGTAGAAAACGTGTCCGTGTATTGTTACACATTCGCAATTTAAGTTTGACATCATCATTTTGCAAGAGGTCTTTTAGTTGGACAACACTATTTTAGGGAAATGACAAGGATGGCTAGTGTCTGCGGGAGCGTTAGCGTCCGTGGATGGGTTTTAGCAATAAATTAGAATACGTGGCAGATGGTGAGCCTTTGGATTGAGGTTCCTACGGAAGCGTTGGCTTCCACGGCAGTGTAGGCATCTGTGACTGCCTTGGCAATTGTGAACGTAAAGTTAGAGGTGATGTGGCTATTGACCATTGGTCGAGTGATCGTTGCAGACGTCCTCAACATCTATTTATGCTTCCACTGTTTCTCGAGCAGTTTTAAATAAGCTAAGTTTGCAAATTTCTAGCAAGCCACAATTTAAATCCTTAGATTGTTAGGAATAGATTGATTAAGGATGTGATTTTCATGGGATTTACTTCTGCGTGGTTCTCTCTTTACGGGTCTTTCTCTTTACGGGTCTTTAAATAAGAAAGCTTTGAATCGAAATGCTAGAAGTCGAGGGGACGAGAGAGCTATCTCTCAAACTCTTGGTTAGACCTTCCTCCAAGAATTGCCATGGTAGGTTTTCCCTTGTTAGTATGAAGTTATGTATGGCAGAGAGTAACTAGCTTTTTGTTTTTAAAGGAGAAGTCAACATATGGAAAAGTTAGAGAATCAGACCTCCAGTAGAGAGTTCAAGTAAGAAATGATGCTTATGTTTGGCCCTTCAAGGACTGCACCACAGAATAATAGGTTCAGGATGTTTTATAGTTTTTATTGAATCATGTTAAAGTTGATTGAGAATTTGATGACTTGATAGTTTATGTTACAACCACTCGAGGATTTGTTCTTTTACATGTTTCATATCATGCATCATGTTCTTTTTAAAAAGTTATGAAAATGTTTTCTTATACATAAGTTTTTCAAGTAAGAAAGATAAAGATGAAAGAAGAAACGTAATAGCTTTGGTGATGTGGTACCATTGGAGCTTTGAGAGGTTGATGCCCACAATGAAGAACAAACAGCTTTGGTATCGTGTCCCAATGTCAAAACAGAACATAACAAAAACAGAAAATAAAGAAGAAACTCTTACGATGTTTTTATAAAAGATGATTTTATTGTTCATGTTTATTTACATTTCTTGCTAAGTATTAGGCTTATAGATAAATTATGTGGTATAGGTTACAGGAAAGGTGATGACAATGGATCAAGGGATAAAATGAAAAAAGACAGTTGAATGAGTATCTCCATGGAGATTGGCTTGACGTTGTTACAACAAAAAGATATATATAAAAAAAAAGAGAGATTTATTACGTATTATAATTTTATGGAGATTTTAAGTATTATGATTCATGTTCAAAGAGAAAAGCTTTCCGCTATGCAAGTGGTTTTCATAGAACATGAATATGTTTTTAGAGGGTTAAACTGTGCGATTTTATTTTAAAAAAATGTTTAGAAAATGTGGTCGTTAGAGTAACTTTTGATAAGGGCAGAATTGGACATGAACATTTTCAAAGAAAAAATGTTTATAAGAATTTCCTTGAGTGTCCTTCTACTTGTTATACTTGTAATTGCATATGAAAAATCTTTCTGTTGGCCATTAAAATTTAATAATAAAAGGACAACTTCTAAATTTGTATGAGTTTCTAAAGAAATTAAGCCTATCACTAAATGACCCAAAAAATTTGGGTACCTAAAAAAGGCAATTGAGTCTTGAGTGTAGATTGGATATTCTCTTTTAAAGTATAAATGATTTGGATTATGAATGAAAAGAGACTCCTTAAAGTTTTTTGTGTTATAATTCTTATTTGAATTTTTTTTTTTCTTTGAATAATTCTTTTTGAGTTTGATAAATTTGACTTCAATGCTTACAATTGATATATTATTTTGATTTGGATGAAAATATAAATAATGTTGGTTTCAATGTATGCATTTTTTTTTGTACCATAGAATTAAATAGTTTTAATCTTTCAGTTGGTATCAAACCTAAAATTGATATACAAAATTTGTTGATTAGATTGTTTTGATGAGTTTATCCCCATTGAGGGAGAGATGTTTTGGGAACATTATTAATTTATTTAAATTTCTCAATAATTTATTTATGAATAATGACAAAGGGGGAGTAATACTCTTAATTAATTTGAGCTATAAGTTGAATTAACTTTATTATTTGATTTTGATTGTTCACCTCCCCCATGGAATTCTTTTTGATAATCCCAAATGGGGAGAGGAAAGTTAAGTTGATAGAATAGCATGAATTGCATGAACAAATAGGGAGAGATAAATTGCATAAATTAAAGGGAAAGACTAAATTATGCAATACATCTTGTTCATGCTTAAGGGGAAAGATAAACAACTTAATATATATTGTCATCATCAAAAAGGAGGAGATTGTTAGCCTAATAGACATTAGGCTTAATTCTTTTGATGATGAATGATTAATTTGATTATAAGTTGTTTATCATTTGAATATATTTATACATGTTTTTTTATTGAAAATACCCTCTAACAAGGGTATTTATATTTGCTAACATGAGTGCTTAAGTCCATGTAGTTAAATGTTTGATCATTTAGATTTAGAAGCTTCAAAGATTGCAAAACACGTTGTAGCAGTCGATCTGAGCAGAAGGGCAGTCAACCAAAAATCTTATAGAGAGCAACAGATTTCTAAATTTGACGAAAGACGGTTGACCATAGGAAAAAGCCAGTCAATCGAAAATATTACAAATTGCTCTTGATTTTGAAACAGTGAAGAGCGGTTGACTGAGATGAAGGGCGGTCGACCAAAAATTGGTCAGAGTCGATTTAAGTTCCTGACTTGCGTTGAAGCACTCGATTGGAGCTGAGAGCAGGCGACTAGTGTTGATGACTAGAGTGAAGAATGGTCGACTAGAAGCATAACAGTAACATCCAACGGTCTGGAAGCGGTCGACCAAAATGTTGCAATGGTTGACCGTTGGACAGTTTTCCATAAAAAGAGGCACTCTTAATCAAAGAACCAAGGAAGAGAAACAGTATCGAAGTGTTGCTGAATTTATTCAAGACAATTCTCTTCACAATTGAGTGTCAAGCCTAACTCTCCTACCCCTAAACTTGAGAGTTCACATTTGAGAAGGTTAGACTTCTAAATTGTAATCTTTCACTTCCATTCATTGTACTTAAATGGTAATCAAGGGTGACGCCATGGAATAGTCAATGTAGGCTTGATTGATGCCTCTAAAGATCAATCAAAAGGTTGACTCCTTGGAATAGCCGTATAAAGCTTGATTGATGCCTATGAAGTTCAATCAAATATAACCGGGGAGGTTATAAGTTAAGGAATTTCAATTGGAGACCTTGAAGCACAGACGTAGGCAAAGTTGACCGAACCGCCTGACCAAATTGTAAAATCTGAGATTTTTAAAATAATTTAAAAATGACACGTGTAAATTTTTTGCAAATTAGAAATCAAATAATTAGCGGCCACACACGTAAATTAGAAAATTTTCGGACGGAAAGTTATATTAAGAAATGGAATTGAAGAGCAAAATTGGAGTTAAAACGTTGTCCGACGAAGTTCAGAATAAGTCGGATTTAAGACCCAATAATTCAATGGGTAGTATGTACGTTTATACACGGGGGCATTTGTATAATTAAATGAACAAATTAAGGTGTTAGGAATAAGAAAATAAATGAGAAATTGAGTAGAAAGTTTAGGGGAGAATTTGAAAAAAAAAAAAAGAAATGGGAATTTGAACAAGGGGGGAAATCAGAGACCGTGGCGGAACGATTTTTTGCGAGGCAGAAGGACCTGCTCGAGGGATCGATCCCAGCAACGAGCTTTGGCCAGTTGGGCAACTATGGAACCGCAGCTCATGAATGTCGTTTGAAAGAGAAAAAAAAAAGGAAAATTCCGAGTGGGTGCCGGCAGAGGAGCTCCATGAATTGAGGATGAACTCGGGCAACAGTGGTTGCTTCGTCTGAGGGATTCTGGAGGGACAACGCTCTGACGACGACAGCAGCTCCAAACTGAGTCTGTCTTCCTATTCTAGTGAGCAAAAATAGAACACTCAGCTCTATTCTGTTGGGTTCTGGGGGTGTTAGACAATTCAACCTTTCGCTTACAACCACATGTGGGGCTGGTTTTTGGTAAGTGCATCGTGGTTGCCATCGACGTAGGAAACTTTATACTTTCTACACTGCATTGCATCATGGTTTTCAAAATTAATATTTTGTGGGCTACCACACCTGAAAACTCGACAGGGACTGTTTGACATCATGTCAGTTTTTAATATTAGTATGTTTTCTCACGTTTACATTTCGTACATGGTTTATTGCTGATATTTGCATATATCTATATTGATGATGTGATTCTGTACAGTTGTTTGGGGGATGAATCCTCTTGATGCTTTAGGCACTCTAGCGCTAAAACATCACGAGTCTATCCCGTTAATCTTCGACTGCGAGAAGGTTTGACATTCGTTACGTACATCGGGAGGATGAATCCTCTTGATGCTTTACGCACTCTAGTGCTAAAGCATCACGAGGCTATCCCTGAAACCTTCTACTACGTGAAGGTTTAATATGTACATCGGGAGGATGAATCCTCTTGATGCTTTAGGCACTCTAGCGCTAAAGTGTCACGAGGTTATCCCCATGCAATTTTCTGCTACGTGAAGATTGGTTGTTTATGTGCGAAATGACGATGGGCATTCATGACATGTCCTCAGGTTGAAAATCCTAAAAGTAGAAAAATATAGGTAGGGCATTGGTGATGTGTCCTCAGGTTACAACTCTTGAAAGTTGTAAATTTGGATGGGAGGGTGATGACATCTCCTTGGGTTGAAAGCCCCTAAACCTGGCAAGAGAATTGTCACACGGAGTTGGCAGTGTTGTCAGTCAAGAAGATTAGCCTAACACAGTACAGTTCCATTTGGCGGGTTGGCTAGACGATTGAGCTTTCACATCGGCAACCCTCATCAAGTTTGGGACACAAAGGTCCTAGTGAGTAGGGGTCTACCGTAGGCCAACCTCATCTGTCACTACGATTATACAAGTTGGATGGACGTGGAGTTCTTGCCACAACTCGGGGAATCCGTTGGACCTTCGGATCATGTCTGCGGCGGCTACGGCCCGTCGGCACATCTGGGCAGTTACACGAGTTGTGTCGTTGTCGAGTTCTCACAGACAACTCAGGTGACGTGCTGGATTGTCGGATCGCCATCATTGGTATTCTTTCCTGCCTCATGAGGTGTTGCTATTGGCGGATAGCAACCTTTCTCCAACTTGTGTTGGGCAGTTACATGTGTTGTGTTGTGGCTATTTGGTCCGCGGGCAACTCTAGTAATGCGCTGAATCTTCATATTGTATCAGGGGTTGTTACAGCCCATCGGCACATCTGAGAGATCATACCATCTTTCGATGACGAGTGACAGATGGGTCCTTGCGTGACCATCCCTTTTCACTGATGATGTTTTCATACGAAAAACGATGTTGGCAGAATTTACGATTATAGCTGTCTATGTATATAGAGAAGATTATATTGATGACTGCTGCTGAAAGACAATGGTGACATTTCTCTTGGTCATGACTGTATGTGTTGGCAGTGGAGTCTATCTGCCCAAAGGGCGAAGACTCTCCTAAAAGGGAGGTGAATTATGGTGGTTGTCCCACTGTCGAGCCTACTCATTTCTAGAAAGGAAAGAAAAAGGAAAGAAAGATTAAGAAGAAAGAGGAACTAATGTCATGAAATATCATGTTAAATATCTCATGCACTACTTGTTAAGTCTTGGACTTATAGATGAAAGTTATGTTCTAAGTGAGGAAGAAATGGAGGAAATAGCCACTAATAACATACAGGTTGAGGAAGCTTGCCCATGATGAACACTTCGTGTTGTTGGGACTGTTTGACCGTGAGTTATGGTTTGAGAATTGACAACCACTTTTGAAATGGTTCTTATGACAATGTTTCTATTTTGTTATTGAGTTCTCTGTTTTAAATAGTGGATTTCACATCAATTGTAAAGAACTTTTAAACACACATTTTAAAGGATTTCGTGTTAAAATTGTTGAAATTTTATGCTGTGTATATTTCACTCATGCATGGTTTAATAGTTGATTTGGAATATGGATTTATTTCAAAAAAGCATTTAAGTGATAGGTTTTAATTGTTGTGATTTCAAAAAAAAAAAATTAAGAAAATTAAGATTTACGAAAAGGAGTGTTATAGTCACTGCTTCAACAACTTTTGTGAGCTCTTCTTCTATAACTCCTTTAGCTGAGTTGTCCTTATGAATTGAAGTTTGTAGGGATGTTAATGCCGATATATGTGGGAATTCAGCAACTCGATGATGTCTCTTGCATAATAAATATGACATAGGCCTATCGTTGGTCATTGATTGCTAGCCCACTTTGACGCTTCTTGGCCCTCCCTTGGAACTTATGATTTTCTTTCAATATTATTCACTTTCGGTTTAAAAGGTTGCGTTATTCACATTATTGAGTAGGTTCTTCTTTTGGCTAAGGTTCTCACTAGCATGGTCAAACAATCATATGGCACTTGAGAGACTCTAAACTCTTTATTCATGTAGTTTTTCTAGCCCACAACTTTAGTCCTTTGATAAGTGAATATCTTCTTTTTTTTCAAACATATCTTTTATATCCAGCATGAGTACTGAAAACTATTGGACATATTCTTGAATGCTGCTTACTTATCTTAGTTCTCGTAGCAAGCGACGAGCATTGAATTCCACATTCTTTAGAAAGAACTACTCCATCAACTCCTTATTAAATCCTCCCACATATTAATCACATAGTCGCCATTATATATGACATTATACTTGGATCACCACTAAAATTTTGCATCACCAGTAAGATGCATTGTGGCCAAAGTAACTTTAGAATCTTTAGTAGTTAGTATCATCTTGGAGTACTGCTTCATATGAAAGAGGAAGTTTTCTATGTCCTTGGTATTACAAGCTCTGCCAAAGGATTTTTGCTATGAGATTTTCACCTAGTTAAACTCAGCTTCACTTAGAGCTTGGGCTTCACTTCCCATGGCCCTTATAGTGAGGTTTAACTTTATATTTATCTTAGCAATCTCAACTTTCAGCGAGTTGAACATTGTTTTCAAATCTTCTAATAGGCCGAACACAACTCAAAACAATTGGGTATGAGCTATGTCTATATCGTCGACGCACTCCATGTAATACCCAGAATTTTCACAAATAGCTTAACTAAGTAATACGGCAAATTAGAATTTAATAGATTAATTATTGTTAATTGGAGAATTTTAATTAAAATAGTAGAATTATTAAGAAATTAGGAAGGATTAAGTAAATAATGTTATTTTATAAGCAATAAAATAAAATTATAAATTATTAAGAAATTAGAAAAGATTAAGTAAATAATTTTATTTGAAAGGTAATAAAATAAAAAAAAATTTAAGGATTAGGAAAGCACAGGATTAGTAAAGAACTATGGTGAGAATAATATGGTTAAGGAAAATATTTAATTAATAGTTTAATTTGTTAAATTCTAGAATTTAGAAAAATAATGTGTAGGGAGTTTAGATGCTTTAGCAACCATTGGATGAGATTATGGACGATTGAGATCGTTTAGGATAGAGGAAGATACTTCACGGAAGTGTTTAATACGAGAGGACATTGGACCATTTGATTGGTTTAGCGGAAGGAACGTGGATCATTGGATTTAAGAAAATATGCTTCTGCATGAGTGTTTGATGCATTTGAGTGCGAGAGTGTTCTACACCGTAGGATTAGATTAGCGAAAGAAACGAGGATCGTTAAATTTAAGAAAGATTCTTCTATGGGAGTGTTGGACGTGGCTAGGGTACGGAAGAATGTTGGGTCGTTAGATCAGGTTTAACAGAAGGAATGTGAGCCATTGCATTATAAAAACATTCTTCCGCAGAAGGGGAAGATGCCATTTAGGAGCGTTAAGTAACTAGGAATATCGTTGTTTTAGGTCATTGTGTGTTTTTGCAACTACATTTGTGTCTGCGGTAGCATGTTTAGGTTATATGAACGGCATCATTTGGATTAGTAATGTCTTGGTTAGTAGTGTGTTAGTGGAAGTGTTTGCTTTTCTTGATGGAATAGTGTCTGCGAATAGGTTTTAGACGATGTGAAACGTCTGTCGTTGGATTTAATGAGTGTAAGGTCCACGGGAGTGTTAGCATCTACAAATGGGTTTAGCGATAGATTAATACACGTGGCAGGCGATGAGCCTTTGAATTGGGGTTCCCACATAAGCATTGGCTTTCGTAGAAGTGTTAGCATTTGCTGTTACCTGGAGATCGCAAATATGAATTTTAAGGCTGATCCGTTACGGCTGTTTGCGCATCCGCTATAACTGGGTAGGTTTAAATAATGGAAGTTTCCAGAAACTTGCAAACCACGATTCAACCTTTAGACTGTTTAGGAAAAGATAAAGTTTAGAAGCAATTTTATGGGATTTTATCTCACAAAACTTTTTCATTTTAGTTCTATAAATAAGAATGTTTGGGACGATACTTTTATCACTTGAAAACCCCGAGGTGTAGGAGTTCTCTCTAGCTCTCAGATGACTTTTCTTCGGCCAATTTCTGAAGGTAGCTTGCCACTATGAGGAACAATATTGTTTCTCAAGTTGCATAGTGTTCAAGCTATTCTTTTTTGTTAATATGCTCTTATTTGTTTTAAGGAAGTCTAACGTTAAAGGAAGATTAGAACAGTCACACGTCCATTAAATTTCCAGGTAAGTGATGTTGCATGTGTTTAACCTTTGGCTTGCATCATAAAGACATTAGGGTATCTTTTGTTTTGATAATTGTTCTTCCTATGTTGCCTATGGACTGTGATCAAGAGTATGTTTTAATGACTCTTTTTATGATTCTTTATATGTGACGGTGATCGACTGTTTTCATGATACTTTGTTTGTGATTTGTAGCGATGACTTGATTTCTTCCATGCTAATATAATCCTTTACATGAGATACATAATGATGACTTGATTGCTTCCATATTAATATGATTCTTGTTTGAAATATGTGATGATGACTTAACATTCCTATGCATTATGATATTGTTGAAAATATGTTTACTATTATGTTTATGCATGGTAGTTTATTAGCATGTGTCATATATATTGCATGCATCATATTTTTCAAGAAAAGAACGAAAACGGTTTGCATGCATAAGTTTTCCATGTAAGAAAAACAGAAACAGAATAGATACGAAAGATTGGGAAAAGGTTGTCCCAAAGGTTGGTCCTATGAGGGATAAGTCTGTTAGCTCGGTTATATTGAGGCTTGGTCGAAGTTCACCAAGTGGTTGTGCATTGATTGCACAACACTAACGGAGGTCCTGGTAAGGGGGACTCTCTCGCCGAAGTTCATGAGACTAAGTGGTGTGTTTTCCATAATCGTGCCTACTATTCCCTTAAGAATCTCGACAAAAGTTGCAAGGTAGTTAAAAGAAAAGAAAAGAAGGAAAGAACAAAAAGACATGTTTTTACAAAAAGTGCATTTCATATTTATATTATGTTGTACATCTCTTACTAAGCATTAGAATTATAGTTTGAATTTTGTGATGTAGATATAGATGAATTCACTAAGGCACATGTTGATGAAACAATTAATGAATAACACAGTTGAAGAAGAATTCTCATGGGCAAAGTCAAAGCATTGTTGAAGCAAAGCAAACCCGTGGGTGAAGATTTAATGAAAACAGAAGAAAAAGAAAAACTTTATATTTAACTATGTTTTTATAGTTGGATTTTATAAATAAATATTTATATTTATTTTATAATGGGTTTTTACTACATTTAATTTAAAAAAGATTTATTTTAAAGACTTCCACTGTGTATGATTTAAAAGAAAGGTTTTTATGTATGATGTATTAAAAAAAGCAAGAAAAAGAGTTTTAACGTTTTTGGGGAGTTAAACTCCAGAACCCCAATTATAGCACTTGTGGAGCTCTCTCCATTGCCTACCAATTTTCCCTTCTCTTGTCAGGATTTGAGGTTTTCTACTCGATCTATCATCTCTCGGATTGAGATGGTGTCTATCCTATTGCACAACATCCATCTCAACAGAAAATTCAGACATTTCCTTCATTCGATCCTTCAAATATTGAATGTTATCATGGATTTCTTGTAGATACCATACTTATTCTTCTAGCTCAACTAAGCGCTCGAGCTGGTCTTGCAATGAATTTGCATTCTTTGACAAATTCTTTCTCGACATAATTTCTTGCGATTTAAGTCAATCGGGCTCTAATACAAATTGTCACGATTTTACTTTTCAAGAGACTATGCGGCACTCATTTTCTCACGAATACAACGAGTCAACCTATGATGAGTGCCAACGACACCGGTTGTCCAAGACGTTAAAGCAGCCTTTGTGTCTAACGAGCAAATAGCGTGTGAACGAAATTAATTGAACAGAGTGTCATTGATAATAGCGAACAAAGAAAGTTTTTATGTAAAAAGTTTTTAATTCATTAAGAGTAAAAAATCAATTCGTAGAGAGTTTACGTGCTATCATGTCTCTCCTTTCTAAAAAACAATTTGTACCATCTTCACTATGATAGTAGTGTACATGTTATGGTGGCGAGAAGTCACTTGGCTGAAATAGAAAAAATAAAATGAAATACATAAATAAAAATAACTCTACCTTAATAACATGGTAGCCATGAACAATATTCTCTGGACAACCCTATACTATGATGACACTAATACATTGAGTTAGTAAAATAAAAAAAAAACATGATAAATTAAAATAAAATAATATCTTATATGAATATATTTTGTTATAATATTTTTTAAATTAATTAATAGATAATTATATAATAAAAAATAAATTCTCATAAAAAACTATTATTTTATGAAAATATTTTTTAAATTACTCAATAGAAAAATATGTAATAAAAAATAAAATTTAATAAAAATAATAGTAAATGATAAAATAAATCAAAATATTAAAATAAAATCTGAACATTCATTCTTTTATTTATACTAGTTTTCGGTACGTGCTACGCACGCATGGGTTAAGCTGGACAAATTTTTTTATGCAATTCATATGAGATAATATCGAAATTATTACTTTAATATTTTCTTCTCTTTTTTTTTTTCATTTACTAACATTTCATAATTTTTTTTTCAAATATAATTTTAATTCTTAGTTATTCAATATGAAATATAAAGGACAACAGTAAAAAAAATTACTTAATCTATTGGATATCAAATTCTTAAAGACAGTTTGAGTTTCGTACGATATCCGAAAACAAAACTTGATACAGCATTCCAAAAAAATATATCAAAACAATAATAGATGTAACGACCCAGATTTTCGTAATTCCTTTAAAATACGTGAAAATTTGAAATTTCTTTCTTGTTAAAATAAAACGATCAGAGTGCGTATAACCGGATCGCTACTGACATGTTCTTTAAAACCGTTATAAAATCTTTGCATAAAATGTGCGGAAGCATTGTAAAATAAAGCATTGTAAATCATAGAAGAAGTGTAAATATATCGTTTAAAAGAAAATCTAAACAATGGAGTACAATACAATAAAACTTAATGTCATTACAACTGTTTACTCATCTTTATCTTTGTCTGGCCAGCCCCGAGTCTCGTGCATGCGAAATCATCCATCCCTGCTTCATTATGTGTTTATCATCTACTTATTATCTATTCATCATTGTACCTGCACCACAAGTAAGGACGTGAGCTTATGCCTAGCAAGGAAATGGAGGAAAACAATTATGCATATCTCTCTCTTTAATTCTTCTTGGAATGGGGGCCACCCAAACCAATTCTTTTATTACGTTCATTGGTTCTTGGTTCTTTACTTGTACTTCGAGCTAGAGATTGGAGGTTGTCCTTTGAGATGGCCTACTTGATCGGCTTCTAACCTCTTGTGAGCAAGCTAGTCCCTTTCCCGACTAGGTGAGGGTGTATCCTAGCTGCTAGGCTAGATCCGGACTACCCATCTACCCCAACTCCCTGGTCATTCCCTTTCCAGCGTATCCCACCTTCAAGGTTCCTCCCCTTCTAGCATATCCCGCCTTCAAGGTTTCTACCCTTCCGGCGTATTCCGCCGGAGGGTTTCTTCGGTGATGGGTGTATCCCGCCCATCCCAAACATTCTTTTCTTAGCATTCAACCCCTTTCCAGCGTATCCCGCCTTCAAGGGTCCTCCCCTTCCAGCGTATCCCGCCTTCAGGGTTTCTTCCCTTCCGGCGTATCCAACCGGAGGGTTTCTTCAGTGATGGACGTATCCTGCCCATTCCGAACATTCTTGTTCTTAGCATTTTTCCTCACTCATGCATGCGTGAGTACCACCCCAAAGTGACACTCTCTATGGGTTTCTATTAACATGATACATAGTACATTATAACGTACGTTAACATAAATTGAAATGCGCAATAAAGTGAAAGTACTATAATTGAACTCGCGCATATAATGAATAACAATAATTGAAAGCATGCATAAATACAGGGAACACTTATGATATTGAATTAAAGCAACGAGTGAACAAGACGAGACAATAAAGTAACATACGACAATTACAATTAACTAAACATGCTCATTGAACTAAGCTAGGCTAAACATTGAAACATGCTGTAAACAACGAATAATAGAAATATGCTTGTAAATTGGAAATCCTTATTCTAGTTGGTTAAGCATACTTTTATTTTAATTAGTCAAACATGCTATATTTAATAGTCTAGTTATTACCTTAGTTAATTATATGCTCAACAAATTAGTTAACATACTTAAGGTTTAGTTATTGATTAAACATGCTCGAATTGATTAACGTGCAGACATGCTCAAGTAATTCAACATACTAATTACTAAACATGCTCAAGGATTAATTATTTATTACACAACTAGTTAGACATGTTCGTATTACTTAATAAGAGTAAACTAACATATTCGGGTAGAATTACAATTATTATGCTAAGTAGTTATCCTAATCAATTTACATGCTCAAGATTGTGATTGGTTATTCTAGTCAATTTACATGCTTGGATTGCATACTTCTATTCTAATAATTCAAGCATACTAAATTATCGTTGTAAACTAGTTATTGTGGATTGATTAATTAACACAGTAAACATGTTCGGACTAATTATTAATGGAACACTTGTAAGTTAATTAACATACTTGAGGATTAACTCACACAACTAGTTAAGTATGCACGAATTTGCTATTTCATGACTATTAAGTTAGTTAATAACGTAAACATGCTCAATCAAATAAACATGACATAACTTAGATCTATCGTTATTATCTTAGTTAGTTAACGTGCTCAATGATGTGATTAACAATTGAATTAGACAACTGGTTACTTAAACATGCTCAAATAGAATTACTATTATTATTCTAGTTAATTATTCTAATTAAATTGCATGCTCATTATCACAAGTACTAATACTAGGTTATGAAAGTAAGACAAACAAGTGGCAGCAGAACAATGATGAAATACATAGCAGCTTGAAATTAATAACTAAACAGAAGTTAAACTATAAAGAACAACTCATAATAATGTCTTTGCACTTAACTCATCTATCTCATTCATTATCTAAGCATTTCTCATTCATCAATTGTCTATCACTCGTTCATAAGTTATTTAAGCTTTTATGACAGAACTAACAATATCACTTAACAGTAAAAAATACCAACAATGAATAATAGTTGTTATATTAACCAAGCAATATCACAAAACTAACAATAATCTACCTAACAATCCAAGGAAATAACAACAGAATATCATTCAAGGAACACAACACTACTCACGTACACTACTTGGGTGTAGGGCCTCCAACTGGCCAAGACACACCCAAATTTCTTACCTCGCATCTTTATCGTGGTTGGTTCTTCATCGCTATCATTCTTCTCCTTTTTGTACCTTCAAAATTAGAAACATGTACTTATTGATAATAATTCCTCCAATAAACATTTACAGAGTCCCATAAACTGCAACAAAGTATAGACCTGCAACCACACTAAATCCAACATACTCGTACTCCAGGCAATGACCAACAGAAGGTGTTTCATTATTTTTTATCCAACATTAAATTAACAACCTAAATGGGTTAATAGCTTATCTCCAACAACTAGCACCCAAACAATTTCTCATATCATACATTTAACACCCATAGTGTTGACAATAACAAAATAACAAGCTAATAC
This sequence comes from Begonia loranthoides, assembly GCA_022433065.1. NCBI lineage: Eukaryota > Viridiplantae > Streptophyta > Magnoliopsida > Cucurbitales > Begoniaceae > Begonia > Begonia loranthoides. The sequence continues at coordinate 43,242,228 of CM039468.1, read as the reverse complement.
ACTTAACAGAACACCCTAACCAACCAATAACAGGGAAGTCCATTTCCAGCACCTCAATCGGACTAAGGACTAACACACTAGAGATTAACCTTCAACAACAGAGTGTATTTTCCACTTATTGACCAATATCATAGCAGAGACCTTACCTAGCCCATTACAGTTAATCAAAACTACAAAACATACTTGAAGTACCCCAACGTATCACCACTCAAACAATCCCAACAGTTACATACCTCAAACCAACATTCAGAATCCAACCTATGACTTAACAACAATGGATATTTCATCAAGTAACTAGTTCAGAAGTCCTTAACCACATAACCAGAAAACAGGAGCCAAATAACCAAAGCAATAGAGAAAGAAGCTCACCAGCAAGCAGGGCAGATCCGAGGCACCAGCAGCTCCAGCTTCTCCTTCTTCATTCTCGGCTCAACCTCTAGAACATCATCCCTCTCTCCGGAAGTAGAAGCTCTCAGCCTTCCCCTTTATCAATTCCTCAAAAAAGTGGTCAAGCAAACAAACACTCTACTTACCGATAGCCACTGCCCAGTTCGTACTATGTGTTCCCCACGCCAATTCCACACTGGAAAGGTTGTCTGCATAGCAGACAACACTTCATTCGAATCGGTCTAGTCAAACCCGGTCGGAGCTCAGCCCGTTGCCCACCAAAAATTCAACCAGTCGCCGAAATCGTCACTGTCGACTACCGTTTCTGCAACACCCGCCAACCATGGCTAATAAACACCCTCAAATGCGAAAGATGAGGAAAACCCAACAACATACTTCTGATGTATCGCCGAAATACTTCACGGCAGAGCTCTAATTCATCCCGTGAAGCCTTGCCTCCCAAGCCCTAACTGCGACCCACGACGCAGCCAGCAGCGCGCCGGACCCGTTGTCCACCGTTTGTCGCCCTCCGCACGCCTGCGTCGCCGCTGTCTCTCTCTGACTCCTAATCGTCTCTCTCGCCGTCTCCCTGCTCTCCCTTCTCTTTCGTTTGGCTGAAAGGCCGAAGGCTAATGAAGGCCTTTCTTTTAATTCCCCCAACCGAGCCAACATAGCTTGAACCGATTCAGCTGAACCGGTTCAGCTTTCCCTCCCCTCTTCAATTTACTCTTCCCATTTTAACCTTAATTAATTAATATAAAAAAAGAAACATATGTTTAAGTGTTGATAATTAGTATCACATATTAACTGACCCAAGTTTGTAACTCTCGACTTAATCCAAATATCGTTAAAAGATTATTAGAGGTCCAATTTAAATTTCTTAATTTCATTTCCGAAATGGATTTCTATCAATTAAACCTCCAATAAATTCTCTTAAATTACAACCTAACGGTTACGTCCTTGGTAATACCTTGATAAATTCAAATACCCCTAATTAATTTCTGATTATTCTTAATAAATTTCAATATAAAAATTCAAGGTATTACAATAGAAACCACTGTTTTATTATTTTCTCATTTTCTTTTTTAATATTTGTTAATTTTTTGATGATTTCTTTTTCAAATAGAAAAGATCAGTAGCATGTTTACATATGTACATTATGCATATTTAAATGACAGGGAGTAATCATTTTCATTTTTTTTATTATAATATGCATTTGATATTTGTTAAAAAAAGACGTTGCTGATTATATAAATATTTATGATATATAAAGCGAACATAACCAAATAGATAAGAAAGATGTAAAAACTAACAATACATCATTAAATATCTTGAAACGATAAAAAGAAGAGAATGTTTACCAAAGTCAAGTTTTTTGCTGTAGAGAGAGTTTTTTTTTCAAAGATGCAATCTTTTCAAAAATACCAACGGAAAAAAGAAGATTTTGCATTAGAAATTTTTTTTAATTGTTGATATATTAACTCTAGCTTTATGAAGAGAATTTTTAGTATAAGGAAGTACCTTAGTTTTTGCTCAAGCAAATTTGTAGAGGAAGATCACGAGGATTCTAGCAACGCAAATCAGTTTTGTTGACATTATCTTTTCTAGCAATATACTGAACAATCTTTAAAAAAACAAAGTCTTAGTTTCTTCCAAAGCAAATTTGTAAATGAAGCATGAAGTGAATGCTTATCAACAATAAGATTTTTGCAACACGAAGAATGATTTTTCCCAAACTATCAAAATTTTCAAAACTACCAAAGAAAAAATTTAGATTTCTTGTTACAAAATTGTTATAATGTTGTTATATCAACTCGAGTATTGGTATGAGATTTTTTTATGGAAGCTAGTACCTTAGTTTTGTATATACAGAAAGATAATTAGCATTGCGACAAGGAAAACAGTCTTAGATAACAACCTTTTAAGAAAAACAACAAAAGCATATGAAAAAAATGTAGAGTTATATTTGATAAAGAAATGTACAAACTTACATGAAAAATAAACAACTATAGTGTTATTTTGTGATTTGAAGTAGGTAAAATATGATGGGGATCTGGAAAAACAACTTAACAAATGAGCAAAGAGAATACTTTGAACACACACATCTATCTATCTATACTTGTAATAATAGTAGTGAAAGACTATGTATTAATATTTGTTATGGTAAGGGTCATCACTAACTGCATGAGAACGCATGAACAAACTATTAAAAGGTGTTATGTTTCCACTTGTTTCTGATGTTTTACGTTCCCTCGCTCTAATTTCCTAAATACATTTTTAAGATGGGTTCTGATCATTTTTATTTAAAAAAGCAACACAAAATTTGATAATTCATGCAATAATTCTGAGAAAGTTATACCTTAAAAGTGACTTTAATGTGGTTAAATTTGAAAGTAAAAAAAATGTAACTGACTTCTATTTTCAATAAGTGTTCCTTTGATATGCACGCATAATTTGCAATAACATGCATTGAAAAATTGAACTATCTAATTTTTCAAACGCCCTAAAGATAAGATAAAGTATAAGAGAGTCGCGTTAAAGTATTTTGAAGTTAATAATGTACAAGGTTTCATTTATTTATATGTTGAATATAGAAAAAGAGAGAGACAAATGATGAACTAAATATGCTTATACATTAATTACATGAAATTTATTATAAAAATGGCAATTACAGAATAAATTTTCTTTCTATGATAGAGCAAGGTATGGGGTAAACCTAAAGTAAAAACATTAAGAGTAATTTCTGGATATATGAAGTTAGTTGTGTTTCATAAATTAGATTAAAATAAAGTAAGTTACTTATAAACAAAAATCTTTCCAAGGAAAAAAAACAATAGGAATATATGAAAGAAAAGATATATAGGTTGTCGCTGCATGTAGTAGTGGCTCGAAAAAAAAAAGATATATATGTAGAAGGCATTCTTATTGATTCATCTTTTAGATAGCATTCATTTCATCAATCATTGTAAAAAAAATAAGACAATCTACAATAAAACAAAGAAAAATAAAATTTGAAAACAGAGTCGAAGATGAATGAAGTAGAAAAAGAAGAAAAGAACGATAAATGTTAATAAGTACTATAAAGTCATAGATATGCGAATACACTGAGAAAGCCAATTTCTTCATACAACAAAATGAGATTCGTCATTGATTTCATCCAAGATTTCTATATAGACGACATTTGAGCTATATTTGGTAAGCTTGTTTGTAGGTTTGGAGGCCTAATAAGCACTCAGACAGATGACAAATTCTTTGCATGTGACAGAGCAACATATAGTTGTCCATGAGTGAAAACAGGTTCTGGAAGATAAACGCCAATGAAATTCATTGTTTAACCTTTTGCTTTATTTATTGTCATAGAAAAACAAAGGCGTGTAGGAAATTGGGTGCGCTTGAAAGGGTAAACAATTCTTTCATTTTCAAGCAGAAGAAAAGGAATACGAGGCAAGAAAACATGTTTGCCACTATAATCGTCTGTACATATTTTTGCATCTATAACATTTTTTTTGAAAATGTCGACATATGAGTCTCATGCCATTACAAAGTCCTTCTAACAGATTGATATTACAAAGCAACATGACCGAACAATTTTGATTTAAAAGTAATTCATGAGGAGGAAATCCAAAAAACATTAAAGTATTGATAAAATCTTGGTTATCATTTCCATTTATTATTTCTAAAGGACTATCAAAGTTAAAATAGCGAATAAGTTCTCAAGGAAAATGCTTAATAAAAATGTTGTTTAACATGCCGACATATGTATTTTTGGGTGTTAATATAACTTTGTGAATGATTTCGCTAAATTTTTCTACGGAACCATTGAAATGAGGAAAGACAATATCTAACAATGCGGATACTGAGTTGAAATCATCAATATAAGGAATGATAATATCATGAGGTAGGAGGAGATAGTTATTATGGTCTCAATGTTCTGTTCCATCACCAATGTGAAGTAACAATTTTACAAATTTGGGGTCTGCAGAGGCACGCATATTTGATGTCAAGGAGAACTTTATAAACTTGTCCCACAAGAATGATTTCACTGAACAAGCATCAATAGCTACATTCCTTGAACCTTTCGGAATCATAGGTAAAATTTGTCAAAAATCTCCTCCCAACACCATTTTTGTACCCTCAAATAAATTATTATTTCCATTGATATCTTGGAGCATGACATTAACAGCTTCAAATGTTTCTTTTCGACACATTGGAGCTTTATCCCAGATTATAAGTCTAGCTAATGTAATAATTGAACAAGATTAGATTGTTTACTAACAGAGTAGGTTGTAGAGCCACAATTCAATTAGTGTTTTGAAGCGAGAATGTGTTGTTCGACCCCCTGGTAGAATTGATGTGGCTACTTCTAATGAAGCAATTGGTAATGCTATAAGGTTTTTTGACCGAATCATTTCAATCAGCGCTCCATACAAAACGTCTTTCCACTACCTCCAAAACCATCAATAAAGAACGCACCAAATTCATCAGAAAATATTTTTTCAAAAACAAGTCATATGCATTTTTTTAGCATCATTTAGTAATGATATTAGAGCCATATGAAGTTCATCTAATTGCACTTCCATTTCTTCATTGATTTCACAATTGCTTTCGTAAAAGAAATCATCATTACTGTAACGACACGGTTTGTCGTAAATCCGTTAAAATGCGTAACATTTGAAATTTTCCTTTTTAAAACAAAACATATCAGAGTGCGTCTAACCAGATCGCTACTGACTCTTTCTTTAAGACTCGTTATAAAAACCAATTGATAAAATGTGTGGAACTGTTATAAAATAAATCATCATAAAACATGGTGGAAGCGTAAATAAATCATTTAAAGAGGAAACTAAATAATGGAACACAATATAATAAAACTTATGTGATTACAACCGTTCCTCATTTTACTCTTTAGTCTGGCCAGCCCAAGTCTCACGCGTGCAAATCATCAATCACTGCTTCATTATCTGTTTATCATCTACTTATTTTCTATTCATTGTTGTACCTACACCACAAGTAAGGACGTGAGCTTACGCCCAGTAAAGAAATGGGGAAAAAGAATTATACATGTCTCTCTTTAATTCCTTTTTGGAATGGGGCCCACCCAAACCAATTCTCTCATGACATTCATTGGTTCTTTGTTCTTTACTTGTACTTCAAGCTAGAGATTGGAGGTTGTCCTTTGAGATGACCTAGTTTGATCGACTTCTAACCTCCTGTGTGCATACTAGTCCCTTTACCGACTAGGTGAGGGTGTATCCTAGCTACCAGGTTAAATCCAAACTACCCATTTACCCCAACTCCCTATTCTGTCCCTTTCCACTGTATCCCACCTTCAAGGTTTCTTCCCTTCTGGCGTATCCCGCCTTCAGGGTGTCTTTCAGTGATAGGCGTATCCCGCCCATCATGAAATATTCTTTTTCTTAGCGGTTTTTTCTCACTCATGCATGTGAGTACCACCCCAAAAGGGTACCCCCTACTTGGTTTCTATTAACATGAATACGACATAGCACTTTCAAACTAAATAACACATACATGGTAAGTAAATGATAATGCTTTAGGGGATCCACAATAAACAATGAATAAAACAAGTAATAGCACATGCTTTATATAGCAAATGTAACGACGACACATAACCACGAGATGGAAGCTAAACATGATATTAACATCCAATAAAACAAGAACATAGCATGCTTTTATATAATGAAAGTAACAACAGCGTAGGGTGATGAACTAATGTCAAATTAGAACAACGTAACATGCTTTTAAATCAAAGGAAAAAGCAGCGCACGGGGTCGATTTAAGACAGCAAAACATGCTGAGTATCGACTATGACACCAAAAAATTAAAACATCTCACATGCTTTTAAATCGACTATAACAGGAGCAACTTAAAACATCTAGCATGCTTTTTAATCAACTATAACAGTAGCAAATTAAAACATCTAACATGCTTTTTAATCGACTGTAATAGTAGCAAATTAAAATATCTAGCATGCTTTTTAATCGGCTATAATAGCAGAAAATTAAAAACATCTAACATGCTTTTTAATCGACTACAGCAGTAGAAAATACTACTAATCATGCGTTTGATCGACTATTAAAACAGCGGTGTGACACAACTACATAGTACTACGGACATGCTTTTGGACAACTAAAAAAACGACAACGAGCATTATCAAATTAAACAGCGGAGCATGCTTTCGATCGACTAATGACAGTGGTGAATAATGAATTGAACGAACAGTTGAACATGCGTCTAAATCAAAGGTAAACAACAACATTTTTAATGACAAAGTGGAATAATGGACATGCTCCTAAATCGGTAATACAACAACGAGAACATCAAAACGAAGTAGTGAAATATGCTTTTTTTCGACTAACACAAAACAATAGTAGTGGACACTAATCATGCTTTTGTCTGGCTAATACAGCAGAATTCAAAAATGAGTAAAACAGTGAATTAAGCACTCAAGTCATGCTTCTTAACGGTAAGTAAATAGCAGTAACGATGATGAAACAGAGTATGGAAATCATGCTTTTTAAACCATAACATATAGTTGTGAATACAGATCGAATGAAGGCAGTAAAATGGGCTTTATGGTGATAATATTCAGCAGCAAAACCATAGAAAATAAGAGACGAAACGTGTCTCTTAACGACCACAAGCAGTAGTAATTATTAGCGAATAACACAACGAATGCCATACTCTTCAATAATCAAGATCTGTAGTAATCGCTATTAATTACGAATAGCTTAAACGTGCTTCTAAACGATGAAGATAACAGCAAGAACAACAAAACAGTTATGGCCATGCTTTTCGGATGTCTACAATATCAATGAACATTATACTAAATGAAACGGTGAACATATAACAAATAATCCATACATGTAAGCTATAGCAATGAAGACACCATTAGTACTAACCATAGAGACCCATTAGTCATTCATTCATACTACTCATCCATTTTTAAACATCCTTTCTTTGATCCATTCAAGCTTAACTAACACTTTCACATGGGTATAAGCATTTAACACAAATAAAACGCAACATCTATTAGAACATCTAAAGAGAAATGAGAGATTTGAGGCAACAAATATTGTGCAGCAAACAACTACACAGCAAAACTTAAAGGCACCCACAAAACTACAGAATCTCTATAGCACAAAAACCACTCACACACACTTCACTTGGGTGCAGGGCCTTCAAATGGCCAAGACTACCCCATTCCTTACCACTATCAATGAAGACAAAAGCAGGGACGGCAGCACTCCAATCCTTCATGGTTCCAGTAGCTCTTATAGCAGTTGGAGTTTCACAACAGCTCACACCCCTCACTACACTCACCTTCACGTTCACACACTTAGCACTCAACTCACAACACACTCATTCACTCATCAAAACTCACTCTCGCAGGTTCCTCTCTCTCTGAAGCTCTCTCGCAGGAGAAATGAAATGGCAGAGGGAGATGGGAGTGGCTTATACAAGATGGAGAGGGAATAAATCATACATGTGAGGGCAGGGTGGTTAGCTCTGCGTGGCCTAGGCCAAGATTTGTTGTCGAGGAATTGCATTTCTATTGGCTACGGGTCATTCTTCTTCTGATTTTAAATCATTTTTGTTGCTAATCTGGGCTAATTCGGACGTGTGCGGACGCATAGGTCTCGTCAGCATTCGTCCGCAAGGCTAAAATCACTCAGTCTAAAATGAGACTTCGGACGAGACAATGCGTCCCCGTCCTGTTCGTACTGTCCACAGGTGGGTTTCGGACGACATTTGGCATTTGCAAATGGCATTCGCGTGTCGTTCGAAAGTGTCCAAAAATTAGACAAAGTCAAATCGGACGATACCTTAACTCGTCCGCAGTCGTCCCAACTCATCCGAAACTGTCCAAGTTTAGAACAGATTCAATGTGGATGCTACTCCTCTCGTTTGCATCGTCCGGACCCTTGTCCGTGCCTCCACAACATAGTGAAGTCAGGACGTGAAACCTCATCCAGAGTCGTCCCTAGGCTAAGGGAGACTTGCAATGCATTTACGGACGAATTGGCTGGTCCGCATCGTCCGAGACCTAATCCGCAACACTACAGCCCAGTACCCAGGACGATACATCGCATCCCCTGACTGGTCCCAAACGTCGGGGACGTTGCACATTGCAAATGCGGACGACATGATGCGTCCAAAGTGTCATCCATAGGCATCCGAAAACACCCTGCACAGCCTTTCACACACTTTTCCCCCCTTAACTCCTATCCCATAACATCTTCCCATAAATACACGTCACAATTAACGCGTAAAAAATACGAAATATAATATCCCCCAAACTCCAACACTTCGATTACATCATGTATACAAGGAAAACATAATGGAATGACTTCTCGACTTAACACCCTAGAATGTTCTTGGTAATAGCCCGATAATTATCCAACTTAAAAAGTTGGGGTGTTACAATTACATGTTGAAGGTAGTAGATAATAATCATTTAGAAATTTTCCCATGCTTTGAAGAATATTATTAATATGACACAATACTTTTGAAGTGACCACATTTGAAGGGAGATTAGAAAATTTGTAATCTTCTGATAATTGGTCTTTGTAAGTCTTGAAAAGATTGCTTGGATTGTTAGGTTGGCAATAAACAAGAAGTGCAGCAAATAGTCTTTGTAAAACAGAAGGCATTTGGAATGTTATTGCTTCTTCTATAGAACAATTTATATAATTATCATCTTGTAATAAACCATGCAAGAGAGCTGATTCACAAAAGAGTTTGACCATGGTGCTGCAGACATTTTTTAAGGACTCGAAAGAAGTTAAACCTCTAACATGATTTAAAAGTAAGTGCAAATAATAGTGTTCTCCTTCAACAGGACTAACAGAAACAACTCTCCCTATAGATTTTCCTGTCTTTCTAAGTTCCTACATTTAATCACGTCTATTCCATGTATAATATTTTGGAAATTGTCTGTATAATATGTTTTTTTGCAAATGGATCTATACGATTGATGCTAAAATACTCTGTAAGCATACTCTTTGAGAAAAAATCGTACGCAACTATATTCTGCAGAGAAGAAGACTCTCTAAAAATAATAGGTTGTTGATGCTCAAGGTGTAGTTAAAGAGTACAGATAGGAGGGGAGATTTCATTTAAAGAAAATAAATACGCCACATTGCCTCAGGTGGGGAAATCCAATAAGCTGTTTGATAGTCTTGAATTTCATTATTTAAGGGGTCTAATTGACCATCATCGATCTAAATTGCTATACGATCATGTCCTTTATATTCGTACTTGTATAAATATTTGACTGCTTTAATAGTTGAACAAATTTCAACATTTAAATGGCAATCAAACAATGCAAGGAAATAAGGATTGTAAGGAATGACCCAACGATTGTCAAGAACTACACCTCTGACTATTACAAACTGGTTGTCTATTCGTCAATGATAACGAGGGTAAGAATTCTTTCTATGATGAGTAATAGCGTAAAAAGATTTTGGATAATTATTTTTACATTTGCCTTCTTTACTCATACAAACATTTGAAGGATTTTCTGTACCACAAGGACCATGCATCATGTGTTTGATAACCATAGCATACAAGTGAGGATTCTTTGACTATTCCAGTAATTCAGTACAAACATAATTATCGAACAAGTCTGGAGAGAGAATTTTTTATTGGGTCTAAAATCAATGAAAAGTGTGCATGAGGCAAGCCACGCTTTTGGAATTCAACAACGTATACATACGCAGCTACACAACCAACTATTTGATCTTTAAATAACTTGATCTTTAATTCTTCTAGCTTTGCTCTGAAGACGCGCATGATTGTGGGCTTCATCAAAACAAGGTAGCTCATATTTGATTTTTGGATAGTTTGGATTGCAAGTTATTGTTAGAAAGATATCTGGTTTTCCAAATCTTTGCACAAGCGACATTGCATCCATGTAACGTTTCCGCATATCTCTTGGGCCTCCTATAAATGTAGCTAGTAAGATGATTTTGTGTCCAACATTTTCCGCTACTGTTTCGCCAGAATTAATACTATCAACTAAACCTTGATAAAGTTCTGAGCGTATATTGGCCTGATTTGTACGAAAGAAATTCAAGTGAGTTGTTTCAATTTTTACATACATGTCCACAACTTGTTGCTGTAGCAACCGCCCTGACTGCAACAAACACGAAAAATCTCCATGTCTAATTTGCAATTTGAATTAATAATATTCTCGATAAGAAACCATTCTTCATTTTTTCTCTCGTATGATAACTAAAAATAATGAAGCATATTAAACACAAACACCATGTAACTTTAACAATTAAGTAATGTACAAAGAAGAGAAACACACCATTATTTTCTTCACATAACAACTCTTCTAGTTATGTGAAATGTGAAACATTGGCAGGAAGTTGAGTATTTTAACTTGAGCAAAAGCAATTATTTGTTCGAGGAATTCCTTGATGCCATCCAGTTTCACCATGAGGAAATAACAAGGATATTGTAAAGGATCATAACAGCCATAATAATGGTGAACTTTGTATACTAAATTTGAGTGTACAGATACAAGAATTTCTCTATTAGATGTACCAAGTGTTGAACCATCACCAAGCCATACTACAACAACTTGAGAAGCATCAAGGGCAATATAAGTTCATTGATCAAGATTTGCATGTGATTTTATCGTAATAACACAATCTAGCAAATCAGATCTATTGGCCAAGCTTTGGAAAAAGACAACATATAGATTTCGTTGCAGAATATGCACTAACTTTAAAACAACAAATGGAGAAAGTCTTATTGTTAACTACATTCGATGCTGCAATTGTATTTCTATATCGTAAAAGTATAGTTGCAAATGAGAAGGACTCTCATTTTCTGGAATAATTGGATTAATAAAATGATAGATTTGTCCTTAAACAGAGAATGTATATATGTCTTTGTTGCGGCGAGATAAGTTTTTGTCTTCTTTTACACCGAAAGATGTGAATGAAAAATATTGTTTTAAGTTCAAACAAAAGTATGGAATTGCACAGATTCATTGCTATTTCTCGAGAACAAATTATATAAACCTTCAGGTGCAATGTTTAAACCTTCATATTGGAATTTCTTTGCTCCACAAAAAGAACATTGTGTAATAATTCGAATGTGATTTGACACAAGAGGAATGTTAAATAGATCAAAAGTAGATGGAAGATAACTTTTTTCCATTGGGCGAGAAGTAATAGATGTAAAGCCTGAAAAATTTATAATTTACTTATAATATTATAGAATTTGCAAAATAGACATAATAAAATTATATGAAAAGCAAAATATGAAATATATCTCATGAACATATAATATAATAGAAGAAAAAGGAACGAATGTGTACGATGAATAGAAGAAAAAAAACAAACCACAATCGATGGATTGAGCAGTTAATTTTCTTTTTGCATAAACGGCGCGACGTTTTTGGCAAATTAATGTTTTTTTTTTGCATCACTTTGATATTGATACCAAGAAAAAGGACGAGACATGACTTTAATTGAACCTATAAGCACGTATAAAAATTGTAAATGCTAAGTGAATTTTGAAGAATAACAATTCTATGTTGATCCATTATAAAAATTAGGCTAAAAATAATCTAACAATATGATAACAAAATAATACGAAGAAAAATAAATTTACAAACATCTGGTTAGACTACAAAAAACATAAACAAAAAAACAACGAAGCGACGACAAGGGAAAAAAAGATCATATGAGTTATTCAAGAGATAGGCAGAACATGTATATTTATATTAGAAATACAACATCAAAATAATGTTATAGATGACACTGGAAAAAGAGTCACTCCGTAGAGTCGTGAGGTCTCTTTTTAGGTAGCACAGGACAAGTTGAACTTGAACTTTCAACTTTAATTGTTAGTAAGGAAGAGGATGGGGTAGGAACAAGTGAAACCAAAAGTGGTGAAGGAAGAAGAGCATCAACTTCTTCAGCAATATCGAGTATCATCAACCTCGAGTTTTTATAGTCTAGAAAGTTTTGTTTGTCAACTTTCAGTTGGAAGTAGCAAACTTTAGCCTTGTGTGCATCAAATGATTCCATTATGTTTCTGAGTATTTCCTAAATTTTATTTTTAAAAAATAAACAAAAGGGAAATTTTTCAATAAGAAGACATCTAAATTTAATGTTGAAAAGTGGAACAAGTATAATAGAGAAGCCTAGAAACTCCAACCTCTGGAGTCATGGAAGCCAAAGTTTCAATTTCAATGGACAATATCTTTTCGACATGGATACCAAATGACATTCCTTTTACGACACCAATGTTATCAGTCAAATTGATCTCAAAAGAACATCTAGTACAAAATAATGAAATTTTAACAAATTTAACAAATAAAGGAAAGCAAATTAGAGAGAAATATATGATGACATAGTAAAACAAATTACCGTTTAATTATTTGTGCGTCAACAGCATGACAACTATCACAAACAAAAAGATCAGTTGTGTGGCGATGGGTTAATTTGAGGCATTTGTCACATGCGAAATAGAAAAATTGTTGTTTCATGTTTTGAAGAGATACAATTGCATGAATCCATATGCGACCCACCTGTTTAGAAAAATATATGAGTGTATAACAACAGTGTAGAGAGATAAATAAAAAAACACTACTAAAGAAAAATAAAGAATAAAAAAAGACATTTTATAACTTACTGTATATGCATTATCTAGAATATTAACAATGCTGATTATTTCTTCTTTTAATAGAAAGGTTGAGAAAGATGAGGAACTCGATACAAAAGTAGTGGAAATGAGAAGAATTCATCAATTTGTGCTGAGTTCTCAATAGACCTATATAAAATGACAGAATAAGAGAGCGGAGATAAAAAAAATAAAATAATCTTTTTAAAAAAAGGAAAAAGGCGAAACCATTTTTGAATAGCGTCAAAAGCAAGAAGAGTAGATTCCATAATGATGGAGATATTTGTTGTAGTAGAAAGAGACACTCCTATAAAAAAAATATCATATATTGCAAGAGGATTGTGAAAATGCAAGACCTGAAAATAAAATACCATCAAATCTGTACCTATGACGACAGGGCACTTCTCAATTACTAAAGAAATTGTTTTACACTCATTTAATACAAGTTGTCACCACATAGAAAGTCTGATAGAAGACAAACTACAAGAAAAAACATTTGTAAGAAACAAATATGTAACGACCCAGTTTTTATTTCTTTTGAAAATGCATAAATTTAGAACTTTTCTTTTTATAAAAATGTCAAAATATTTTTCCTTTATAAAACCCGATCGTTAAAACCCTTCACTTAAAACATTTATCATTTGCAACGGAAGTAATAAAATCATTTTATGAAACATAACGAAATTAAAACAAGCATTAAAGAATTTTAGTTAATTTACAAACCTCTTTTACACATAAATTCTCATTTACTTGTTTAGCCCAGCCACCCACAAGATTCACCCGTGCAAATCCTTCATCAACTGTCTTTAACATGTTCTCCTATTTCTTGTACATACCTACATCCCAAGACTTAACTAATGAGCCTAATGCTATAAAATAAAATAAAATAAAATAAACATGCTATGCATTTTCGAAATCCTTTTTTGTTTTCTGTTTCCGTTTCTTTTCCTTTTCTTTTCGGTTTCGTTTCGCATATCATTTCCTTTCTTTTTCAGTCTTCTTGATCTTAACTTTACTTGATCTTTCTCTTTTCGTTTCTCTTTTAATTTCATTTTCTGGAAGGGAACCTATCCGTTCCATATACCGAGGGAATGGATACACCATATAGTCATGTAGCTATCTGTCAACTCTACATATGGATACATCATATGGCCTCACTTCCATGACCGTCACTATTCTCTTTTTGTTGAAGACGTTGGGGATTTACGTACAAGAGAAATGATGAACACTAGAGTCCACATGGTTAACTGTCACCCCGATAAGGAGATACATCATATAATGTCCCCACCGATGGACAGTCACCAAATCTCCCAAACCCCCCACACGCCTATTTACGTTTATTCAGTGATACGATGGATATTCCTACAGCTAAGTGATGGTTGTTCGCTTGGATGATCAGCCCTTAAGAACGTTGTTCACTTAGTATGTATGAGTATCCATTCCACCACTTTATGTTTTCCTTTTCAAAACCATGCATGAAAACCATTTTCGTATCTTTTAAAAACCATGATGCTCATGAATGCATACAATTCTATCACATCTTTCCAATAATCTCTAAACATGCTCACCTATGAAACATATCATTAAAAGAACCTAAATCTAATAAACATCCAGCAATAATAGCATAATCTACGGAACATGCTCAATTTGTAGTAAAGTAGTAAACAACCTAAATATCCTATGAAAGCAGTAAACACGCAACATACAACCCTAATTCTTGTGATGTAAGGTTTGAAGACCAAAGCACAGTAAGTATCAACTTACATGTGTATGTGGCGTTGCTGCATTCCAATTTAACTTTTGCAATACCTTCACAATAAATAACCTTTATTCATTAATACTAACTCTACCAATAATCATTTTTCAAGATTCAATAAACCATAATACTTAAAAGTCCCCATCCTTCATAACTTAACGACCAAGAGTGGAGCCAAATACTTAATGAACATTCACTACAAAGCAATTTACCAACTGAACATAATCCTTACCAACCACTGCAATCAATCCTTAACAATAATCATCCCGAAATAATCTCACAGCCAAGCTTTAAATCCAACATACATGACTCATATATCAGGTTAATTACCAAGGTGCAGCAATTAATTAGAGCTGAACCAAACCAACAATAGTGCACAATATCCATAAATCCGAGAATATCAATCCAACATGTTTCCGCGTCCAACAATCCATTCAGAATATTAAACTTAACATGCTGCAATATTCCAAAATCCCATAAGAAACTACTATAACCTGAAGTAAGCAAAGAAGGGAATCTCACCAACAGGGCACCCGAGATTGCAGGACCACCGAGGACAAACCCTGCATTCCTTCATCCTCATTGCCTCTGCCATTTCTTGCCACTTTGATTTCAGGGCAACCCCAACTATAGAATAAACCAAACCGCAGAGTACAATTTCACAGCAATTCCCACCGACAGAAAACACAATAGAACAGGAAACAAGCACTGCTCGGCATTGGAGGCCGAGAACCAAAACACAGGGGACTTACCTCTCACGGCCGTTGACGGGCTCTGGAGAAGGCGTTGTCGGAAGCCTCACAACCGGAGCAACAACTATTTGTTAAGGCAAGGCGCTGCAATTCCGCAGCTCGCAGTTCCCATTGCACCCGAGCCTTAGCCCGTGATTCGTCGCACAACCACCTCGCGTCGACAACCGCAGCCAGTACAAAGGAGCATCGGCCGAACCCGAGCTTCCTCACACCCCCGAGCCTTCACCGTCGCCGTTCGCTCCCTCGTCGCCCTCTCATCTCCCTCGTCATTCTCTCTCCTGCAACCACTCTCCCTCTCTATCTCTTTCTCTCTTCTCAAATGGCTGTAGGCCATTTGACTCAAAATTCAAAACGAACCAATAGACAGAACAAACTGGACCAACCAATAAAAATCAGTTCACTCTCCTTCCTTACTTTTATCAATTAACTTATTTCATTAAATGATATTCTAATTCCATTCGATTACTTATTTATTTATTCATTTAATTAAATTTTCTTTCTCTTCATAAAACCATCCTCAATTTATTTCTTCTATTCACATTTTATTTTAATTAAATCTTTCTCTTTTTATTTCCTCATTTATTTAATTAACTCTATCAAATAAATCTTCAATTATCCAACTATGCCCAATTAATTTTCAATTATCCTTATTAAATTATATTACGAAAAATTGGGGTATCACAAAAGAAATATCGGCGAAAGATTAAAAATAGAGAGATACCTTGAATCAACAAGCAAGATTTCTCTAACTTGCAATGTATCGCCCCTTATATTCACATTTTTCACAGAAAATATTGCAACTGCTACACCAATTATTTCTAATTCATGAATTAAAAGGCAAACAAAAAACATCACTTATCACTAAGGAAAAATCAAGGGAAATGAAACAACAGAAGAGGCAAATAAAATAAAAAAGTGTTCTTACCGACTAACCGGCATGTTCCAACATGGGATTGCAATTGATGGAAAGAAGTGAAAGCAAATGTTTTGGGAAAAAACCCAATCTCTGGCATGGGCACATCTTCAACAATCATACGGCATTGATCACCCATTCATATGGTTGATTTCCAAATTGAAACTCTGGCTTACTTTCAGTCACCAAGGCATTTGAGATATAATAATTTTTTCCGAACTATAAGGTATTTTGGAAAATGTCTATATTGGAAGAGAACAAAGTGGCATAAACTCGCATTTCCTGAAGCAGGAAAAAATTAGGAATGTTTGGGGCAAAATTAAAAAAACAAAAAACAAAAAAATAAACGAGAAATTAACTCAAAATCAACAAGAAGTAGTTTCTGATATTTGGTTGGGCTAAGGTGGGCAATTTTTTGCAAAGGTTTGCGCAAGACATGGACTTCAACAGTCCAGTCTTCATTTATTTTAGGAAATATGTCCACGATTTGTTTCATCGGTACTATATAGGACCTTTTTCTTCGAAAGACTACTAAAGAAGGACAGATTCAAAGAATTCTATCAATGAAAAAATTAAGATAACTTATATTAAAAGAGAACACGATTGAGATGAAGCAAACATGCAAAGCAAAAAACTTATAGAAATACACTAAGTAATAACATGAGCAAGACATGGGTATGATTTTAAATTATAAGTCAACACATAAAAAAATGTAGGACGAGCTTCAACTAGAACTGGTTTTTAAATGTATTCCAACATGTTCACAAGTTTTTTTTAACACTCATGAGATTAATAGAAACCTTATTTAAGGGTCCAAGAGGCAAAACATCTTCCATGAAATAATTATGGAAAGTTCACAGTTGAGAACAAATCCAGCTGTGCATTTTAGTAAATTCATAATAGTAGCTGAATGCATAAAAGTCAAGAACCGAAAAGGATAGCTCATAGGATATGGTCATAGGTAAAAGGTACCATAAACAAAAACAAACAGAAGTCTAGGGGGAAAAAAGGAAAACCAAGAGAGAAATGGTGGGAAAAACTTGGATTTTTAAAAGTAATAGACCAAATAAAACAATAGGAATAAACGAAATCAAACAATAGAACCCACGAGTAAATGCAAATTCAACAAGTGATTGAAAATAACACAAAAAGGAAATCTATCTAAAATAACACAACGAATTTTTTTAGCACAAAGTACCTGAAAGCAATACAAAAAAGAAGGATGCTATAATTTGAAACGGCAAAAGTGAGCGCTGAGGGAGAAGACAGGCACAAAGTACCAGCACAAATAGGAAAGATAAAGATCTGAAATGGCTCTGCAAAAAAAAATGAGTCTGGATAAAAGAAAAAGAAAAAAAGGAGATATAAAGTGAACATATAAAATGTTAAAGAAGGAAATACCAGAAACCAAGTGCCCTCCAAGAACCAAATCTCACCATCTACCGCCAACGATAGCAACTCTAAGAGACTTCAAAGCTTTTAAGGAAGATAAGGAAGAGGACGAAGAGATAAAGCCAATACTATGAGTTCTAGTTATTATTGGGATAGTTTGATTTCTAGGTTAGAGGGAATGAGTAGAAGGGGATAGAAACGCAGAGAAAATAGACACAAGAAGATGGATGAGAATACAAAGGTACTCTCTTCCCCGTACAGAAGAAATCGTTTGAGGGTAGAGTGCAAATATTATTTTCCCAAAAAAGAAGAACGAAAAAAAATCTACCATGCGAGAAAATCTACAGGAAAAAAGAGTAATTGTATTTGTAGCAGTTAAATTAAAACAAAAACAATAAAAAAGAATTTCCCTTGTAAGAGTACTATGATGAAGATAGGATATGATAAAAAATATTAAATAAAGAAATACCAGAAAGCAATAAAACTTAACCAAAAGAATGAAAATTTAAAAAGCAATAAAAAATTAACTTCAACAGGAAAAGTAATAAAAAATCACCTAGGAACTAGAGCCAATTACACAAATTTGTTTAATCCCTTTAGAGTATGTAACAGGAAATGGGGAAAAATTATTCCTCTTGGAAGAATAAAAAAAACAGACTTAAAAAACAAGAAAAAATTCAGACATGAAAAATGATGAGTATGTCAAAATTTGAGTACTATCTTTAGGAAGAAAGCTTCCAATTGTTTTCCCAAGATTTAATACCCAGCAGTTTGCAATATACCAATTTTACAAAATCATAAACAACTTGCCTATTTATCTCAAAACCCATCATTAAAATTACAAGCAAGCACAAGGCAATAAAATCCTCAAAGGATAGCATGATCAATAGCTGAACCTAACAATTTGGTAAACACAGGCATAAAACAAGTTCTAACTCTTGCGATGTAGGCCTTTCGGCAACACACACAATATCACTTACCTGGCGTCCGTAATGCGTTTAGCAATTAACGTTATCCTTATTCTTTTTCAATACCTACAAGATAGTAGAACATCCATAATCATCAATAATTAATCAACCAATTACTACTCCACAGTCAAATCATAAAATCTTCAACCACTTGGGTACCATTATTCCTCATTTATTGCATTTCTTCTTCACTTCATTGTTTATGATTTCTGTAAATAACAGACAGCATAAATCAGTATACAACCCTCAACCGTGATCATCAATTCATAACAAAATATATCCTCAACTATTCCCAACTAAGTAGTAATTAAACAGTAGAACCAAAACCCCGACGACATTTATCATTCAACAACCGAGACACATAACATAAATCCATCAGAGCATATTCATCTTCCTCAATGTCCAATAACCATATCTTAACAGGATCAACAAGAGACTAACATTTCATCATCATTATCCATAAAACATTAGCCAACAACAAACAAAAAGACAACATCAAACCATCAGAGAATAAATCCAGGCCATAACATAGCATATATCTTCACAGACAACATTATTAACATCCATCACACTTTTATCTTCTACAATTATTCTAGTAAAATTCATAAACAGAGATGGAGGAAATCTCCTTACCAGAAGAACACCCGAGAAGATCCTGCTCCTTCTTCTTTCTTCTCCTTCGTCTTCTTCTCTCAGCCAATTTCTCTCAACTCATTTCTCTGCTTCCCCACACTCTCTGTCTTTCTCTCTTCTCCTTCATCTTCTTCTCTCAGCCTATTTCTCTGCTTCCTAACACTCTTTGTCTTTCACCCTTCCCATTTCTCTTTATTTCTTTCTTTACAGAGACTTCCCAAATACGCCTCATTCATCCCCATAAAATCTCACCCAACTCATCTCCAGCATCACCATCTATAAAGGAGAATGACGTGGAGAAATCACAAAACACCACCGCATCGGGATTACACATTTTCTTCTATGACGAAAAAATCATGTCTAACTGGTCGATTCCCAGTCGACATGAATAGTCAACTGGCGCCACATAGTTTTGTGGCACCGGTCGACTGTGCATGTCGACCAGAAATAGTCGATCGGAGCCACACTTTTTTTAGACCAGTCGACTGGGCATGTCGATCTAGAATTACCGGTTGACATGCACAGTCGACCGGTGCCACACAGTTTTTTGACTAGTTGACTGTGCATGTCGACCTAGAATTACCATATTGCTCACCCACATTTGGCTACTGTCTATTTCGCCTCGCATGTATAGATTTTACATAAAAAAGAGAATAAAATAAATAAAAAACATTAAAACAAAATAAAAATTCCTCTCCCTTTTTAAGAGTAGTATGAATATATATATATATAAGATATAGTGTGGTAGTCCACCTTGTAATACCCTGACTTTTTAAAGTTGGATAATTATTTTTATCGAAGTATTACGAAGGACGTATTTATAATAATTCCATTTATTAAGATTCAATGGAATTAGTGAATTTAAATTAATTTAATGAATTTAAGTTACATTAAGGATTAAGTAGATCAAAAATTTTAAGAGGTGGGTGAACCGGTTCACTCTCTGTGAACTGGTTTGAGCGAAATTTATGAGTGGCCTTCGGCCATTCATTGGGAGAGAACAGGTGAGAAAGAGAGGGAGACAGGAGGTGAGGGAGAGATCGATCGGGAGAGAGAGGCGAAGAGGGAGATGAAGACCGAGCGAGGGTGACGACGTGACGGCGGGCTCTGACGTGGTTCTCTCACGGCGTGGGTGAGCTTCTTCATGGTGATAGCGTTGTCCGGCGGCAACGAATGGCGCGGGATGATTTGGGTGTGGGTTCATTCGGTGGAAAGATTGGGCTCGGGATCAATGTTGCTGCTACGATTCCGGCGATGGGACGAGGTGTGGATTGGCCTCGTCGGTGGCTAGAACTGCTAGGGCAGGGGCGATGTGTCGAAGGGGTTGGAGCTGGCAATTTGGCTGGACCGGCCGAAGGCCTAGGTCCAGCTTGTGGTTCCACCTAAACCGGTATGGCTTGTACCCTTCAACAGGCGACAACGACAGTGTGGACGAGTAGGAAACACACTATAAAATGGGGCAGTGTTAGTTGGGCGTGCTGAAGGGCTACAAGGTGTTTGTCTCCTGGGTGCAGGATAAAAAGGGACAAAAGGAGAGGAGAGGTGTTCTGCCGACTCTAGGGGAGGCCGAGTGAGGAGCTCCCTGGTCCTTCTGGTGGCTGAATGTGTGAGAGTGTGATGGAGCTCCCTATAGTTGGAGTGGTAGTCGAGGGTGTCCTGGTGCTGGGGTCCTGCGTTATGCCGTGGAGTCCTCGAGCACTAAAGAAGCAGTTGATGAGGGATTCGCACGCACGAGCTCATGGCAGGCCAGGCTATGAAAAGTGAGAGATAATTGAAATGTAATTAAATTAAGTTTCCTTTTCTTAAATTGTAATTAAATGTTTAGTTTATTTTCGTTAAAATATTTACGCTTCCGCAATGTTTTACTTCCACAATGTTTTAAAGCATTCCTAACGCTCTGGCTTGCACTCTGATATTTCTTTCATAAGAGCTTCGAATTTTAATGCATTTTTAAAAGGATTTACGAAAATCCAGATCGTTACACACCCTGTGAAAGAAAGCATGACTCAAGTGAGGGTCAAATGCATACTAGTGAAAGTGCACAATCTTATATTACTTGGAAGAGTAGAAAATGCATGGTTTATAAGTGTAGTTATCCTCTTTACCTATTACAATGATTTTGGATGCACTGTAATATCAAAATCGTAAATTTTAATCCTAACAAATGAATCGAGCCCGTCGAGCTGAGCTAGGAAGAGTCCAGCTCATCGAGCTTACCGAGCTTAACGAGCCAGTCGAGCCTAACGATTCGAGCCTAACGAGCCCAGCCTAACAAGCTTTTCCCAAAAAAATTTCAACCCGAGCTAGCTCGCGAGCCACAAGCCAAATGAGCCGAGCCTAACAAGCTGAGCCTAACGAGCCAAATATACATAAATAATATTATCTTATATAAATATATTATAAATTATTTTCAATATTATAAAAACTAAAATCAACATTTATTATTGTAATATAAAAATATTATAGTTAGTTGTTTAATTGAAAAAATATTTTTATTAATATAACAGAAAACATGTAATTAAAAAAAAAATTTTGATGAGACGAAAATATATATGTATACAATTAATTATAAATTTGACACTTGCATTGAAATATCAAAATAACCTAAGAGGGGGATAAATTAGGTTTTAAAACTTTTTATTGCGATTATTAATTTCTCTAACCTTAAGTGATTTACTGCAATTATACAATCAAATAATGCACAAATGTAAAGAGTAAGAGTTAGAGAATTGACACCGATGTGTTTATGCGATTTGCCAAATCCCGCCTACATCTGTGCTTCAGGCTTTCCTCTTAGAGATCCTTCCTTTCCCAATCTCCCCAATTGGCGAAGTTTGACTTACAGGTGTCAAACAAGCCTTTTACAAACTGATTCTTAGGGCGTCACCCTTCTCTTTTGATTACAACAATCTTGGAATTGAAACTAACACTTTACAATCAACCTCTCAAAGAGTAAATCTCAATTTGTGTGTTTGAGAGTTGAGTATCTGCACTTTTTCAATACGTGAGAACTCAAGTAGAAAATTTGGCAGAGTTTCGGTAAGATTCTCACTTGTTATCTTCAGCCTTGGAGTGACTTCTATTTATAGATTTGGCTGAAATCAGACGACCACTTCCTTTTTGGTCGGCCACATCCGATCGTTGAAAACTAGCTATTGTGTTGTTCTGCATTTTTTCGGTTGACGACTTTCTTCCTGCTTGACAGCTTACTCGGCAGCAAAACCAAGGAGCAATTTGTGTTGAATTTTGGTCGCTCCTGTCAACTTCAAACTTGACCACTTTGTCGTCCAAAAATCTACGAGCAATCTGTATACAATTTCGGTCGTTGTCGTCAACCTCACCCTCATCCGCTTACGCATCTGAAACACCAAGGAGCAATCTGTATTGGTTTTCAATCAACTCTATCAACCGCGTCTTCGTCTGCCTACTCAACCAAAAATCATCGGGGTAATCTGTGTCATTTTTTAGTCGATCTTGTCAACTACCTACACGATCGCGTCCTTGACCATGTCCTTTGTAGAGTGAATTTGGTCGACCAAAAACTAGTTTGCTCGACCTAGTCTCTTCATTTTTCACTTCATGATTTCTTTAAGTCTCAACATTTGTACCTTTGACTACAAGGACTTAGATAAGCTTGTTAGACAACATTAATACCCTAATTAAGGGTATTTTCGCTTCAATATCACTATGCATGTAGTATTTGTGCAATTCAAAAAATTATCCAATAAACAACTTATAATTACACTCAATACAACCATCATCAAAACAAATAAGTCTAACATCACTTAGGCTTAAAAAAATATATAATTTATTATCAATTTGACACTTGCATCACTACAACTT
The DNA here is from genome assembly GCA_022433065.1 of Begonia loranthoides. Taxonomy (NCBI): domain Eukaryota; kingdom Viridiplantae; phylum Streptophyta; class Magnoliopsida; order Cucurbitales; family Begoniaceae; genus Begonia; species Begonia loranthoides. The sequence goes on along the minus strand of CM039468.1, from coordinate 43,218,921 downwards.
AGATATATCCTAACTAGGTTGACACTTATCTAATTGTCTATCACATGCAAAATAGAAAAAAAAAATACAAGTTAAAGAAAAAATATCAAAATGAAAATTACAATTTCATATTTAATTGAAAATCTAGTCTTCGACATCCAAATTTTTTAATTCTTCTAGTATGTCGTCATCTCGTTATTGATCTCTCGTCACGGCTTCGTTCCAATCCTTTATGCAAATGAGTGTCTCCACGAGTTCTGGCGCAAGTCTTCCTCGTCGATCATTGTACACACGTCCACCTGCACTAAAAGCAGACTCCGATGCTATAGTCAAAACCGGTGGTGTTAGTAGATCACGTGACATTCTAGAAAGAATAGGAAATAAAATGGAGTTGTCTCTCTACCAAGCCAAAATATCAAAATTCTCGTCCTGAGAAATTTGATGGCGAGTGTCAAGATAAATATTGAGTTCATTTCTTTATGAACTATAAGAATGAACATCACTATCTATTTCATCCAATATGTCATTCATAAAATCTTGTAGAACTCCACCACGGGCACTACTACTAGAACTAGCATAAATATGTAAAGAAGAAATTAAACAAGTAACATTAAAATATTTAAATTCATAAGAATAATATAAATTCGCAATTTCATTTCTTATTTGAGTACTATTAATTAAAGAAGAAATACCTAAATTAGAAGAAATTTTATCAACCATTAGATACATTTCTTTTAATTTAAATTTAGGATTCATTATGCATACAAAGCAAAAAATATTAGGTATGTCAAGTCAATATTTTTTAAATTTTGTTTCCATTTTATCAAGTATATCACAAAATTCATTTATTTGTTTAAATTTTTTAAAAGTACTCATTAATGTTATAAAAATTGGGAGAATAAGTTGAGTAGTGGGATAATAAATTTTCGAACATTCTTTGTAGCTTCAAAAAATAGTTTTAGAAAATCAAGAAACAAATTAGCAACGTCACAACTACTATGATCAAGAGTAATACATTTTATTTTTTCACTAATAAAAGCATAAATAACTAACCAATATGGTCTACCATTTTCCAACATAAATAAGTCGAATTCCACCTTGTATCTATATCGATTTTTAATTTTCTTGGTTTAAGTTGAGCAACTTTACAATATTATTTATATTCTTGTTGTCGTACATTAGATGAAATAATAAAAGAAATTGCATATCTAATTAATTTAAAATGAGGCGAAATAAATGAAATTTCATCTTTAACAACTACATTCAAAACATGACAAACACATCTCATATGGAAAAAAAAAAAATTATGAACAGTATCTAATTGAAAATAATTTTTTAAATTCAAGAATAGCAATATCGAGAGTAATACTAAAAATTCTATCTTTAAAAGCATATTCTTACAAAATTCCAATAATATATCTATAAATAATAACGCCACTATGAGGATATTTACAACTACAAAATCCTATTATTCTTTTATTTAATTGTCAAGAGTCATCAATAAAATGAGAAATTACAACAATATATCTTAAAGCATTAGGTGCACTCTATAAATCAGAGGTAATACAAATAAACATAGATTGGGCATTTGAAAAAAAATGAAATTAATTCATTTTTCATATTATTATATATTTTAATAATATCACTTCTCGTCGTACTTTTAGAAACTCGTCTAAAACTAGGATTAATATACTCTTTCATAAAATTTTCATATAACTTGCTATCGAACATAGAAAAAGGTACCTTGGATTGTGATACATATTTTGTTATTCCTTCTCTCATTCTATTATGTGAATATATAAAATTACCACTACCACTAGCATTTAAGAGTGTTTGTGTAGGGTCGAATCACTTACTCGTTTTAGTGACATTTTTTATAATGTCTATTAATTGTGCTAGAGAACTACCAAATTCGTATGCATAACATTTAATACAATATTTGCATTGTGCTCTTCTTTTTATTTTTTCACCAATATTAATATCTTTCGTTTCAAAATAATTTCATACAGTCGATGTTTTGCTTCTTTTTTTCTAGGTGAAAACGTGGATGCTTGTGCAGATGATTGGCCTGATGAAAATGCGGAATTATCTCCCCTAATTTCCTCAATATCATCATCAGTAAAAGTGTCAAGAAGAAAATCACGTGGATCCATAATGATAAAAATTTACTATTACGAAACAATTAATAAAATAAAATGATATCGCACACCAATTAATCAACAATGGCTTGTACGTGGTATGAATCTGTGTTCATCTCCACGAATACGAGTTCTACAAAAATCACAAAAAAATTATTAGTTTGTAAAACACATTAAATTAAAAATAAATTAAATAAAAAATTGTAAACCTACTTTGTTGAATGAATGGAAAGAGTTTAAAATAAAAAAGAATAAGAAAAAATGTATTAGCACATGTAGAAATTTCTGATCAATACACTGTCGACCGATCCAACGTTAAAAATTTAGCGGGCCAACCCGCCAGGCTCGACGAGTAGGACCAGCAAGCTCGCGAGCTCGAAAATTCGGGCTCGACTTGACCCGCTTTTTGGGCCCGAGCATAGCCTGCTCGGTTACTATAACGAGTCGAGTTAACGAGTCAAGCCGAGCTAATGGGCCGAGCCGATCTTGGTCGCCTGTTCGTTAGTCATCTCTAATACATAGAGGAAATAATTTTTCCAATATATCAATTTTCAATAGTTAATAATTTCGTGATGTTATCCAACAAACGCAATCTCGAGGCAATTCATGTAATCAATTGAGTGGTTTAGAACAAATAAGAAAAGAGGAGGGAAAGAAAAAATCATCCAAAGGGATAAGAACACGTAGGTGCCTGCAACAACTCCAACCACGTAGCTGGACGACGAGAACCACTGAACTTGTATGTAACGGACCCGTCTAAGGAAGTTGCGGAATTCAAACGCCGACGAATTCGCTTTTCAAATCCGCCGGGTAAATTAGCAGACTTCATCATTTCATCTCCTTTGGCGGTTATACGGCTCCCACCTTTTCGAAAATTCGCTTAAGTTATCGATCTTCAGTCCTTCGCACGCTGATAAGATCTTTATAGTCACTTTACCTGGTTGTTTCTTGTGATTAGATTACTGATAGTCGGAGGTTTTTCGCTCGTTCGCGGGTGGTCGATTTTCTCCCATCAATGAGGTTCTGTTATTAAACTCTATCTTGCTTTTTTAACTTTCAGGAACATTGAGAAATCACAGAAAAAAGGCTTATTAATTTTTTTTTAAGTCTTGAAAGGTTTATATCACTTTATTAAGTAGCTTATCAGAAGCTCGATTGCTGTCATTTTATTCTTTACGGCTAAACTTACTGTTGTTTTGTGGAAATAAGGAAAATTGTTCAAACTATTTTACTTGTCAGCGACTGAACTGTGTCCTGTGTAACCTTTTCATGGTAACACATGAACGAAATCATCTTTTATATCTAGTTTTTTTTTTGTGGACGCACCTCGGGTTCTTCAATAAACCTGCTTGTTTCAATTTTTTGGTCTCTCTTACTTTGCACTTGAACAACATTATTCTTTTCATTGTGCCTTTGCTGACTAAGTCGAAAGCTGTTTGTACTTTGTTTCTCAAAAATACGTCTACAGATGTAGTTTCTCAATTGGCTTGTGGAAAGGCCTGGGTATTCAGATAAAAATATTCTGTGTATGATTTAATATACTAAAGGATGCTATGTTGTAATATGCTCATGATTGGACGTGTCAGCTTCTGTGTAATTTTATTTTTAGGATAGAAAATAAGGGGCTCCCATTCCTGCCTTGTATACCCTTTATCTAGCTTTTATGGGGAATAGGAAGTGGACTATGGGGAAGAAAGAAAGCATGACTCATAAAGAATGTTTTTCTTTTTTAAATATGCACGTAAGTTGTGTGCATATGGTGTATGTATTTGTGATTGTTCATGATAGGTGACAATATAAACTCGCGGAGGTTTCTTGACTTGCGGGTTAAAAGTCATATTGAGCATTTCTTTGAAAGTTAGATGTACAGATAATTGTTTGTGATTATTTGTGTGATTATGACTCGCCATAATATAGCAGCTATTCTTGGAAACTTGCTGTCCCTATATGTGCTTCATATCAGAAAGTATATTTATAAAGTTTATTTATCCGTAATTTAAAAGTATGCATTTATATGTGAAATTATGTATAAGAGAAAGGGCATTGGGGAAAAAAATTACTTTTGAAAACTCATTTCTGTTCAACCATAGTTGTAGTATACGTGGATTTTTTCCACTTAATTTTTATAGGTCAAACCATACGCTGCGTGGCATCTTATGGTTACCTGGGCTTCAATTTTTATGTTTAATTCTTTAGTAATTTAAGAAACTACTGATTAATACTGAAAATATAGGATTAAACCAAAAGCACAACTTGAAAGGGATCAAGGTGCTCGTTTTCACCAGAAGTTTGCTAGAATGAATTTCTCAACAGTAAGTATTTAATTGAATTTCGGATTGATATGCTGTTTCAAATATGTCTTATCCAATAAAATCTTGGAATAAAATAATATATTTTTACTGGGTCTTTCGATGATTTGACTATTAGTAGCAATTATCTTTTTTCTTCTTAGGTAAAGGTAAACGATCCATTTGTCACAGCGGCTGATGACAAAGCAAACAGAGTTCAACATTTCTGTGCAGAACCCAAAGATGACCTAGTGAGAGAAAGCTGCATGAAAATTGGAGATTTTTCTGCAGAATTTGACTATGAAATGCACAGGAACAGTGATAATACATGTAATGAATTGTTCCTCTCTTCTTTTTCTCTCTGCGAACATTATGTTTTTTTTGGCAGCTGCAGAAAAGAAAACGAATTAAACTAAAAAAAATTATAATTGAAACTACATAATTAAAGTTTAAAGTATTCTGGGATGGAAAAAATGATGCTCTCTTGCTTGTGATGCTCAGTCTAGGTGTTATTTAGTCAAGGTGTTGATTACTGTTGCTAATCACAATCTTTTGTACTTCTGTAAATGCTCAAGGAATTGCGATGTTGACTAGTGCTTTTAATCTTTTAAAAACAGTGTATACATAGAGTTTGAACGTAACTTCAGAGAAATGCTAACATGTATTTTTCATCACCTTTGTTAATGAAGCAATTATTGTGATTTTGACTTGTTGTATTAGATGAGTTGGATGCTATTGCTAACACCAAGGAGGAAGCTGAAACTTGCTTAAAATATGGAGTATGTGTTGCTGTTTGCTGAAATTTTCTGTTAAAATCCAAAGTTTCTTATTTTTTTTCTTATCTATTCTCAACTGGCAGTGCATTTTTTTCTTTTCCCATGTATTCTTTAGTTTAGCACTGAGGGTAGCTCCTTTGAATATACTTGTGAGATTGATTTGAGAAGACATTAAACATTACAGGATCTTGATCGACTCCTTAATTATGTTAGTGACGAGGAAGATATTCATGGAACAGATGCTCTTTCGAATGCATGTGAAGATTATCTACTTGGTGATATTTTCTCAAGCAAACCTATTTAATTTTTTCTACCAAAATGTTGCAATGAGTATCCTCTTTGTAACTCAATGTTTTTGTGTACAAATAGATGCTGAAAATGCAAGTTACTTGAACGATGGTGACTTGAAGGATGGTGCAAGTGATGGACCACAATTTGGGTATTCCAGTTCAGGTAGTGAGTCTCCAGGATTTAGGAGCAGTAAAGGAGCTTTTTGGATTGCAGATTCATCCACAGCAACTCCTTCAGAATTTGAATGCCAAAGTAATTCTCTTCAAGAGATCAAAAATTGTGACTTAAGTGGTGCTGCCAGGAGTAAATGGAGGTGGGGAGCTCTAGTTGAGGACAAGTTCCGTGCTACTTCTCTTGTTTCGAAGAATACTAATGAATTCTATGAATATGAGAGAAATTTCAATAGTGGCTCCCTCTCAGAAAAACATGTAAGGACCTATCCTGAAACAAGAAAATACGAATCATCTTCCAGGGAGAATAGAATGCGTAAGCCTACACAACTATATATTAAAGAGTTCTCAGATTTAAAGTCTGAACCTTGTAAGAGAAAAGGAAAATTATCTTCTGGTGCGATGAGAGGTAAACCTTTGAAGTTCAGATTTCAAGAACCTCATCAACTCCAATTTGAATCAGAGTCAGTGGTTCCTGTGAAGGACTCTATTCATAGAACTCGCGTTGAGTCATTGACTGGAATGCAAAGAGGATGGCTAAAGAAACAAGTTCCAATCTCGGCAGTACGTACTCGCAAAGCTTCAGATTCATTTCCTGTGATGCATTTGAAAACTGGAAGTCTCTTCCTCATTTCTTTCTGTTTTCTGATTTTTTTTTTCAGTTATTTAATTTACTATAAACTGCTTTGCTGTTTGCTTGGTAGAGGCAATATATTGTTTTACAGTGGAAAAAGTACTTGAATGTTTTAATTGAACTTATAGTTGATGCGTGCACTCAGTATTGAATATTGGTGAAAAATGATTAATAATGTGCATATAATTGAATATTTCATGTTTGATGATCTATAGTCTTTTCTTGGCCCTTATCTTTGCCCTGCATCTTATATACAAGCATTATTGTAATTAAATTTAATTTCTTGAACTTGCCTTGATATTTCAAAGGACAAAAGATTCCAATTTATGGATCGTCTTTGCAGGGATTTAAATCTGAAAAAGAATATACTGCATCTGACTCAGAAGATAACCAGGTTAGGACCAAAAGATCCAAACAGGGTGACAGGAGAAAGCATCAAAGGATGTGGACTCTTTCAGAGGTGATGAAGCTAGTTGATGGAATTGCTGAGTATGGGACAGGACGATGGACAGATATAAAGAGGCATCTCTTCTCATCATCGACTTATCGTACTCCAATAGATCTCAGGGTGCTTGACTATGCTTTATCCCCTGACATATGTTTATTCAGGGTAGAAACAAGTCTAATACATGATCATTTTGCAGGATAAATGGAGAAATCTTCTACGAACTAGCAGTATTCAGAAACGAAACAAAGTATGGGCGAACTCTCTCTTTCTAATTCTCTCATCCACTTCCTCCCCACTGAAATTCGTGTCTTAAAATTGTAGTTTTTATGTAAATTGGTTCTTTTCATGCAGGAGCAAAACCAAACACAAGCCCTTCGGGCATTACCAAATTCTCTCCTCCAGCGAGTCCGTGAATTGGTAAATATGCATCCATATCCTAAGGAACGAGCTCTTTCAACAGGAAGTAAAGGTTCTTCCATTAGTCTCTCAAGGACGAAGTTTAGATAGGGATCCTATGCTTGAGCATTACAAATAAGTCCAGAAATCACTAAAAGGTAGATGTCGAAGGCCTCAACCTGCTGCATGTCTATTTCTTAAATTGACTGACATTAAATTGCAACATGTTTTGAAATTTCTCCCTGCAGAAGAAATTTATGTCTTTTGCCATCTTTCCAATGACAATTTATCAGTTCAATCATTTAGCATCATAAGATTTATTTGGTAAACGCTTGATTGGAAAAACACAACCCAGGCGAATATACATGGTGTTATACTCAAATTCCATTCAGTTCAACCATATTTAACCACTTCCATTGTCATTGTTATTACTACTATCTCCTTGAGCAGGTCCACCTCTCTCATTGAAGTACCCTCTTGGGAGGCTATGGTGATTGCTTATTCCACTTTCTGGGTACTTTGAATTCATCGTCACTTTGTTATTATCTCCCACTGCTATAGTTTTTGCCTCATCGTAGAGCTCTTGCTTCGTACCTTGTCCTTGTATTCCAGAAATTTGTGCATATCCTCGTGATGTGGCTGAGCAACTATGGCACACCATTATCACCATTAAGAAAAGTGCAAAGAGCTTCATTGGCTGCCTCCTTTCAACTCTTTACGATGGTAAGAAGTAATTGGAGTCTATTTATAGAGCAATATAGATGAGTGGTTTTGTGATTAAACAGTTGATATTTGGAAACAAATTATGGAGACTCCACTAAAAAAATTAAAAACAAGTAGACAAAACTTAGTGGGTTTAATATCATTACATGGAATATATAATGAAATCTATGCTATGGTGGTGGAAAGAAAATATTTTGGTCCCGGTAGGCAGCCTCAAACAGGGAAAATCCACCTTCTTAGTGGATGTAGTGAAAAACAAAGTCAACGAAATCAACCATAATGGAGTTGTCTGTTTGATTTGGTTTGTGACGTCAGTAATTCCTACAAATAGATAATGATTATGCGTCCATTTTTTACGGTGTAGTGTCATAAAACATGGTAATTTCATGCTGACCAGACAATGAACCCTTTATATTGCTCATATAGATTGTCTTTTCGTATTGGTGCAGGAGGGAGGATTTGTAAATGCGTCAACAGGCAATGTAGAGCATGCAAAAATGGAGGTGGTTGAGATAGAAGGGCAAATTGGAGGAAAAGCGCTCTTCAGTAGTAAAGCTATTAAGACACACATAAATGGAAAGATGTGTGTCCACCCACTTCACTTGATTCCTACTTTAGGAGGCAAGTGTAGAAAAAAAGTGTCTGTTTTCTCTCTGGTTTTTTTAATGCAATTCCAAATGTCTTAAAAAACTGGCCCCATAAAATGTTAATGGTTAATGAGTTTATGCTTCGCTTTGTCTCTCGGAAAAGGAAAAGTTAGAACCTTTGAGACTAGTAATTACTAGTTAGAATGTTTGCGCGGATTCAATTACGATTAGAAGTACAGATGGATCATCAGCGTATTCGTTGAGACATTATGATTCACCATTTACAAGATTTTAGGGTGGAGATGTCGCGTCAATAAAGCTTTAACTGGACTAGTTACACGTCAGAAAAATTAATAGATTATTAGAATTCATTAAAAATGGTTATCAAGTTTAGCTCTCTGTAACTCTCCTTTAGCGTGCGGAAGAGGAGCAAATTCCAAGTGACAGCATTCGGCACCAGTCCATTTTCTACTCCTCTGTATAAAAGCAGACACGCCTGGTTCACCATCCCTTCTCTGCAGTGGACGTTTATCAATGTATTATAGGTGATCGCATCTGGACATACGCCTACGCCTCTCAACTTTTCAAATACACACAAAGCCTCCTCAATCCGCCCCATCTTGCAGAGACCATTAATCAGGCTGTTATAAGTGACTATATCGGGCGTTAAGCCTCGATGAATTGCATCTTTTAGGAATTCAAATGCATCACGTACCCGTCCCACTTTGCACAGACCGTTGATTAAAATATTGCACGAAATGATATTGGGATCAAGCTCCTTCCTCATCATCTCCTCATACAATCCCAAACTTTTGTCAACAGCTCCAGCTTTGCAGAGTACTTTGATTAGACCATTGTAAGAGATTTTGTCAAGAGGGCACCCTCTGAATAGCATATCATTAGCAAGTGAAAGAGCTTCTTGAATGTTACCTGTTCTATGAAACCCATTAATCAGCGTATTATACGTCACCGTATTAGCAATAATCCCCTCCAACGTCATATCGCGGTACAACCTCAAGGCCTCGTCCATCTTATCAATTCTGCAAAGCCCATGGATTACTGAATTGAAGGTATATATGTCAGGCTTGCAACCTTTGCTAGACATTGTGTTTAGCATCTTTAAAGCCTCGTGAACCTTCGAAATCTTACACAGAGAAGATATGAGGCAATTGTATCCCACTGTATTAAGCTCTATTCCTTTGGCTGACATCTCTTTCAAAACAAAATCAGCTTCCTCTAGTCGTCCGTCCTTGCAAAGTCGGTCAATCAGTGTAGTGTATGTAATTAAATTTGGGTAGCAACCATTCTTCACCATCTCATACACCAATTCACGTGCTGACCCAAGATCACCTTGTTCACAAAGTCCGTGAATTAGTATGCTATATGTGTAAACATTAGGAACAAATCCAAAATTTAATTTGCAATGGTTGAGGACAGAATAAGCTTCATCATAGAATCCACTTATGACATAGCCATTTATCAAGGTATTGATGAGGACCACGTTTGGGCAAGGCACCCTATTCAATAACTCTCTCGCTTCATTGACTAGTCCGATTCCACATAATCCTCGTACCAAAAGACCATATGTCAAACTATCAGGTTTAAAACCTCTTAGAACCATCCTATCAACTAATTTCGCTGCATCACGAATCCGTTTATCCATGCAGAGGCCATGAAGAACGTCATTGAACGTTTGTACATCAGGTGTGCACCCCATTAGGAACATTTCTTCCAACAGTGTCAGTGCTTCATTGACAAGGTTCTTCTTAGAAAGTGCATGTATCAAAGTTTGGTAAATAATTGAATTTGGCACACACCCATGCTTAGTCATGTCTCGGAGTAGCGAGCAAGCAGAATCCACTTCATTCGTCATAGAAAGGGCTTTCATCACTATACCAAATGTGTAGACTGTAGGAGATATACCTCTATTCAACATGTCATAGAACACATTCGGAGCAACTTCAGGACAATTACCAGTGACCAAAATTTCTAACACAACATTATAAGACTTGAAAGTGGGAGCACATGAATAGACTGTCCACATGTCTAAGAGTAATCTGGTCGCTTGTCCGGGCAAGTTAGCCTTCCCATAATGCTTCATAATCAATATAAAAAGGGACTCTCTAAAAACAATCCCTTCTTCTTTCATCTGTATCAATAATTCATCTATAACCTTAAAATCCTCAGCTGCCCCAAGCTTATCAAATAAAGCATGGTATACACTAAATGAATGGCAATAACCTTTTTGCGAACCTGCCCATTTAAACAATTCCATTGATGTAGATACATCAAGTGGGAGCTCCAGCAATTTACAAAGCTGAAAAGGACTAAGTTTAGTGAGTGACTTTCTGAGCTTTTTAAGGTCAAAAGGTGAAAGTAAACTTTCCCACTCGTTCTCAGACTCTGACAAATTAGCATTTGAAGTTCCATAACGGCGATAGCTTCTAATCCCAGAAAAACAGATTCCATTGAGAGGAGCTATTAATCTGAACAAATATTTGAATCTCCCATGGATTAAGAACTTTGGCCCTTTTAACATTACTGGAAGAAAACTCACCCCCACTGCTCACAAGAATTCTGCCTGTCAAAACAAAAATGTAAGTTCACTAACAAAAAGCTTCCAAGAGAATCAACATATGATGCTGTCAAACAATTCAAATGGTCATGTTGTGACTGTACATAGACATACTTTTCTTCAGTGAAAGAAAATACTTGGGGCAGACTTGTAATCTCAAGTGTATGATAAAAAGAAGAGAAATGTACATTGTATAGTTACAAATATACCTCTATCGCCATTTGTTCTAGCCAATTCATCCGTTTTCCATCATTTAGAAACTTGAGGGAAATCATATAGATCTTCGTAGAAACAAGCCTCCATTTTTCCATTCACATTTGCCTGCCATCAGGTGTCTCATAAGTAAATCAACTTGTATGTAACCAGTTCAACATGGTTTTGTTCGTGATTTCCTTCTGCTTGAGTCTGCCAAGATGTAACATATTGAGTTTTTGAGAGTTAATTAAATTGAAATTTCCCAATTAAAAATAATCAAGGCCTAAAATTATGCTAAAATCAAATCAATCAATTGTTATAAATACCCCACTAAGGCAACAACTACTTGAATGTTATCATAAAATCCTCGAGTATCATAAAATTCTACTTATTACTCCTCCCTGGAAATGATATCAAATAAAATTCTACTTAAGTATGATAAAAGTCTAATTAAAATTCTACATCAGGAATGATATCAAATAAATAATCAAATATTTCCTATTCCATCTACCTTCTCCCCTGAATTACCACAAATCATGTACAATCCTATATAGAAATACTATAACGGATCTATAAAGGAAAAGAGGAGGTTTACCTAGAAGGGAATTTCCCAATTGGTCTATAACGGGTTCTGCTTCGAAAATGAGAAACAAGACCCATCCATATTCATCAAAGAGAATCTTTCTTTTCTCCACCAAATCCTTAGGAGCTGCTAGATTTAGTCTTTCTCTTCTTCTACTCTTAAATTTGCTCTCTGCCCATTAATCTCCTCACCATCTCCTTTTCATTTCAACAAAAATAGAAAACCCAAAAGCCAAATCTACTCATGCGCACGTTCAGACCAAGAAATTCCCAAAACCATCAATGTTCTTAGTCCAAACCTTGCATTGGCCTGACCAGCAGCAGTTCCATTGGCAGCTGGGAATTGGGAGACTTCTTGCTGAAGCAGAGTAGAAATCAGGAGAGAGAAGAGATTGGGTGTCGGGTGAGAGAGAAGACAGTTTGGAGACGAATCACCCACCTTTGAAGTCCAAAATCACCGATGCCCAGTTCGTTCTGTTTCTTGCGGGCACCACAGAATGAGCCGAAGACCTCCAAGGAACTAGAATCGGCCGAGCCTCTCTACCAAACAAAAGTCTCTGTCAAACACTGCGACCTTCCGTGAATCAGTCGGCCAACGGAATGGAGAAAGAAAACAGAGAAGAAGCACTAAGGAGAACAAGGAAAGAGAGTAAAGAAAGTGAGGAAGAACAGAGTTTGGGCTTAAGGGAAACACCCAGAGCTTGACCCAGTCCAGAAAGGTGACACCCCAGGTTTTAATCCGGTCAAAGAGTTGACTAGGCCCAAAAGCTCGACGCAATTAAGAAACTTGACAACTTTTCAAAGGATTTTCACCTAATTTTCTTAAAAATTTGTTGAATAAAATAATCGTATAGAAAATAACTATTTTAGTATAAACTTGTTAATAGTCAATTAGATATTATAAATAAAATAGTTGGTTGAAGTGACCAAGATTTGTAGTAGGCAATATACAAGAAAACATAGCGCACACACTATTTTGCTATTATTAAATTGTTTTATTTATATATTTTACTGTGACGACGCACTTAGACATTGAAGTATATAGTAAGTTGGCGAAACCTTAAGAAATCGCTAGTTGTCAGAAAGCATATTGGATTGGATTCACGAATTCGACACGGTGACAATATGGTTAAATTGTTCAAATGAGATAATTGATTAAATGTAATATGAGTAAAAAATTGGTGATTGTCGAAGAGCCTACCGTATTAAACAATTTAATACTTATGAGAAGATAACACGATGACGACTTTATGGTTAAATTATTTAAAATGGGACAACGGATCAAGGCTTATGGGGTAACAAATTTTGCATGAGCAAGATTATCACTAATGAAGAATCTTCCGATTATGAGCAAACATATACACAAATTGATTAACACAATCAAATAGTATAATAAAGAATTGGAATAATATCTCTTATAACAATATGATTAGTTGAATTCACTTGTCTACTACTCTGAATTAGAAATAAGAACATGTGAGTTACTATATATTAAATTAAATATTTAGTTTGATATAATATATATTTAACATTAGATTGGTTGATATTTTATGTCATTGATGACTTTCAATTTCGAGATAGAATCATAATAAATATAATTATGATATTAAATAGCATTAGTATATTAAATGAGGAATTATTAATTTCAACATTATGATTTAATCATATATTTAAGCGATTGAATAATTTTAAAAGCTTATGAAAAGAAATAGAATTCAATAGGGATAGAGTGTCGTCGTGTGGAGTATTTTTCAGTTTATTAATTGTTATATAACATTGTTTTTTTTTTCAAAAATATAACACAATTAATAATGTTTGTGTGATAGTCACTCTGCGAAGACAAGAATGACTCAAATGTAGATCCGACTCATACTAGTGAATGTGCACAATATCATATTGTTTGGGAGAGTGAAAAATATATGATTTATAAGTAGGGTTGTCCTACCAACTACTTCAAATGTGTTTTGGGCTAACCACAAAAACAAAATTGTGCGAATTTCGTTCCAAAACGGACAATATTATACTAGGAGGACTGAGAATATTACAAATGGTATCAAAGCCAAAGCTCAACTGAAAGTATAGCTGACGAGGACGTCGAGACCCCAAGGGGTGGAAATTGTGACAGTCAGTTCTGTGAAAATAAGAATGACCCAAGTGTACGTTCGGCTCATACTAATGGGAGTGTACAATCCTACATTACTTAGGAGAGTGAAAAATACATGATTTATAAGTAGAGTTCTCTTCCCTATCTAGTACAACATATTTTGGAATAACCTCAAGAACAAAATAGTGCGGAGTTCGACCCAAAGCAGACAATATTATACGAGGACTAAAAACGTTACAGTTTGTTTGTTCAATATTTAATAAATTTCAAATTATACGAGTGCAACTCTCCCAATACACTAACTAGTTTTGACTGCATCACATTACAATGTAACTTTATTTTGTCACGATAACTAGGTCAATTCATAAACTTTATAAAAGGCTAAGATTTAGAAAATAAACTTTAGATTTTAACCCTAAAATATACAAATAATTTACAAAGGGAAACTCCAAGCCTTGAAAATGATTTCAATTATCTATTAGAAACAAACAAGGATGCACCTGTACATGACCTCCTTGCATTACATTTGATTCAAAGAGGAGCTAAGTTTATCTTATCTACAAGCTAGAAGCCATAGCCTACCCTTACAATACCATTCCATTCTCCATACCCAAATCAAATAAAGACTAATTGAAGGATTAAAGAACTTAATCATCACTAAAAAATATCCAACAAAGTTATAAATTAATCTTATAAGCACAATATTTTTCTATTAGAACTTTAGATAATCTCACAAAAAAGAGTAGCCGCGTCAAACAAAAAAGTTGAGCCTAACGTAAAAAACTCAGCCCATCTACAAGCCAGCTCGTAATCAAGTTCACTTCTTAATGGAGTTGGATTGAGTGTTCACCTCTAAGAGAGAGTAATGCTTCCAAAGAGGAAGCATGGGAAGACATTAATAGGAAGATATGGGGCAGAAACCGTTGGGGGGCTGAATCGAAAATGTGACAGGATATTGACAGCTAAATTCATCTGACTATTCACACATGCAACCTCAATAGACTCCTCCTCCATTCTCCAATTATTTCATTGCTCTTTCTTGAGAATTACCAGACAGATAGGAGAGAGAAACAGAGAAGAGAGAGAAGTCAAATCAAATGATTGTTGCTCACAAAATATGGCCAGTTCACTGCTTTCCATCTCTATCTAAAACACGCTTCCTGGCCTGGCCCGACCCTCACGTGGGCTACACTTCAATTCTGCTTGCAAATATCTGAACTATATGCTCTACTTAAATAGCAAAAGACATCACCATTGGGTTATTACCTTCCAAAAACAAACAATCGAAACTCAATAGAGTTTGAGTAAAAATTGTCGTAGTAAATTCTAGGTGTTCTCTCCAACCACAAAACCAAAGAAGTAACTAGAAATGCTGTTCTTTCAAAACCCAAAAAGCAGGTGAGCGACATCGTTAATAAATGGGTTTCCGAATTATTAAAAAGCTAGGCGAAAAGACTAGTCAGAGAGAGTATTATTTTTCATAGAGGCTGGCAGTTTCCTCGAGGATGAAGAAGACATGCAACAGTGTGCATAAAAAAATCAAAGCATGCAGTGTCTTCAGGGGATGAACCCGAATTCTGGAATTATTAAATACTAATAATTTCACATGCACGAGTAGAAATCATAATGCGATCCCACATCAAAGGAAAAGATCTTGCCTGCATATTTAAAAACTCTTGAAACTATCCTTTGGTTGGTAACAGTGAGGAAAAAAAACCTTTTCAATAAAAAAAAATTAGATAAATATGAACTTACATCGTGATTCCAAGGAGTTCTTCTACTGGACGTGCGTGATGTGTGTGAAGCTCCATATTTTCTGCGTAATTTTTCTGAGGCCCATCTCCAGCATTCATGGTTATAAATCATCAACAATCCATCAGCAGTAACAAAAAATATTGTACGGATGGTACATGCTCTGCTCTGATTTGTTTACATATAATAAGATTAAAGATTTGGTGTTCCAATGATGACCCAATAATGAAGTTATGGGAAAAAAGATGACAAAGACAAAAGGGTATTTACAAGAGATGCCCTGCCTCATCTTCCAGGAAACAATTTTCAAAATCTAGTTATAGTATCACTCAAAATCTCTCTCTCTCTCTCTAGGAATAAAGTAATATATTTCACAATATCCATGTCAAAGAATACGAAGTATGAGGATTGCAAATTGCCCTAGAAAACTTATCCCTTCTCTTTCATATCTTATCTCAACTCATGGGATCTTAACTTCCATAAGTTGGGAGGATCGTTATCAAGGCACCATTCCTAGAGCACCATGCTTCAATTGTGACATTTTCTATAATCTCTTGATTTCAAATTATTTTGTACATGTTTGTAGAGTATCGAAGTTCAGCCATTTCATGCACCGTTAAAAACGGAAAAAATAAAAACCCAAAATACAAAAATCCCATCACTCTTTCTAGCAGATCAACAACTCATTGACTACCCCTCTTGTCAGCCATTTAAGTCTAAACAAGACTGGCTGTTTCCAAATCCACACGTATATATAACTTTCAATTCTCACCAAGACTCCCACCTCACTCTCTCTCTCCCACTCTTTCTCTACAGTCTCCTGTCTCTACTCCCCCTCTGCCTATCTCTACTTTACATATTAGCAGTATGAAGGGGAAGTTTATGAGTGAATGTCTTAACAAATGGAGGAAGATAGGAAGTAGAATCATACCTAGTGGAGCCCGTGAGTGCTGTCGAGAGTCAGGTTCAAGATCTTCCGAGTATGAGAATTGCTCCATACCAAGAGACGTCCCAAAGGGCCACTTAGTTGTTTATGTTGGAGAGAATTACAGGAGATATGTCATCAAAATTTCCTTACTCAATCACCCACTCTTCAAGGCATTGCTGGACCAAGCTCGAGAGGAATATGATTACACTGCAGACTCAAAACTTTGCATTCCTTGCGATGAGTATCTTTTCCTCTGCGTCCTTCAATGTGCAAGCTCTCCAGAGGGCCGAAGAATGTCTTTCTGTCTTTGAGAATCCATTGAATTCGAGGCTGCAATATTGAGAATTTGGTGAAGAGTTTTAGTTCCAAAGGCAGTGATGAGATATGTGGCTTCAAACTTGTAAACTGTGTAGAAATATAACCTTTGCTAGCTCACTGATGTTATTATTGGAAGAATAGTGCAATCCATTCAGGCCATAAATTTTTTGGCTCAAATTGTGCAGGTAGAAATGTAGATGGCTTCCAAGTTTTAAGAATTCATAACACGACCGTATACGTGTTGTCGCCTAAATTGTCATTCCGTGGCATCAGAATACAAAGCAAAGACTACAAATGAGTAGGTCTCATTAGAGTACACAACCAGATTCTGAATTCTCCTGCCATATCTTAAGAAAGGTACTGGCCCGATTACCATGATTCGTAAAACTGTGAACAAAGTAGTACATGGTGTATAAAGCATGTAAAATACTGAACATGAACCAGATAGAGGCGAAGGTGATGAAGTTAGATGCCATTCATACAAGCAGAAGAATTGATACAATCATAGTATAATGAGAATCCAAAGTTAGGTGCCATTCATACAAGGAGAAGAATTGATAAAATGATACTATAATGAGAATCCAGGAATATTTGAGCAATCTCTTACTTTTCTAGTGAACACTAGAAACAGGGTGCCCATGATCCAACCCATTTCTTCTTGGTTCTTTACGACTATTGTGACATTGGTTTGCTACGAGTAAAACTTAATAAAATTGAGTAATTCAAAAAACTAGGTTCAACAGAACTAGTGACAAAAGGAATCAGATAATACCATTGCCTCAAGTTCCCCTTCTAATTAGTGCAACAAAAATGATGATCTGCATTCAAAAAATAGAATATCGCACAAGTTAATCTTTACGCATAACATTGTGCCCATGCCTCAAGAAAAACAAAAGACTCAAGCTATGGGAATAAATTGTTGAGAATCGAACGCGAAACGGAAAAAGAAAACTGCAGAAGCAGGGACACCAAGATTTACGTGGAAAACCCTAACGGAAAAAAATCACTGGCAGAGGAGAAATCACTAATCGAGAAATCAAGGTACAATGAGTTTTGCGACTCAAACATCAATATATAGAGAAACTAATTAACCCTAATATTGGATATGAGCCGAACTCAGCCCAACTAAAATTCGGGTCACCCTAAACTCTAACAATCTCCACCTTGACACGAATTCCACCTGAGAGATCCAATGCAAGCTTCACGGCCCACCCTAAAACGAATCCAGAACACTGAACTTTGACAATCTCCACCTTTAAAGAAATTCCAATGTAAGGCGAACTGCAAAACTCCAACGAAAAATAACCTCCTCTTCCACAAAGGCCCCTGCTGGGCCAACTCAATATCTGGTACGGATCAAGTTTAAGCCCCACTTAAACTTGAGAGACACACTAGGAGAGAAATTACATCTGCTCCATTGTACCACCGAATTATCAGAGATGTAGCAACGAACTGCATGTGAATATGTTGAATCTATACTCTCGAACACATTCAATGCGTAACCCACCGTAGATGTTTCACTATATCGCCGTGGAGTTTTACCCTTTCCCTTGGTTCTGCTTTTGACGATACCTCTCTGACGTGAAACTGTAACTGAAACTGGTGACGATGTGGTGACTGCATCACGCTGAACATCTGTAATAGGCTGACATATTGATTCTGATGTGGATTCAGAACCTAACTTGAACTTCACCTGAGAACTTGACTTCCTCTGAGTCTTCTCCAACAAATCTTTTTGAAGGTGAATTCACAAACTCTGTAGCCTGATTACCCATCACCGTAGAACCCTGTAACACGTACAAATTTGCAGAGCTTCTGTGTCCCTTTAACTTGACGAGAGCACCCCTACTGATCTTTAAACCTCCACCTACAGCGTTGTACTTGTACCCTTTCGAATCCAGAGTACTCAACGAGATCAGATTCTTCTTTAACTCGGGAACATGTCGCACGCTATCCAGTGTCCTCACAACTCCATCAAACATTCTGATTCTGACGGTACCAATACCAGCTATCTTGCAAGGTGTGTTATTGCCCATTAACACAGCACCTCCTGAAAAAGTCTCATATGTCGTAAACCAATCCCGATTGTAGCACCTATGAAATGAACACGCTGAATCCAGAATCCACTCCTTGCTTGGCTCTGAGTTTCCCTCTGACACTATTAGAAGATCTCCATCACTATGGTCTTCTTCTTGTGCGACAACTACTGCACCGGACGTCATCGGTTGTTTTCCCTTCTCAGCTCTCTTTAACTCATTTTGCAATTTACGGCACTCGGCTTTGATGTGCCCCCTTCCATGACAGAAGTAACAGGTTCTATCTCGGTTCCTTGACTTTGACCGGCCCTTCGAACTTTGAACATTATCACTACCTTTGTTGTTTGAATCTCTTGTTCTACCCCGAACGACGAATCCCTCACCTCGAGATTCGGATTCCTTAACAAACTGCTTCATCTTTTCCTTTGACAACAAAGAACCATAAACCTCTTCCAGAGTTAGACTGTCCCTACTGTACAAGATCGTATCTCTGAAAGAACCCTATGAAACAGGCAATGAGCATAACAGAATCAACCCCAAATCCTCCTCATTGTACTTGCATCCCATAGTCTCCAAATCTGAAACTAACTCCTTGAATGCGACCAAGTGCTCTGTAATAGAGGCTCCTTCCAATAACTGATGAGAATATAACCGCTGCTTCAAATGCAGCTTACTCGTCAAGGTTTTCTTCATACATAACTGCTCCAATCTGAACCACAACTCAGCGGTGGACTTTTTGTTCAAAACATCCTGCAAAATCTGATTTGATAAATGCAGACGTATCATAGATAGGGCTTTCCGATCCTTTCGAAGTTTCTCCTCTTCACTCAATAACATGGGCATTTTATCGAGCCCTAATAACGCGTCATCTAAATCCATCTGTGCGAGCACATCTCGCATCTTTACCTGCCATAACTGAAACCTCGTATTCCGATCCAACAACGGAATGTCGAATTTCACTGAACTCATCGCTCCCAAAAATTTCAGAAAATTTCCCATAATTTCTGAACCCAAAATATCCGCTCCAAAACTTGGGTGCCCAATAAATTAATATCACAATCCAATTATCTTCAAAAATAATCCCACCAATCGAAGGTAAATTATTTTTAAGAAATCCTCCAACTTTCTCTTCACTGTTCACTGCCCGAAACAACTCGGGGCTTCCTGCGGAACGACGGACGGTGACGGCTGGAGGCTAGTCAGTGGCAGGCGGACTAATCGGCGGGCGAACCTCTGAACAGAGATGGCGACGGGTTTCTGTGCAGCGCTGGACAGTGGGACGGAAGTCTCTGTTCTTCGCTGCTTTGGTTCCTCGGAGACGGACGGCAGGGGAACGACGGACGGCGGACTCTGTCCCGGTCGGTGCGGCGGTGGTTGGTCTTCTCCTTGGCGAGGACAACCTGTGGCGATTGCGAGATCGGCTCTTCGCTGGAGAAACGCAGGCTGCTCTTCTGGTTTCTTCAAGGAGGACGACGCAGCAGGGGGAAGTTTTCCCCTCTTTTTTTTTTTAATTCTTTTTCCAACAAATTACAATTTTTCTCACAAAAATTGTAAACCCTAATTTGCTTCGATCCGAGTACGTAACTCTTACTCCACTCTGATATCAATTGTTGAAAATTGATATAGAGAATTTTACATGGGCTCTGATACCAATTGTTGAGAATTGGTATAGAGGAACTCAATCTTAGCTCTGATACCAATTGTTGAGAATCAAACGCAAAACGGAAAAAGAAAACTGCGGAAGCAGGGACACCAAGATTTACGTGGAAAAACCCTAACGAAAAAAAATCACGGGCAGAGAAGAAATCACTAAGAATGAAATCAAGGTACAATGAGTTTTGCAACTCAAACATCAATATATAGAGAAACTAATTAACCCTAATATTAGATATGGGCCGAACTCAACCTAACTAGAATTCGGGTCACCCTAAACTCTAACATAAATAACTAGAGCTTCACATTAGATATCCACATTGATTGAATTCTGATCGGTAAAAATATTTGAAAACTACTATTCAGTGTCTATGAATTACCTAAAGAATAGAGGCCATTGTATCAAACACCAAGTTGTATGAAAATCCAAACCCAGTAGAGTTTATTGACCATTGATCCAAAAATACACTTCAGAGCTGAGTAGACTTCCATATCACCTTTAGACAAGAAGCTTTCATCCTTCAGCTATAAGTCAAAACATTCTACGACAAGGACCTGAAACAGGAAGCCCAACAAAGAGCCAAATGGAGAAAACAATGCTACTAGTAAATTACATTCCATACGATATAGTCTGAGGCTAAGTCCCCTTGGTACAGCAATCATCAAGGTAACAATTGATTGGTAAATTTTCATTAAAATGAACAAAAAACCTACATGTAAGATCTTGTCTTACAGGAGAGAGGCCACATTTGTTCTGTCTTTATCATACATCCACATGAAGATAACAGCCAAGATAGTCGTCAAAAAAAAATCAGTATAACCTATACATGAAAAACTTCTATCGCAATGTATATACAAAATGAATTTTTTGCATGATACGAAGGAAGTATATACACAATATTGATGATGATTGCACATGAATTGTTGTGCAGAATCATGAATGTGGTAGACATTGTATAGATAAACAAAAAAATCATCGCCAATTTTGTATAATACAGACAATGGTGGCGAATACATGGGATCCTTTGATGAACACTGCAAGATGCACGCTATCAAACATGAAAGATCAGTTCCAAAGACTTCGCAACAAATTGGTGTTGCAGAAAGAATGAACAGACCAATCATAGAGAAGATAAGCTGCATGTTATCACATTCAAAACTTCCCAAAACATTCTGAGGAGAAGCAATGAAGATTACAGTAAATGTCATCAACTCGTCTCCATCATCACCATTGGGTGGAGAAGTGCCAAACAGATTATGGACTGGAAAAGATGTATCTTATAAGCATCTAAAAGTGTTTGGATGCAGAGCATTCGTCCATATTCCTAAAGATGAGAGGTCCAAGCTAAATAGCAAAGCTAAAGAATGCATATTCCTTGAATACGGAAATGATTCATTCGGATATAGGCTTTGGGATCCGTTTGATAAGAAGATTTTTAGAAGCCGATATGTTGTCTTCTTTGAAAATCAGACCATTGAAGACCTAAAGAAAGATGTGGAGATCACTAATGAGCATCTTGTAAGATTTGATCTTGTGAAATCAACTTTTGACGGGGGAGATGCTAGAGAATCTAGTGATCAAGCAACTGATAGCGTTGACCAAAGAAAAGTAGAGACTTCCCTTGAATTAGTTGCAAAGCATCAACCAAGAAGGTCAACAAGAGATCGCCAACTATCGAAAAGATACTCTGTAAATGAGTATGTTATGATCATTGACGTCGATGAACCCGAGTGCTATGAGGAAGCTATGGAACATCCACAATAGAAGAATTGGTTGGATGCAATGCAAGATGAGATAATATCATTGCATGAGAACCACACATATGAATTAGTTCGGCTTCCAAAGGGAAGTGAGTGATACTTGGATTAGCCTCAAGTCTGAACTTAGAGATCGAAAAAGTTGATGTTAAGACTGCCTTCTTGCATGGTGAACTATAAGAAGAGATCTACATGGAGCAACCAGAAGGATTCGTTGTTGAATGAAAGGATTATCTGGTATGTAGATTGAATAAGAGCTTGTATGATTGAAGCAAGCCCCACGACAATGGTACAAGAAGTTTGATTCCTTCATGTTTAATCAAGGATACATGAAAACTTCCTCAGACCATTATGTGTTCATCAAAAGGTTCACAGACGATACATCTATAATCCTCCTACTTTATGTCGACAACATGCTGATTATGGGCCCAAACAAAGAAAAGATTGCTAAGTTAAAGAAAGAACTTAGCAAATCTTTTGTCATTCAAGACTTAGGACCAGCAAAATAGATATTTGGGATGAGTATCACTTGCGATAGGAAAAAATAGAAAGTTATGGCTATCGTAGGAGAAATATATCAAGAAAATTCTCAGCCGATTCTATATGGATACGGCGAAGCTAGTCAGTACCTCACTTGCCAAACATTTCAAACTTACTTCCGAATAAAGTCTTTCTAGTGAAGAAGGAAAAACAGAAATACAGAAAATTTCATATGCCTCTGCAATCGGCAGCTTGATGTATGTTATGGTTTGTACGAGACCTGATATTTCACATTTTATTGGAGGAGTTAGTCAATTT
Source organism: Begonia loranthoides (assembly GCA_022433065.1). Lineage (NCBI taxonomy): Eukaryota > Viridiplantae > Streptophyta > Magnoliopsida > Cucurbitales > Begoniaceae > Begonia > Begonia loranthoides. The sequence goes on along the minus strand of CM039468.1, from coordinate 43,195,792 downwards.
CTATCAAATCCAAGCGAAAAGCATTGGAATGCAGTGAAATGAATTCTCAAGTATCTTAAAGGTACTTCTGAATTACGTTTGTGTTTCAGGAGTAACAAGCCATCATTAGTAGGCTATACTGATGCAGACATGGCTGGAGACATTGACTCCAGAAGATCAACATCAGGTTATTTGGTTACATATGGAGGGAGAGCAGTTTCATGGCAATCTAAACAGCAAAAATCAGTTGCATTATCGACAACAGAATCTGAGTTTATACCAGCTACAAAGGCTTGCAATGAGATTTTGTGGATGCAAATATTTCTAACTGAGATTGGTCATAAACAAGACAAGTATATCTTGTATTGTGATAGTCAAAGTGCTATTCATTTGAAAAAAATCTGAGCTTTCATGCAAAGCCAAAACACATAGATATCAAGTATTATTGAATACGAGGTGTGTTAGACTCCAAGTAAGTATATTTGGAGAAGATTTACACTGATGAAAACGACTCAGACATGATGACAAAGATCTTGCAAAAGGGCAAACACGAATTCTGTAGAACCTCAGCTGGATTAGACTTACCTCATCATAAGTAGCGAGGGTGAGATTTGTAAGCATCCCTCTTTATGATGAAGAAGGAGAAATGTTTTTGAACTCCTTCAACCGTCTTAGTTATGTCTTTATTTAAGGAAGGAGAAATAGTTTTGAACTCCTTCACCACCTATGTTTTGTCCTCATTTGAGGAGCTCTCTCCAAAAAGAGAGAGTTCCTCAAATGCTTCAATCCATCCAAGCTGCATTCCAAGGCAGAGAAGAGAAGGTGAAGAGAGAAAAGAAAGGAGGAGAAAAGAGTGAGGATTTTTGGAGGGAGAGAAAAGAAAGACTGAGGGAAAAATAGGTGAGGTGCATTTGTGCACATTGAGAAATCTAAGAGTTGTGTTTTTCGCTTAGTAAATATTTTCTAGAATATTCGGTTTCTAGAAAAATATTGTAAATCCTATATTTCATAGTGAGATCTTTCTGGACTCGGTCCCTATGGTTTTTTTTCCCGATTTAGGTTTCCACGTAAAATTCTCAGTGTCTATTTTCGTTGTTGCTTCTCTTACTTTTTGAATGTTAAATTATAATAGTGTGGGAAAAATATTCTTGATTTTTTCGGGATGGCATCTGCTATCGTTTTCGTACCGGTTAGTGGTGTACTGTGTAAGTAAGCTCTGTCTAGGAAACTGGATTTTAAGTGGGACCGTTTGTGACCCCTCCTGCCTTTCTTGGGAACTTACTTGGAAATGAAAACTTTGTCTAAGGAGATTGTCAAGAGCATTCTTTCCTAGGAATTATCTTGATCTATACTTTCCACGTTTTTTTCAATTCTCCATATTATCTATATTTTTCCCAACACATGGAACATTTTCCACATCAAGAACCAACCTTCCAAAAATTCTAGTCTCCCTCTTTGCCTTGAACCCAAAATGAAAACCCAAGGATACACAGCCAGTATTAAAGCCATAAACAATCTAAGAAAAACCATGAGAATATATATATATATAGGCATCTCTTTTGCGAAACCTTTTAATCACATAGACAAAATAAAGAATGACATCAATTTTAAACTCATAAAAAGCTTGGAAAAAGCATCTTGATTTCCGATTTCATAAAAAAAGCACATTACAAGAAGCTGAGTCAACACATTTCTCAATACTCATATGAGCAGAACATATCCAAAGAGTCTTTTGAGTCCCAATTCAGAACCGTTTCCAAAAATAATAACAGACGGAGTACACCTCCCTAGAAAATCATCAACAACAGCAACAAACACAACACCTAATACGGACGCATATGTGACAACAAATGCAAGAATTGCCCCGCCATGAGCTACACATAAAAAACTTACAAGGAAGAACAAACCTTCCAAGTCTCGATGACTGAGCTCCATTTCCTTGACAAAAGAACTCTTTTTTATCACACTATACAAATGTTGATAATCATTTTCAAGAAGTGTTAGATTTTCTTCTCCTTGATCAAGAGTGCCGTTTCTTCGAGCTGAAGAAGCAATCCTAACTTTGAATTCGACTCCAGGACGAAAAATTTCAAGAACATTAGCCCCATTATCAACCACCTGGTCTGAAAACAGCCACCGTTATGGTAGAGCCTTTCTGCTATCGCGTACCATCCACGTGTCACCAGTTGCAGGAATTCTTTTTCATTAGTAATTCTTTTTCTTCTTCTGCTTAAATATGAATACACTTTACTTCGTGCTTCCTATTATCTAGCAAAAACTATAATAATTGGTATCAGTGCCAATACGATCAGAATGGCAGAAACATATTCCAAGTTTAGTAAGGATCAATGGCGGAGAATGAATGGGGATTTAAAAAGTTGAAAACCATGGTCACTTCACTGTGTTCTCGATTGGAAAGCAACGAGCGGAAGTTAGAGTTGCTGGTTGGAAGGATTGAACAATTTGAGGCTAAACATGAGCAGATTTTCATTCCAAATGTTCCTCATGCACCCTTGGAACTATTTTCGGCTGCAAATTTTGATCTCTATGCTACAAGAAGTAGCACCAAGAAGAAAGAAGGTGAAACAGAAGTTGAAGAACTGGAGATTGTTGATCCACATTCACATCCATAGAAACGGAAGTTGAAGATCTAGAGATTGTTGCTCCATATTTTACATCCACAATTGCAATAGGAAGTCTAAATTTGGAAAATGAGTTGGATACGCAAGCTGTAAATTCAAGACTTAGTGGATTTCACAAGGTTGAACTGACTACGACATGTGACTCAGATATAGATGATCAACTCAAGGCCACTTTGGATTTAAATTCTATAGATAACATTGGCTTCAATTTTAGTCTACACCACCTTTATAAGTTTGCTGAAACCCTCCTTTATGTTTATAACCTATGTTTGTTCGATCCAGGTGGAGGAACTTTATGCTTGGATGGTAAAGTTGCTTGCAACAACATCAGGTTTAGTGAAATGTTAAAAGAGGCAATTAGTTCAGGGGCGTTAGATAGTGTAAATCTTGATTGGAGAGAAGTTGTTTCTCACCTAGACGAACATGTTGAATATGAGTTATGGACTAATAGTAATGATGAGTGTGGAGCTAAATGTGATATGTTGAGAGAATTTGTCAAAGATTTTAAAGGAGTTGCTTATATACTTGCGATAGGTGGTTATTTTCAGTTCAAACCACATTACATTACATGGTATTATCCTCAGGCATGCACCTTAAGCAAGCAGTACAAGTTTCAAGGCATCAATCCTAGCAACTATCATGCCCTTGACCCTGAACAAGACTTCAGCTCTGTTTATGACAGGAAGGTTGTTGTTAGTGAGAACCTACGACAGCTATGTGTTTTCAAAGTGGCAAATGAGTCTAAAAAGCCATGGATTTGGTGGGCCTATGTAGCTGATTTTCATATTAGATGCCCTATGAAAAAGGAAAAATACAATCAGGAGTGTGCTGGCTTTGTAATCAAATATCTTGGTCTTGAGGTCAAGCAAATTGAGAAGATATTTCAGACGAGTGGTCCTGGACCAAGGAATGGAGAAAAGTATGGAGCATTTTTTGTTGAGGAGGAATTGGTAAATGATGTAGAGCTGGTTTCAATTCTTGGTCGAAAGGCAGGGACGAATGAGGAGATTACATATGAATATATGTATGGTCAAGTAGATGACTTCAAAAAGAATGATGGAGTTTCATTAGAATATGCCCAGGCTCTCTCAAGCTTCTATCATGGAGAAACAAGCATTAACATTAAACATTCAAGCAATTTCTTTGAAGAGGATGATCAGAAGCCTATCACAGACATGAGTGAAACTTCTAAGCTATGAGATGACTTGATTTTGGAGATGTATACAAAGAATTTTGAATCAAACGAGAAGTGTATGAGAGATCCAACAACTGATTATGAAAATCCTATTATTAAAGAAGAGCAAGATGCTCAACTTGGGAAAGGATCAAGTGGATTTAAGGAAACCATGACAAACTCTAAAACTGGCGGGTCTTCATTTAATTTGGATTCAATCTTTATGGGGTCAAGTTATTCTGGTTCACATTTCACCTCATTTCTTGGACTTGATGATGATGTATTTGGTAAAATGCTTGATAACTGAGGTCCAAGTGGGGTCAGCTTGGACAGGGAACTAAAATCATATAGAAGGTGTATTGCAAGTATCATGGTCAACTTTTTATATCCTTGGGGTCAAGGACATTGTGAGGGGGAGAAATGTTATGGTGAAGTCTTTTTGCCATCACGTGGAGCTCATCCTACCGTCCACGTGTCACCAGTTGCAGGAAGATAGAAGGATAAAAGGGGACACAGAGGAAGAGAAAAGTCGTCAAAATGTGAAAACTGTTATTACTTTTTCTATTTTTTCCTCTTTTTTTCTCTACAATATTCTACTTCTTCCTCTGTAATTCTTCTTCTTCTTTTGCTTGAATATCAATACAGTTTACTTTGTGCTTCCTGTTATCTAGCAAGAACTGTAACAGCTACATTGAGTTGAAATAAATTACGAAGCTATCATTATGGTGAGACTTACTCGACCTATAAAAGCTCGGTTCGTCATCACTATCGCCAGAAAAATGATGCTCATCCAAGATTCCAACTCGAGTGCGGTGGAGAAGGGAGGGAGGGTAGTGGCCGCAATGGATATGAGACATCGTCGGAGGTTCCTCTAGCGGCCGGAAAGGGGTTTGATGGTTTACAGAGTGGTTCAAGTGGGAAAAGAGAAGCATGAGAGAAGGATCTTGGTCGATTAAGGCGGTAATGCGATGGGCGCCATCCTGGATAACCAAACGGAAGGAGATAATGAGAAGGGAAAGGAAGGAGATGATAACGAGGTTAGAGTTGAAGGAAATATAAGCTTGACGAAGAAGATGTTTGGTGGAGCAGAGGCTGCAAAACGGTCGATGATTACCGCCGTCCATGGTAGCGGGCGTGAGTGAGCCTCATCTTCTTCTTCGTTGGGACGCTTGCTCAATGATGAGTGATAACAAACAACTTTGCACTAAGCATTTTCACCAATTCTTTCCTTCATGCAAAAAATCAAATACTCAAATTTATATAATTTCTAATTTATATTATTAATTTTTTTCAAATATAAATTAATTAAAACTAGGGAAATTAACAAATCAACCACTATACTATGGAGTCAATAACAAGTCAACCACTGAACAATTTTTACTAACAACTTAAACACTCAACTATGGGAAATAGACGCCACAACCATCGCTGTCAAGTTTGCCATTAAAAATCAATTTCTCTTGTGTTTAGAAATCATTCAAAAGCAAACGACAACAATGGTTTCTCTTGCGGAGAAGAAGAAGAATAGTTCAAAGGCTGGCGACAACTGTAGAAGGGGTTGTAGAACTGGAATTATAAAAATTCAAAGAAAAACTGAGAGAAGATTTATCAAACGAGGAGATTGCAGTAGTGAAGAAGAATATAGAGAATGTGAGTAGATTTTTAGAGAGAGTAGTAAATTATTGGAGAAGAAAGAAACAAAAATTGGAAGATAAATTAAAGGTAAAAAATTTTCTATAAGAAGAAGGGTGGACATAACTTTGTTCTTCGTTCTGCAGCTACAGAAGGATGAAATTTTGTTGCGAAAGGAGGAAATTCTACTGTAGAAGGAAGAAACAGAGGAATTCACTTTCCTTCTTTCATTTGTGGAAAGAAGGAACAAATTTTTTTTTTATCTTTCTATAGGCTGTAAGTTTTTTCTTTTCATCAATAAAATGATGGTTGTTGTTGATATTATATTTATGCTACTCTAACAAATTTCTTTCCAGACCATTGCGTTAACTTATCCATATTATTATGTAATCTCTAATATATATTGTTTACCTCAAAATAGATTGATAATTAAAGTTTACTCAATGGCTACCGTATTCAATTTCCAACTCAAGGACAGTTAATTTATGCTACATTATTGATTTTGTGAATGCAAGTTCCTGGATTTCACCCAAGGAAAAAAGTATGAGAGGATATTTTGGTTAATTACATTGAGAAAAGAAATGTTGATAAGGCCATTGTTGAATCAATTTTGAAGAAACCCTTCTGCATGCAATGTCTTCAGTATGTTAAAAAGAAACATTAAGTTGCTTTGCACTTCATTTTTCTACTCTAATGGCAATGCGTTCAAATGATAGAATAAATGAGGAGGAAGAAGAAGACGATGCTAATTATGAAGAAACAAATGGAGGAGATGAAGAAGACGATACAAAATCGACACCAAGAGAATTTATAAACCAACATCGAAACAAATCATTAAAGAAGTGAGGAAGTTTCATCAAGCTTCAGAGTAATCAATTCCAACCACTGTCACTATAAAACAATCTCCATCAATCCAAAAACATTCTAGATTGTATTAGAATCTTTCAAAACCTCCTCCAAGTATGCCTAAAACTCTCTGTACTAACCATTTACACAAACACTGCATTACCCCAAATTTTCATCGTGTTAAACATAAGATTAAGTGAGAATGATATTTGATGATTTTTAGTGTGGGTATGGTTAATGGTGATTTATGATTTTAGGAGAATGTGAATTCTTGGTGTTTTGGGCAAATTGGATGAAGAGTGGTCGTTCAAATAAGGTTTGAATGACCAGTCATGTAAAGAATGAAGGTTTAGAAGTTCTTGGATAAAGAAGCGGTCAATCAACATGTTTTAGCGATCGATCAACTTCATTACAGATTGTAAAATAGGGAAAATAGTGGTCGATTGTGTGAAGGAAGATGTTCGACCGATATTTTGAGGAAAATACAGAGTTTTAGCCATGGGTTATTGTGTGGTCGATCGTCTGAAGGAAGTGATCGACCGAAATATCAAAAGTCACATGGAAGATTGCTTAATGTCACATTTTAATTGATGGAATGGGAAGTGACAACCTAGAGAATTGCCATGCTATGCTACACCTCCAGCTTGGAGCATATAGAAGTCAAAAGCTTTAGAGTTTAAGCTTAAACACTTAGGTTTAAGCATAAATCTCTAAGGCTCTTCTCCACTTCTTTCTTTGAAGGATTAAGGTATTTTGAGATTCTCTACAGTTTTATTAAGGATTTCTATAAGCATATAGGAGTATGATAGGGAGATGATGTAAAAATGGGTGGAAAAGTTGAAATCGGGTAGGTTAAGTGTTTGATCATTGTTAATGATATGCCGCAAGGTCCCTTGACTAGATCGAGAGCACAGGAGATTTATAATTTGTTTGCTCATTTTGTAGGGGATCAATTCTATCCTAATCTTGGACGAGAACCAACAATTGAAGACATGGAGAAACCCTTCAATTTATTGGTTTGGACACATGGAGGAGACAACTCAAGTGATGCTCCTCTTGCCCCTCAAGAAAAGCACTCCCACTAAGGCCGTGTGTTTCAATCCTTTTTTATACATTTTATGCTAATGCTTTTTGGAGATTATCATGCTGGTTTTTTTCGAGACTTGCATGGTTTTAGAAAAGGAACTTTTGCATGAGAAATGGAGTGGCGATGCTAGAGTCCACAGATCACACAAGCCAAGTCTAGTCGGCCATCCACCTAGCCGATTGGTTACCTTTTTTTCAACATTGCCTCTTTATTTTATTATTTGTTTCTTTTCTTTTCCTTACTTTTGTAACCCTAATGGGAGCACTATATATATTACATGTTAGCTACTAAGAAAGCAGTGAACCTTTTGAGAAAAACTCTAGCTTTGAAGAGAGACTCTTCACCTCTTTGTGAGGAACAAATCGGCCAAGCTTCTTAGAGTAGATACGAGTGAGTGAGCCACCATTTCTTCAATCCTTGTTTATTTTGGTTAAAGATCTTATTGTCCCTCCTTGCCCTGCTGCCTCTACGGTAGTAGATCCAGAGTGTAAGTGAGGTAAAATGCACATCCCAGCCCAGTTGGAGACACTCCTTGTGGAGCTCAATCAAACCTAAAGTGCAGATCGATTCACCTTAGGCTCCTTCTGATTCTGTTTTGCATTTTTACTCCAACATTCCCAGCACCAAAGTTAACAAAACCACTGCCAAAATCACTCCACATTCATCAAGGTTCCAAGGAAAGAAGAATCATTAGAAAAAGAGTTCGGGTTCAGAAGTTACACACCTTTCTTTGCTGAAGACTCAATCTGTCGATTCCCACCGACCTCCTAGCAGCTTTCGTAAGAGATCTCGAGTTGCATACAAGCTTTTGAGCTGAAATATGGAGGGAGTAAACTAGATATATGTGAGAGTGAGGTGTCCAAAAATTAGCTTCATAGGAGCTCTGGAGAGGAAGTTCAACCATCGTTAATCTAAAGCAGCTGCGGGAAAGTAGCAGCTGCCACTTCCTACTTGCAAGTAAGCTACTTGCTTGAAGTACTCCATTTTCATTGGTCTGATTTTTTACCCCTCTTTTGGAGGCACATCAGCGTGGTATCAAAGCTTGTTTGATCTATGTTTGGTTACATTTTGGTGATAATTTACTTGGTATTATGATGACAAGAAGTGGGGCTCAACAAAACCAAAACCAAAACCGAGAAGCTTCAACTAGTCAACTGGTTGCTCCTCAACCACCACCCATTGTTGAACCATCTTTGCAGCAGCAAATGGAATCTTTTAAGGAAGAGATATGGCTGATGTTACAACAAGTTACATTGGCACAGAGGCTCCAACAAAATGCTGACCGACCACAACAAAACCCTCAAACCACAAGGAGAAGAAATGTGGGTGTTCGGAGACCCCATTTTTATGATGATGATTATGATGATGATGAATCTGATTTTACTCCAAGAATTCCCACCAAAGATGAGTTGAAGAATGTCAAAGTATCCATTCCTCCTTTCAAAGGGTCCAGCCAAGGTGATGAATTCATGGAATGGATTGAAAAGGTGGAGAAGATTTTTGGGTGTTATGATTATTCTGATGGAGCAAAAATTCAGCTTGTGGCACTTGAGCTTAACGGTTATGCTCACTTGTGGTGGGAGAACCTTAAAGCTTAGGGGAGGAGAGATGACATGGAAGAAGTTGATACATGGAGGGAAATGAAAAATTTGATGAGAAAGAAATTTGTGCCACTACATTACCGACAAGAGTTGATTTATCAAGTGCAAAGTTTGAGACAAGGGTCATTGACGGTTGATGAGTATTTGGCCGAGTTTAAAACTTTGAAGACTCGATGTGGACTTGAAGAACCAGAGGATCAAGTCATAGCAAGGTTCATTAATGGCCTCCACCGTGATATAGGACGAGTTGCAACCACTTGACACCATGGAGGGTGTTATCCAAATGGGAGTGAAGGTGGAGTGGCAAAGATTGAGAAAAGGAAAGGAGGTGGCTACCAGGTTCACCCCTCAAAGAAAGTTTACCTATTCCAAGCCCCAAACCAAGGAGAATGAGAAGATAACAAACTTCAAGAGGGGAAAATAACAAAGGAGTTACCATCAAAACCGTGGAGGACAAGAAAGTGGTAGATGGAGCTCCAAAGCCAAGAGCAAGGGACATCCAATGCTTCAAATGTCTCGGACATGGTCACATTGCCTCTCAATGCCCTAATAAACGAGTTATGATTTTTAAAAAGGCCACAAATGAGTTAATTAGTGAAGATGAAGATGAAGCATCCACCACCCTTGAAGAGGGAGAAGAAGTTAATGTGGCTGATAGATGCTAGGCACAAGATGGACCTTTGTTGATGGTGATTCAGAAATCTCTAGTTGTTCACACCCGTGGAGACAATGAGCAAAGGGAGAATATTTTCTTTAGTAGATGCCTAATCAGAGATAAAGTGTGTTCACTCATCATCGATGGAGGGAGTTGCACAAATGTGGCATCTCAAGAGCTTGTGGACAAGTTGAAATTGGAGACCACCATGCACCCAAATCCATACCAATTGAGTTGGTTGAATGACCGAGGAGTGTTGAAGGTGTCCAAGCAAGTGAAGATTGATTTTTCTATTGGGGGCTATGAAGATCAAGCCCTCTTTGATGTAGTGCCAATGGATGCAAGCCATATCTTGTTGGGAAGACCATGGCAATCCGATCGGAGAGTATTGCACGATGGTTAGACCAATGAGTACTGTCACGACCCGAAGACGGGCCTAACAGAACCGCCGGGTTAGGCGACCCGATCCTCATAGAGAACCCGATCACCCAGCCCAAG
>CM039468.1:43020137-43185669 GCA_022433065.1 Begonia loranthoides | reverse complement strand
GGCAAATGTATAAAACATGGGGATTCTCATAAATAAATCCAAAAAAATAAACGAGAGGTCTTATACCGAGGATAAAACCCAACAGACGTGTAAACGACTCATCTAATAATCCCAATAAAATCCCCAACTTTATCCTTTGGTAAATAAATGGATCACCATCCAAACAACACTTAATCCTCAACATATTGTGCAACATTTGAACAGTTAACAATGTTACAGAATATCTCTCAAACTTAAATAGGATCACCCCTATCACATGAATAACTATAATAGAACTCAACCCAATGCATTGTTGCAACAGCAACAACAACATCAATATTTATCTCCAACTACAATTGATATCCATTATTCAATATAGCAAACAAACAAAGCTAGAATCTTCAAGTTCACAAACGACGAGTCTAACCAACAACAACACCTCTTAAATCCATTATTGAAACTTTAAGCTTAAATAATCACACCCAACAATAAAACAGAGAGCACATATCCTTAGAGCAAGTCCTTTGAGTTTGTCCATGATCAAAAAAAATTAATTTTAGCAAGCCAAGCACAAATCTCTAATCTCAAGAAGTAGCAACGAACTGAGTTGGTTATTAAACAACATAATGCCAAGTTCCAAAAACTTAAGTACAATTAAATTCAGATAGTGGCATTTCTCTTTGACATTATCTCATCAAAATAACTAGTGTGCAGAAATCACTCAATCCAACAATGAAACAGATCCAAATTGATTTCCATTACCAAAGTAAGAACTCAACTATACATCCACACTCAACAGACCAAAATAACACTGCACTACTTATCCAAAAACAGAAATCAGACAGTAGCAATCTACACATCCACGGCCCCCACCAAAATTTCCAACAACCAAAGCAGAAACAAATTTTAAAACCCATTATTAAGTCAAAGGCTTAATGAAAATCGCTCACCCAATGGAACAGAACAGAATCGTGTTCTGTTTACTTGTCGGAATCGGATCCGGAGCTGCTGTCGCCGGAGTTGTTCGTCCGGAATCCTTTAGAGCGACTGCTGTAAATCCAATCACAATCAACCAACGAAATCATAAATCCAAACTTAACATCGGAGTAAAACTCGGATCGAAACCTCACCCACTGAACAGAGTCGGAATTGTTCGCCGCTGGAATCGAAAAACGGATTCGGCCTCGGAGCTCCTTGCTCTGGCCAACACCCCGTTGCACAGGGTGTCCCTGACCACCGTCCAAACCGCCTCAGACGGAGACGCTCCGCCACTTAACGGAGCTCGCGAACGTCGGAATCGCCGTCTCCGCTTTGGCCTACATCTTGACGGCGTGGTTCGCAGCTCGGGAGCGTTGGACAGAGTCACTCGCCGCTGCACGGAGCTCGCCGGTCGTCGCCTCGTCTCAGTCGAACGTCGTCGCTCCCGCTCCCGCTCGGGCTCGTCGGTCGGGATCGAGGTCTCTCCCTCCTTCGGTTTCTCTCCATCGGCAAGAGGCGTGATTTTGTGGGAAGAGGGAAACTAGGTTTTCCTCTTCTCTCGATTCTATTATTATTATTTTTTTTTTTACAACTTAAACCCTGAACTTTACTGGTTCAAGGGCTTTGGGCGGGATTTTTCCCCCTCTTCTCAATCCCTTTTCCTATTTCAATTATTCTAACTCATTTATTTCCTTTATCCAATAATTCCCTAATTTCTTTTCCCAATTCAAATAAATGTATATAAATCAATTATACACATTATATATCACATAGGCTATTCAAATTCTCAATTTAATCCAAACATCATCTAACGATTTTATAGATCCAATTTAACTGTCCAATTTCGTTCCTTAATTGAATTCTTTATTCGAAAAAATTTCAACTTCACCGATTTTGACCAATTGACCAAAATTGCATAAGTGGCCGCTACACGACAATTCGGTCAACTTCAACGCCATGACCGATTTTCAATGCGAAAAATTTACACGTGAAATTTCTTATTTAAAAATTTTCACGACTTTTACAAGTACTCACTCAAGCACCAAGGCAAGAATTTCATTTTAATGCCTCATAGTTCGAAGCAATTGGCCAAAGATGAGGAAGCTAAGAGGGAGCAAAAGTCCAAGGCTAACTTGTTTTTGTCAAAAAATGAGTTGAGGAAGAGCATTTGTGGAGGGGGGTTGATTGTCCTCATCTTGTTCAAAGAAAGAATGGCGGAGCTAGGAGTAGTTCCTATGGAAGTTGCACAACTCCTTAAAGAATTTCAAGATGTTTTCCCTGAGGAGTTACCACAAGGACTTCCACCCTTTCAAGGGATTGAGCATAGAGTTGATCTTGAGCCCGGAGTAGTTCTTCCAAACCGTCCTGCTTATAGACTAAACTCAGAGGAGGCCAAAGAACTTCAAAAATAGGTTCAAGAACTTCTAGAGAAAGGGTACATTCGAGAGTCGATGAGCCCTTGTGCTGTCCCTAGCTTGTTGCTACCCAATACAGATGGCACTATGAGAATGTGTATTGATAGCAGGGCCATAAATCAGATTACTATTAAGTATAGGTTTTCCATACCGAGGCTGGAAGACATGCTTGATGAGCTTAGTGGGGCGGCTATTTTCTCCAAAGTGGATTTGAAGAGTGGTTATCACCAAATACATATGCAAGAAGGTGACAAATTGAAGACAGCTTTCAAGACTAGGCATGGTCTTTTTGAATGGTTAGTGATGCCTTTCGGTTTAACAAATGCTCCTAGTACGTTCATGCGACTAATGAACCATGTATTGAAGGAGTTTTTGGGAAAGTTTATTGTGGTATACTTTGATGACATTCTTGTGTATAGCATGGATTTGGCTTTGCATGTGAAGCATCTACGATTGCTATTTGAAAATTTGAGAAAAGAGAAACTATTTGGGAATCTTAAAAAGTGCTCTTTTGCTCAAGAAAGAGTGTATTTCTTGGGATTTATTCTTTCAAAAGATGGCATGGAGATAGATGAAGCCAAGGTGGTGGCCATTAAAGAGTGGTCGATTCCAAAGAGTATTTTGGATGTGAGGAGTTTTCATGAATCAGCCTCTTTCTGAGGTTCATTCAAAACTTTAGCACCCTCATGGCTCCGATGACTGATTGTATAAAGAAATGAAGAGAATTTCAATGGAGTGAAGCATGTCAAAGAAATTTTGAAGACATCAAGCAAAAACTGTGCCGAGCTCCCATCCTTCGGTTACCCGATTTCAATAAAGTGTTTGAACTAGAATGTGATGCTTCGGGTTTGGGGATTGGTGCTGTCCTAAAGCAAGAAGACAAACCAATTGCCTTCTTTAGTGAAAAGTTGAAGGGTGCCACACTCAACTACTCAACCTATGACAAGGAGTTCTATGTGGTTATCCGAGCATTGGAGGTATGACAACACTATTTGCTTCCAAAAGAGCTTGTTATTCATTCGGACCAACAAGTTTTGAGACACCTCAAGAGTCAAAACAAGTTGAATAGAAGACGTGCAAAGTGGTTTGAGTTTCTTGAACGTTTTCCCTACATCATCAAGTACAAGAAAGGAGAGACCAATGTTGTTGACGATGCACTTTCTAGGAGGTGCAGCCTTTTGACTGAATTGAATACAAGGATAATGGGATTTGAATGGATCAAAGGTACATATTTGGATGCTGAAGAATTCAAAGAGATCTACCAACAATTATCTGAAGGCAAGGTCGAGGGCACTTACCATCTCATGGATGGATATCTTTGTAAAAGTGATTTGTGTGCCGAGGGTGAGCCTTTAGGAATCTTTGATAAAGAAAGCTCATGAGGGAGGTTTGGCATGTCATTTTGGTGAAAAGAAGACATTAGAGGCTGTGAATGAGCATTTCTTTTGGCCACACCTTCAAATGGATGTTCACAAAGTGGTGGAGAAATATATTACTCGCAAAAAAGTCCAAGAGCCGATCACTACCCCAAGGACTTTATATGCCACTATCGTTTCCAAGCCATCCGTGGGTTGAGGTGAGCATGGATTTTATTTTAGGGTTGCCTCGCACTAGTAGATCCAAAGATTCAATTTTTGTGGTTATGGATAGATTTTCAAAGATGGCACATTTCATACCTTGTTCCAAAATTGATGATTCAAACCATATTGCCGAGTTGTTCTTCAAAAAAGTGGTGAGACTTCATGGTGTTCCCAAGTCCATTGTGTCGGACCGGGATACTAAATTCCTTAGTGCTTTTTGGGGAAGTTCATGGAGAAAGATTGGCACTAAGCTCATTTTTAGTACCTCCTCCCATCCCAAAATGGATGGCCAGATGGAAGTTGTTAATAGCACTCTCGGAACACTATTAATGAGCATCCTTAAAGGGAAGCTCAAGGATTGGGATTTGCAACTCCCTTATGTGGAGTTTGCATATAATCGAAGCATGCACACTTCCACTCAGAAAACACCCTTTGAAGTTGTGTATGGCTTCAACCCCTTAACTCCCTTGGATCTCATTCCTGTTCGATCAAAGAAGATGACAAATACCGAGGGAGAAGCCAAGGCCGAGCACATCAAGTTTTTGGATAAATCGGTGAGGAAGTCAATTGAAAAGAAGAATGAATCCTATGCTAAGCAAGCCAATAATGGCAGGAAAGAAGTGATCTTCAATGAAGGGGATCTTGTATGGCTTCACCTACGCAAGGAGAGGTTCCACACAAAAGAAAATCCAAGCTCATGCCTATAGCCGATGGACCCTTCCTAGTGCTACAAAGGGTGAACAACAATGCTTACAAAATTGACCTCCCCGGAGACTATGGAGTGTCGGCCACTTTCAATGTACAAGACTTGTCACCCTATATAGAAGATGAAAATGTCCAAGAGAAATTAGAGGAAGAACTTGATTTGAGGACAAATCCTCAACTACCCAGGGAGGATGATATGCCGCAAGGTCCCTTGACTAGATCGAGAGCTTGGGAGATTTCTAATTTGTTTGCTCATTTTGCAGGGGATTAATTCTATGCTAATCTTGGATGAGAACCAACAATTGAAGACATGGGGAAACCCTTCAATTTATTGATTTGGACACATGGAGGAGACAACTCAAGTGATGATGCTCCTCTCAGCCCTCAAGAAAAGCACTCCCACTAAGGTCATGTGTTTCAATCCTTTTTTTGTACATTTTATGCTAATGCTTTTTGGAGATTATCATGCTGGTGTTTTTTGAGATTTGCATGGTTTTAGAAAAGGAACTTTTGCATGAGAAATGGGGTGGCGATGCTAGAGTCCATGGATCACACAAGCCAAGTCTACTCAACCATCCACCCAGCTGATTGGTTACCTTTTTTTCAACATTGACATTTTATTTTATTATTTGTTTCTTTTCTTTTTCTTATTTTTGTAACCCTAATGGGAGCACTATATATATTAAATATTAGCTACTAAGAAAGCAGTGAACCTTTTGACAAAAACCCTAGCTTTGAAGAGAGACTCTTCACCTCTTTTTAAGGAAAAAATCGGCCAAGCTTCTTGGAGTAGATCCGAGTGAGTGAGCCACCATTTCTTCAATCCTTGTTCATTTTGGTTGAAGATATTATTGTCCCTCCTTGCCCTACTGCCTCTAAGGTAGTCGATCCAAATTGTAAGTGACGTAAAACGCACATCCCAGCCCAGTTGGAGACACTCCTTGTGGAGCTCAATCAAACCTATGGTGCAAATCGGTTCACCTTAGGCTCCTTTGGATTCTATTTTCCATTTTTACTCCAACATTCCCAGCACCAAAGTTAACAAAACCACTGCCAAAATCACCCCACATTCATTAGGGTTCCAAGGAAAGAAGAATCATCAGAAAAGGAGTTCGCGTTCAGAAGTTACAGACCTTTCTTTGCTAAAGACTCAATCTGTCAATTCCCACCGACCTCCGAGCAGCTTTCGTATGAGATCTTGAGTTGCATATAGGCTTTTGAGTTGAAATTTGGAGGGAGTAAACTAGATATATGTGAGAGTGAGGTGTCCGAAAATCAGCTTCATAGGAGCTCTAGAGAGGATGTTCAACCGTCGCTAATCTGAAGCAGCTACTGGAAAGTAGCAGCTGCCACCTCCTACTTGCAAGTAAGCTACTTGCTTGAAGTACTCTATTTTCATTGGTCCAATTTTTTACCCCTCTTTTGGAGGCATGTCAGTTAATTACCTTCTCGAAATTTAAGAGTTAAGCCATTGAACATCTTAAGGGAAATATAGGTCCTGGAATTATTGAATTTGGTTACATATTGTGAAAATTTTGATCAATCAAAGATGAGTGAAAATTTAAAGAAACCCTAGAGGGCATGTATAAAAAGATTATAACTCTATCATGTGTTGTTGATGAATATTTATCAATTTTGAAGGTATTGAGAAAAAGTATATTAAGGCTGAATTACACTAAGGACCTAAGGTAAGAGATATTATGTGTTTTTGGTCGGCCCTTTGGCCTACATAACAAGAAATTAGAACTTGTATGATTTGTTACGTATATAAGGATAGTAATATGATATGATTTGAATTGTTTGTATGATGCTATCACGTGATTATTATGTTAAGAACTATAAAAGGATAGTATTGATTCCTTGCAAGATTAAAATGTGGTTGTTTGATGATTGATAAGAAACAATAAAAGAATAAATGCAAAGTATTATATTGATATTGTGGGATAGGATGATAAGATTGTATGCATTCATTATATTCATTTTATATTCATGCATCATGGTTTTAATGAAAATATACATAAGCATTTTATGCATATGTTTTGAAAATGAAATTGACTTATTATGGAAATAAACATAAATAGACACGGCAGGGTATGAGTTATTGAGTTGGTCGCCCAGTGTGGGCCAATAGGTGTCACTCTACTTTATACGGTGATACCTCTAGCGCCTGGATAAAATGGAATAATATGGACATGGAAATAAACGTAAATAGACATGACAGGGTATGTGGTACCTCTAGCGTCTGGATGAGTAAGTGGAATTAAATGAAAATGAAAATAAACAGAAATAAATGTAAATTGACGTTGTGAGGTATGAGTTCTTGAGTTGGCCGCCCCATGTGGGTCAATAGATGTTACTCTACCTTATACAGTGATATCTCCAATGCCTGGATGGGTAAGTGAAACTAAAATTAAAGTTAGAGGTAAAGGAAAGACATGGAATATAAATTGTATAAGTTTTATAAAGTGCATAGCATGAGTATAACATTTTATATCTCTTATTGAGCGTTAGACTCATAGTTTAAGTCTTGTGATATAGGTAAGCACGAAGGTAAAGAAAGAAAGGAGCAGTTGATGGAAGATTTACGCGATGAGATGTTGTGCTGGCCGAGCTAAAGAGAAAAAAAAAAAGAAAAAATGTAAATGTTTTAATTGATGAAATATTTTGTAAATTCCAAGGCTTTAAAGAGGAAATTTTATTTATTGTATTTCATTCATTTATACTCAAATGTTTTGTTTTTATTATGATAAGTCTTCCGCTACGCATTTTCGAAAGAAAAAGTAACGTTACAGGTCACTACAAACAATTTAGAGTTGTTTTCTTCTCTAATTGTTTTGCTTTTCTCTCTCTAGATTCAGATAAATGCAACACTTCCCCAGAAAATAAAGATGATTTATAGAGTTTAGGTACGTTTTATTTACAATCAAACATTGATTGGGGACAAGACGACCATGTAAACAAAATGAAATTTCTTAGTTTCTTTGATATATATCTTGCAGAAAGTCTTGTAAAATAGTCGACAGATGCTCTTTTCTTTAATTTTTGTCTCTTCTTTTTCTCATGTTCAGACGAACCCACCAGTTTTCCTAAAAATCACTGTAATTGCATATATTGGGTGAGATTTTACAATCATATCTACCAAGAACTAAAGAAAATAAAAACTCGTGTTCTTCCATGGAGATACTTGCGATTTCCTCAAATTTGAATCATAATGAATTCCAATTCTGAATTACTGACAGCTCCAACCACAAAGAAGAAGAAGAAGCAGAACGAACTACGTAACACGTTTGTTCTGCTATAGATAGAACTGTAGAAGGAAGGCATTCTGTAGCGGAAGGAAGGCGTTATGCATCAAAAAGGAAAGCGTTCCGTGGCAGAACAAAGGCATTCCGAACTTTCGCTGCGAAACGAATTGTGTTAGCACACAATTTTTTCTGCTCCTCCTCCTTTTGTTTTCTCTCCTTTAATAGGTTGGCAGAAAGGTTAGAAAGGTAACTTTGATAGGTTTAGGAATGAAAATCTAATGGGAGTTGATGGTTTTCATCGAATTTAGTTTGGTCTGGCATGATTTATGCAAAAGGAAATGTTGCCCTCTTGATCGATCAAATAGAGTGAGTGAAAAATTTAGATTGCTGACGAACGTGGTGATAAATTAGTGTATAGACTTGGTTGATTCTTGTAGCCATTGTAAATTTCTTTATAACAAAATTCATTCTACTCCACTTCAGAATAAAATTGAAATTTTCAACGGAAAATGTAACAGTGATGTTTGATTTGTCTATTTTTCATAGTTGAGTACTTTAGTTGTTAGCGAAAATTGTTTAGTAGTTGACTTGTCATTGATCACGTAGTTTAGTGGTTATTTTGTTAATTTCCCTTAAAACTATTCTAGAGAATTAGTAAGGAAATATTTTAAAAAGAAATTAACAAAACAACTACTGAATTATGGGGTCAATGATAAGTCAACCACTAAATAATTTTCGCTAACAAATACATTTCAAGGTGGAAAATGATTTCAAAACGTAGGTTTACCACTTTAACAAAAAAGTTCATAGTTTAACAATACATTTATCCTATTTCAAAACCAACATCAATTGTTCAAAACACCCAAGTGTTACTTTCTGTGAGCCATAACCCTCAGGTGAAACCCGCCTAGTTACCCAAGTACTCATCATGCAATGCTCCTCCCATGGGTACTTCACTAGGATCATAATCATTACCTACACCATCAGCAAACTGTGAATCTAATGCCTAGTAAGAAATAAGATAAAATATGATGCATGCTGGTGTCTTATATGTCAGAAAAGAATCCACCATTTCTATTCTTTAATCACAATCTCATAATATTAATCTAGGACATCGGAGATATTTTCTACAAGGAGAACAGATACATCCTCAAGATCTAGCCTGGGCAGAATAGGTCACTCAATCCCTACGTGGGAAGAGATACATTATCTTGCAGACCAAACTCTCCAACCTCCAATTCCTATTTACATTCATTTAATCCATTTCTCTTCTGTTCAATGCATGTAAATACCAATTCGGTCATGGCATTCCATATCGTTTCTAACCATGATGCATGTCAATTCAAGCAATGCTCTAATCAATATATCAATACTATAACAAGCAAAGAACACATTCAATTCAACAGAGACCAATCCTAAGTACCTCTAACACCACAAGTAGTAAACATGAAGTAACATGAAGGAGCTTCACAATGAACATTGTTATTTTTATCAGACTATAACTTCAACTATATACAGTGTCAAGCAAAATAACTAACAAGGAATAAGCCACTACTTTCAGCCTTTCCTTCAATCAAACAGGTTTATCCAACATAAGCAATAACCAAACTACAGCACTCTATACCCAATGAGCAATACCCAGAAATTTCTGAACAGAACTATACATCCACCGAGTAAACATTTTCAAGATGCATATCGGGCAGAACCAAATGGAGACCATAAACTCACATCATCAAGGCTGCAGAGTAAGAAGCTAAAATCAACAGCTTAGCATTTTCAACAACAGACCAGACAAACTCTATACTTGTGGTGTAGGCCACCTCTGGCCAAAAACATGCAATTACCCCTTACCTCAATCGCAAATCCACTCTGCAGAACTTCCTCTTTGCACCAGCAGCACTACTGAAGGCAACTCACTCCCTAGAGACCCATAACTCAACTCTCTCTCTCTCTCTCTCCCTCTCTCTCTCTCTCAACGAATGCTCACAGCGAAAGCCAGAAGACTTCTCCCTAACTCTCAACTATCCCTCTCTCTTTCTGATTTTCTCTCCACCCTTACCCAGAAACGTTCCTAATATAAACCTTCACCTACCACCCAAGAGGTGGTACTCATCAAGAAGCACACATCATTTTCATCCAAGGGGTGGCATTCATCAAGGCTACCACCTGACTCACTTTTCTTTTTGTGAAGTCGAAGTAAATCCATCGTCATTTTGGGTGACGTTCGCATTCCCGGTCGATCAGGCTCTTCCCATGATCAACCAGAAATCTGCTAAAAACGGTTTCTGAAAGATTTTCTTGAAGCCGGTCGATCAGCTTCAATAAATGATTGACCGAAAATCCATGATTTATGGATTCTCGGTCGATAACCCACATAGTGGACGATCGACCACTCAGCTGCAATCCATGATTTCTAGCTTCCCAGTCGATCACCCACGTAGTGGACGATCGACTGCTCAGCATTCTGTTTGACACGGTCATTTTTGCAATCGATCACTTAATCGACCGATTCTAGCATGGGCAAACTTTTATGTGAATGAGATCGACCGTCCTTCACACAATCATCCTCCACCCTTCAATATTTCCACTTCTAATCATTTTATACCTTAATTAATTGGACGATGCCTCCAACTTAATTTTCATACTTATATTTATTGCATGATAACAAGTGTACCATACACTATTATGGAACGCATTTCTTTCATCAAAGTGTATATTCCGCAAAAATACTTTACATTATACGTAGAGGGATTTTTCCAGATATTACAAAAACGTTGTTGTTCCGTTGTGGAACATTGTGTTTCCACTGTAGAAAGTGAGTCATTGAAATAAGACTCAAGAAATATTACTTTCTGTAGGCGGAACGATTACCTTCCACCAACAACATTCCGCAACAAAAGGACAACGTTCCACCTACGCAAAGTAATCTTTCCTATACGAAAAGTGAGACATTGGTAATGAGAACTGAACGATGATGACGGATCAGGAAGATGAAAGAGAAGATGGTGAAGCGAACTAGATATGTGAAATCAAGAAGAGGGGTGAGCCATTGGAATATGTTCAAAAAATTGAAAACGTGGGAATTATTTTTTTACGACAAGAATACCATGTTAGGACTTCTTGGCATCGTCTTCGCTGTAAGATTGTTTCAATTATTGTGATTTTAACATAAAATTGAAGTAAAATTAGAATTATAGAGCAATAATATTTCGGCATCATCTTCGAGGTAATGTTTTTTTCAACAGGTTAACGACGGTATTTGTATCGTTCATTTTCCTTAGTTGAGTGTTTTATTTATTAGCAAAAATTATTTGGTGGTTGATTTGTCATTGATATCATAGTTCAGTAGTTATTTTGTTAATTTTCTTATTTAAAAATAAATATATCTTTTACTCACAAGTTTCCTCAATCACATTGGAGTAACTCTTACTATGGCTATATATATCCTTTGGAATTGAGATCTCAAATTTAAAACTCTCCCTCTTTAAATAATTTCTACATTGAAAAAAGCAAAAATATTTGTTGGACAAATGAATAAATTAACTTAAACGATAAGCCTTAAATTTTTAAGATTATTGATAATAAGTATAGAATATATGTTGCTTGAGAAATTATAAAATATCATTGTGACCATCTGAATATCATAGCACACAATCTCAATTATCTCGTCCCTTCATTCTCATAATATTTTTCTTCTTTCGAGCATAATGAGAAAAGATTGATTTAATGTATTATTACCACGATCCTAAAGAAAAAAAAAGGAATAATTTGAACTTGGGAGTAGAGGTGGCTAACGAGCCGAGCCTAAAAAAGTCTGGCTCGTCGAGCCTGCCGAGCTTAACGAGCAGAACCTAACGAGCCTGCCGAGCCTAACGAGCCTGCCGAGCCTAACGAGCCGAGCTTAACGAGCCGAGCCTAACAAGCCTAACGAGCCGAGTCTTAACGAGCCGAGCGAGCCTAACGAGCCTTAACGAGCCGAGCCTAACGAGTCAAATATACATAAGTAATAATATCTTATATAAATATATTATAAATTATTTTCAATATTATACAATTTAAAATTATAATAAATATTTATTATTATAATGTAAAAATACTATAATTAATAATTTAATTGAATAAATATTTTTATTGAATTGAATAAATATTTTTATTACAATTTCAAAATGAAAATGAAAATTATAATTTCAAAGCACAACTTACAAGATAAAGAAAATATATAAAAATGAAAATTACAATTTCAAATTTAAATAAAAATTTAGTCTTCGACATCCAAATTTTTGAATTCTTCAACTATGTCATCTTCTCGTTGTTGATCTATCGTCACAGCGTCGTTCCAATCCTTCATGCAAATGAGTGCCTCAACAATTTTTGGTGCAAGTCTTCCTCGTTTATCATCGTACACAAGTCCACCTGCACTAAAAGCAGACTCCGATGCTACTGTAGAGACCGGAGGTATTAGTAGATCACGTGCCATTCTAGAAAGAATAGGAAATGAAATAGAGTTGACTCTCCACCAAGCCAAAATATCAAAATCATCGGGGCAAGAAATGTTATGGTAGGTGTTAAGATAAATATCGAGTTCATTTCTTTGTGAATTATAAGAATGAACATTACTATCTATTTGCTTAAATATATCATATATAAAATCTTGTGGATCTCCACCACAAGCACCACTACTAGAACTAGCATGCATATCATATGAAGGAATTGAACGATTATTAGAATATTTAATTTCATGAAGAAAATAAATTATCAATTTCATTTCTTAATTGAGCACCATTAATAGAAGAAGAAATACCTAAATTAGAAGAAATTCTATCAAGCATTATACGCACTCCATCTAATTTAAATCTAGGATGCATTATGCATGCAAAACAAAAAATATCAGGTATGTTAAGCCAATATTTTTTAAATTTTTTTTCCATTTTTTCAATTAATGCACAAAATTCGTTTCTTTGTTCAAATATTTGAAAAGTACCCGTTAATTTTATAAAAAGTGGGAGAACAAGATGAGTAGTGGGATAATAAATTCCCGAACATTTATTTGTAGCTTCATAAAATGGTTTTAAAAAATCAAGAAATAAATTAGCAATATCGCAACTATTATGATCAAGAGTAATACATTTTGTTTTTTCACTAATATAAGCACAAATAACTAACCAATATGGCTTAGCATTTTCTAACATTAAATAAGTCGAATTCCACCTTGTATCTACATCGCTTTTTAATTTTCTTGGTTTAAGTTGAGCAACTTTACATTATTCTTTATATTCTTGTTGTCGCGTATTAGATGAAGTAATAAAAGAAATTGCAGATCGAATAGATTCAATATGTAGCGAAATATGTGACATGCCATCTCGAACAACTAAATTTAAAATATGACAAACACATCTCATATGAAAAAGAGTATTATGAGCCGTATCTAATTGAAATAACCTTTTAAATTCAAAAATTGCAACATCGTTAGCAGCAGCATTATCTAGCGCAATACTAAAAATTTTATCTCTAATAGCATATTCTTGCAAAATTCCAACAATATATCTATAAATGGTAACGCCACTATGTGGATATTCACAACTACGAAATCCTAATATTCTTTTATTTAATTGCCAAGAGTCATCAATAAAATGAGAAGTTGCGACAATATATCCTAAAGCATTAGGTGCACTCCATAAATCAGAAGTAATACAAATAGACATAGACGGAGCATTTGAAAAAAAACTCAATTAATTCATTTTTCATATGATTATACATTTTAATAATATCACTTCTCGTCGTACTTCTAGGGACTCGTCTAAAACTAGGATTAATATACTCTTTCATAAAATTTTCAAATAACTCGCTATCAAATATAGATAAAAGTGCCTCAGATTGTGATATATATTTTGCTACTCCTTCTCTCATTTTATTATGTGAATACATAAAATTGCCACTGCCACTAGCATTTATGAGTGTTTGTGTAGGGTCTCTCACTTGCGCGTTAGAGTGATATTTTGCATAATGCCTACCAAGTGTGCTAGTAGAACCACCGGATACGTATGCATAATGTTTAATACAATATTTACATTGTGCTCTTTCTATTTTTCCACCAATTTTAATATCTTTCATTTCAAAATTATTCCATACATTCGACGTTTTACTTCTTTTTTTTCTAGGTGACGATGTGGATGCATATGCCGATGATTGATCAATTGCAATTGTGAGATTATCTTCCCTAATTTCCTCAATATCATCGTTAGTGTCATTAAAAGTGTCAATTAAAAAATCACGAGGATCCATAATTAAAAAAATTGACTACTGCGAAACAATTAATAAATAAAATGATACCTCACACCAATTATGCAACAATAGTATGCAATTGTTGTGAATTGTGATCACCTCCTCCCCGAATACGAGTCCTACAAAAATTGCAAAAAAAATTAGTTATTTAGTAATACACATTAAATTAAAAAAACTAAAATTAAAAAAATAAAATATACCTTTGAAATTGGGAGAAAGATGGAGAGATTAAGCAATTGAGAAATGAAGGGAAAGATTGAGATATTGAGAGAAAAATTGGTAAAAAGATTGAGAGAATGTGAGAAAGTTGGGATGAAAAATTTGAGAGATAATGAAGAGTATATATAGCCTATATTTTGCCAACCGTTGGATCAAGCAAGCAACGGTCTCAAGACCGTTGCTTGATCTCATTTCAGCCTGAAGCTGAAATACACAGCAACGGTCTGAAGACCGTTGCTGTTTTGGGATCGTTGGGCAACGGTCTTTGGACCGTTGCCCAACATGGCAGCCAACAGCTGAGAGGCTCAGTCGAGCCCTCAGACGAGCAACAGCCAACAGGCAACGGTCTAGTGACCGTTGCCATCGCCACTCGCCAACGGTCTTCAGACCGTTGGTTGAGTGGAGTGACTCCACTGGAGAGTGGAGTCTCGGTCGCGAGACTGAGAGAAGAGGCGCACGACGACTTCGCAGTCTCGGTCTCGCGAACTGGCTCTGCAAGTCTAAACATTGCAGAGCCAGTTCGCAAGACCGAGAGAAGAGGCGACTTCGCGAGACGGTGCACGACGACAAAGCCAGTTCCGATGACTTCGCGAGACGGCGCACGACGACTTCGCAGTCCCTATCCTGCTCAGAGAGCTTCCGTCGCAGTCGTTCTGTCGTTCGAGACTGAGCCAGTTCGCACTTCGCAGTCGTTCCATCGTTCGTCCGAGCTTTGTAGCCTCAGTCGCCGTCGTCGCAAGCCCGGGCTGGGAATCGGACTCAGTCGTCGTCGTCGTCGTCGCGAGCCTAGTCCTGCTTAAAGAGCTTCGCCTTCACACGAGCTCTGTCCCCGTCGTCGCGAGCGGGACTCAGTCCCCTATCCCCGACTCCCCGTCGTCGCGAGCTCAGGCTCGGGTAGAGGTCTGGTGGGCTGGCTCGACGGGCCAGCCCGCCAGGCTCGCGAGCCAGCCTGCTAGGCAGGCTCGCGAGCCCAGGTGCTCGGGCTCGGCTCGGCTCGTCTACCAGGCCCGGGCCGAGCCCGCTTGGTTACTATGGCGGTCTGAGCTGAGCTCGGACTGCTACACGGCAAAGCCACCACTACTTGGGAGTACTAAATTGTTCGACCTTTGATAATTAAAAATAGTCCTACAACAAAAGACTTGTAAAAACATCATAAATAGTTATGATGAGTTAATCCAATAGTCTAATAGTAACGCCAAGATAACACAACAATCTAGTCCAAAATATAATAAGACTATACAATAAAAGAAACACTATGATAAAGTCGTACAAATATTCCAACTAAATTGAAATATCTAAAATAAGATGCCAATGAGTTTCATGAAGAAATATGCTCTCAAATAAAATAAAATGAAAATAAAATAAGAGTTGAGCTCAATTTTACATATTAAAATCTCTTTGACTATGATATGAAAACAGAGTCAATTTGGGTAAATTGACTAAAATTAGTAGTTATTTTGAATTTGAAAATTTAAGCAGACATTCATAAAAAACAGTCATGCATAAAACTGAGGATAAAACATTATCCAAAAATGATTTCGAGAACCATCAATAAGACAAGACAAGAGTCAAAACAACCTATTATACTTTTATAAATAATAAAATAAGTCACTATTATAAATATATGAAAATATTAGTGAAAATAAGTCATTCAGAGTCTTCAAATTCACTAAGCCATAGTCATACTCATACGGAGAAATACATTACTCAATGATAGCAATATAAATAAGTTTTGCATTCAGAGATACGGTATAATCAACTATCTCATTATTCTATTCATAGAACAAATAAACACTTTTTTGACTATTCGTAGGTGCGTATCAAATAAGGATTCTCACCGTGTTGATCAAACCTGGTACACTCAATCGGTATGATTATCAGTTATAAATAATGCATGCTCATATAAATATAATGATGAAAAATACATTGTAAAAACCAACGTGTCGTAAAACATAACTTGTCATAGAAAATATAGGTAATCCATGAATGCGGGACTGAATAAAATAAATAAAATTTTTACCTCAATAAGAAAATTGACTCACCCCACTTAACTCCTCACCTCTTCACCTTTCACAAGCGGCCACCAATCTCTCTGCCAAAGTGGGAAAATTAGGTCGAAAAGGAAGTGAGGGCCTTTTAAACGGTCGCTCATTCGTTCGTTTTAAAGCCCCGCAAATCATAACCACCAAATTTGGAAATTTTTTATTTGAAGTTTGAATTTGACAAAAAGTATCCCGTGTAACCAAGAAATAATGGTCATATAAAAATGGTCTTTTACAGAGCTCAATCTCAGTCAAGTTTTCTGAGTACATGAACTGCAAGAGTTCTAACTTCTCCTCAGTTGCCTTCCATTGATCTATAAGATTGAAATCTTCACAATCATCAAGCTGATTTGATGTTATTCCCCTTCAAATAAACAAGAGAGGAGGTCGAAAAATCACCATAAACGACTCACAAGCAGAACGATGAGTATCTTGCGAGGGGATATGACTTAAAGATGATCACAAATTGCCTTAGTAAAATCAGTTGTCGAGGATGAGCCGCCAAGGTCAGCCGTCCGATACTTACCTTCGGCGATGGTGTTGAGGATGGCATCTTGGATCTGATCGGCTTTTGTGTGGAGATCCAAATGGTGTAACATTGTGACGGCACTCAATAATAAAGCTGTCGGGTTTGCCATATTCTGCAAAATTTTGCCAAAAAATGTTTGATAAGCAAAGAGACTGAACATATTTACAAAAGTGAATTAATCTAAAAGTAAAGAACACTCAATTATTCTCCAACAAAAACCCCTTCTCTGGCTCATATACTCATTTAATGAATTATTGTATTATTCCTCCATTGTCATATTTCCATTTATCTCCATTGTCATGTTTTCAATTTTCTCTATGACCATTAAGGACCATAACCAGTTATAAACATTAGAAAATTAAACTTTCCTCAAAGATTATTGCTCCAACAGTCTCACAACAAACCCACACATCGTTAGATCCAATCCCATGGACTTTATTGTACGAAAAATATGTGAAATGTATGCAAATTTGGGTCATAAACCCAAAAAATATTCATTTTTTTAAGCGTGGCCTCAACTTCAAGGATATAACTACGCACCAACTACATATAGCATTACCCACTAATCAAAATACCAAATTATGGGCTGGGTAAGAAGAAAAAAACCAATGTTACAAAGAAAGAGGCTGGAATGCACAAGATTGACTATCTTGAAGGTTTTGAGACTCACCTTTCCAGCAATATCAGGGGCTGAACCATGAACAGCTTCTGCAAGAGCAATACCACCCTCACCAATATTGCAGCTTTTTATAAAAAAGCAAAAACGACGTCAGATGAAAAGGACAAGTAGTGCCCAAAAGGAAAAATAAAAGGTGTAGTACCTTGGCGTTAGGCCCAAACCCCCAACCAACCCAGCACAAAGGTCACTGATAATGTCACCGTAGAGATTAGGCATCACCAACACATCAAAGAGTGCTGGATTCTTTACAAGCTGCACAAAGCAATGTATCTAGTCAGTGTACTTCTCTAATTTACTTTATATAACCAAAGAAAGAAATAGAATTCAGTTCTATATGGCTTAAACGATCTCTTTTTTCAAATGGAAACACAAAAGTTTAAAAAGATCCCAAATTTTCAAACCAACCTTGTACTTTCCTTGTACATTTTATGGAATTATATAATATTTACACTCTTTTACAAAAATTAATGAAATCCATCCATACCATCATACAGCAATTATCAATGACAACTTCCTCGTACTTTATCTCAGGGTACTTTTCTGCAATCTCACGGCAACACTGTAGATGATGACGGGGATTTTATAATGAAGTTAGGAAAAAGAATCGGTAGAAACAGAATGTTAAAAAATGGCAGACCTTGAGAAAAAGACCATCAGTTTTCTGCATGATGTTGGCTTTATGAATTGCAGAAACTCTCTCTCTCCCATGGAGCTTGGCATAGTGAAAGGCATATTCAGCTACCCTCAAACTTGCTTGACGGGTAATGATCTTGATGCTTTCAACAACACCTCTTACCACCTAGCACCCAAAAGAATTCCTTAAAATTGGTAATATTAAGTGATCTTTTCCATTTTCCATCAAATAAATGTTATAGAATTCAGACACTTACTTGATGTTCTAGTCCACTGTACTCCCCTTCCGTGTTTTCGCGAATCGTGATAAGATTCACATCATCATACCTGGTTTTGTAGCCACGTAAGCTTTGACAGGGCCTAACATTGGCATACAAATTAAGCTCTTTCCTTAAAGTAAGGTTTAAAGAACGATGTCCTTTTCCAATCGGGGTAGCCATTGGCCCCTTCAAACCTACTCTATTTCGCCGTACTGATTCTAAGCTTTCCCAAGTTAGAAAACTCTGAGTTCTAGGATCTATTTCTTTCCCAACATAGTGTTCTTCCCATTCAATTGGCACTTCGGCCGTCTTAAAAACCTGTGAAAAAGCAATCAAGTACAACAATGTAACAATCAGCCCCAGGTGGAGAAAGGTCAAGATTTAGAGAATATTGAACTCCTTTGAATATTCAGTTGTTTATCAAATATCAGAAGTTTCAACGCTAGTCGATGATCAAGCATAACTCGTAAATAAGAAAAATAAAAGGAAGAAAACCCCAACAAATCGCTACAAACTATATTTTTTTTCCCAAAGGAAAATAATTTCAAACAGGTAACAACATCAAAATTATCAAAAAAAAAAAAAAAAAAAAAGAATTCCTTAAACGAGTGATAGCAAAAGAGAAACATACCGTCTTGACGGACTCGGCGATCTCGGGACCGATACCGTCGCCAGGGAAGAGAGTGGCTTGGATTGGAGTGGAGAGGGAAGAGAAATGGGTTGAAAAAGAAGAGAAAGAGGTGGTGGAGGAGGGGTAGATGTAGCCGGAGCGGCTTCTGAGGGCGCGTCTCAGGAGCAGCGAAGCCATGATCGACGAGGAAGAGCAGAGAAGCAGAGCGAATGAAAAATCCAGGACTAAAAATAATAAACTGCGAAATTGGAAAAAGTCAAAGGTTCTTGGGGCTCTGCAGCTAATGGGTCCATATTTGGGCCTTCTTATTTCTAATCCGTTAATGAACATGAGAACTTGTTCACCATTTCCAGAAGAGCGACAACTGCTTCCGTTAGTAATCCCTTCAGTCTATACTAATTCATAACTTGTTGCTTAATTAAGTAGTGTTGTTCATTTGTTTTAATGATTTCAAATTACCAATAATGTAAGATATGAGTCAATCTGTTCTTGGTGAAGTTACATGATCGGTACTCCTCAATGTCATTCCTCCTCTATTAATCTATTATGTTGACAACATCTCCATAATAACACAATGTTTTCTAAAATTATAGTTACTTTATATTTTAATTCATTTTGATTGAAATTGTTATTTCTTTACTTTCTTTTAAACTAATTATAGATCTTTTCATTTGTGTAATTTTGCTACAATGATAGTATTTGACCGTCCATTTGTTTCTAAAGTTTGTCCTACTAAATTTGTAGAACCCATGAATTTTATAATAATAAATTTTACATATTAATTTTTTCGAGTAATATTTAGTCAAAGTGTAAAAAGATTAACCTAATTATCGCATAACGATCATATGTAATTTCTCGGTCAAATAGTTAAATAGGTCAAAATTAATTATTATCGAGTGGTAAATAAATAGATGAAATGAATTTAGTAAATGAAATTAGCTTGGGCCGTCGTGTGGGCGGCATTTGAAAAAGTCGAAAAGTGGAGTAGATTTATTTAATAGAGAATATATATATAAATATTTTATTAAATAAATAAAAATTTTTAAGAAAAAGAGAGAAGGGATGAGAGAAACCTCATTCTTCCTTCATTCAGTCGTTGCACACAAGACAAAGACGTTGAGAGAAGGGAGCGCAAAATCGAACGTCTAGCGAGTTTGAGGCATGAGAAATGTTCGCAAGAGGTCGGTCATTAACTTTTGTGAAGTAGTTTCGTTAGTAAGCCTCTCATCCTATCCATTTTTAGGGTTAAAGTTTGAAAATATTGTTGGTTTCAGATTCAAGCTTGAAAACTTGAATTCGAGGGATAATTCTTGACTATGTTGGTAGTTTTGGAGTCTATGGAGGGATGTTGGCTGTTTAGAGTTTAAAAACGAAGGAAACAACATGTTTCCATTGTGGAAACCGTGCTAGAGTGTTGCCCCGGTCGATCTCTGTTCATGCCCGGTCGACCCTTGGTGTGGCCGTGTGTTTTGCCGAGCCACAGTTCGAATTGCAAACGACCGTAACTGAAGCGATCACCTGCAGCAATCGACCATAGGTCGACCGAATTGGGGGGCCTTGGTCGATCGCTGGAAGGCCCAAGTCAATCGTACAATGCAATTTTTCATGTTTTTTGAATTGTTTACACGTAGGTTGGGTTTCAAGTCCCAATATAGGACAATTCCTTTTTTCCCTTGTGATTCATCGATGGGAATTCTTGTCCTTCAACATGTTTTTAAGCTCGAACGAGTTTGTGGACTTCAAGCCAGTACTTGAGGTTGCTGCTCCGTCAGATAAATGGATAGACCATTGTCGAGGTAGAGATTTTATATTTAGTTGCATTGCATTGCATATTGGTTTTCAAAACTATATTTTGTGGGTTGTCACATATGAAAACCAAACGAGAACTATTCGACAGCTCATTAGTTTTTATACTACGTATATACATGAGTTTTACACGTTTATTTTACATGCATGGTATTTCATGGTATGCTTTGGTTCTGATACAAGAGGATGAATCCTCTTGATACTTTGGACGGTCTCGGTGTCAAAGTATCATGAGACTATTCCTAATGCATATTCTGCTGCATGAAGATGGTTGTTTGCACGTTGTGTAGAAAAATGGGTAATAGGGTGGTGTTGATGCACTCCTTGAATTTCGAATCCCTAAACCTGATCAATGTGTTTATGATATGAGTTGTGTCTTCATGGAGCCCTGCTCGCTGGCAAGTGGGGTGACGAGCCGGGTTTTCGAACTACTGTCATTTTCTTCCTCTAGGCTCATGAGGTGCTGCCTGAAAATAGTCGCTGCATTTTTGTGTGTTTGATTGGAGAAGTCTTTGAGTGATCATCTCTTTTCACTGATAATTGATTTTAGTATAAAATATGAAGAAAGTATTTTGATTATTGTTGTCTATGTATACAATCATGTTTTTAATTAATATCTCGTTGGGGCCTTCGAGACCGTTTTTTCTTAAAAGATGGAAATGATTTTGAAACATTTTTTTTAAGGTATGCATGCTTTTCCATGATCATAGTTTTCATGGAGAAAAGGTAAAATAAGTTTTACATATGCATTACATTTAATATAAGTTTTCTACTGAATTAGTCACTCACCCCAACGACCCCTCCCCTCCAAGTATAGACAAGAGTTCTTAGGATTGTGGGTGTTCGAGTCGAGAAGCTACATTTATTTCCTTTCATTTCCTTGAGTTGTATTTTTAACCCTTTGTAAGGAATCTTGTTGGATGTTTGTGTTGGACCGTATGCTCACCTATAGGGGAGGGGAGGGGAGGGGAGGGGAGGGGAGGGGCGTTCTAACTTTTTCGTGCGATAATTTAATCTCTAAAACCTAAGTGATTTATGACAAATATTAAAACAACTAATAACAAATATAAGAGTAAGGGTTAAAAAGTGCAAACATTTTGTTCACGCAGTTCGAAAACTTCGCCCTACATCCGTGTTGGTTTTTAGGTTCCATCGCACAGTAGAATTATCGTTGTTCATAACAACAGTACGTGTGTAACCTATATATCATGAAAAATAATTTTAACATGAATATAAAATGAACCGTTGTTATAATATATCAATCATATGTACAAAATATCTTATTTTAGATCTAATCTAAATGATTAAGAAAATATGCCTTTGTAGTTAACTTCACACGGGTACAAAATTAACCTTTGATCTTCTCCTTAAATCCTCCTCACCTCAAATGAACATGTGTAGGCATGATGAACATAGTAAGATCACACTCAATTTATGATATATTGTATTCTCAACACATGAGATGATCTATTTGAATTTAGAGAACGTTTCTCTAAAGCCAACATGGAAAACTCACAAATGTGCTCTCAAAATGGATTTTTCAATCTCAAAGATTTCAACCACCCATGCTAATGAGGTTGAACCTCTATTTATAGTGGAATAACTCCATAATGATCATTATGACATTTAGAGAAAACCATTACAAATATTAATCTCTCTTTTAAGTTAGAATACATTTATAACAAAAATGTTATGGAAATCAAATGATCTTATAACCATAGCTCAACACTAGACACTATGACATTAAATCTAATTTGACATTAACTCAAATTTGACATAATCCATTTTAAAACAATTTTCAAAAGTTACTTTGTTAATTAATTGAATAATCAATAATTCAATTATTTTATTTAATGAAATATAACAAACATATTAACTACTGACAACTTTTGTCATTATGTCTTAATCAATTGAATAATCAATAATTCAATTATTCCATCAAGTGGAAACTAATAAACTTATTGTTGAGTGTGTTAAATAATTAATTCATAATTAATTATTTAATCTTCTTTGTTTATTTTTCTATTATTCGAATAATGATAGAAGGAGACTAAGGGACCAATGGACCTATAGTTTTAAGCTCCAATAATATTTCGTTAATTTATATAAACTCCTTATTTTAATTAACATAATTATTAACTATAAAGTAATTCCACTAAATACTTAGAGTTGCACTCTAAAAAATTATAGAGTATATTTACTCAAAGTAATATCCATTGATATAGTCATTACATATGAATTAACCCTCTATTTCAATGCGTAATAGAGCTAGGTTTATAATCCGTTAATCTCTCATATTACATCTTTTTCTTTGACTATCATTAGTTCTTGATTGAATAATTAATTCATAACGATTATGAATTGCGCGCTAATTATTCGATCTATGAACTAACAAATAAGGGAATCTATAGAAATGGATTCCCAACTATTGATTTTAATTCACTCCCTGGTATACAAATCGTAGCTCGTAGAAAATTTTACCGAGTAAATGAAAGAATAAATTAAAAAGAATGAGAGTTTGTTAAAGACAATGAATTAAGATCATACATATGTGGCAATCATTATGA
Source organism: Begonia loranthoides (assembly GCA_022433065.1). Taxonomy (NCBI): domain Eukaryota; kingdom Viridiplantae; phylum Streptophyta; class Magnoliopsida; order Cucurbitales; family Begoniaceae; genus Begonia; species Begonia loranthoides. Next base: position 43,162,119 of record CM039468.1, on the reverse strand, counting down.
TAAAATTAATTGTTCTATATTTAACGAAAATTATTAGAACAATATAATTTTATCTGCTCTAGTCCTATATAATTGTATCATGTAAAACATATTTATTTTATGTCACCAAATATAAAGTCGGAATATGACTATACATTCTTAATGAGATAAACTATGTTTATGACTATAAACTATTTGAAGTTTCCATACTTCAAATATAAGTCGTGGACGTATTTTGGTTAGGGTAAATGACAAACAACCATCGTGGTTTGAGGTCAATGACAAGTCAACCAGTATGGTATTTTTTTTAACAAGTTTACCATTGGAGTATGCGAAAATAACAAATCCCACATCGCGGTAACTTTCTCCGTTACTAAGTTGACGGCAGACACGTGTCTCACACTAAAACTACGAAAAAAATGCACTGACCTCATAAAACGCAGTCTCTCCGCGTAAAAACACGGTTTGTCAACTCAGGAGAGACTGCATTTTTACGCGGTCTCTGGGCAAGAGGAGAGACCATGAAAAACTGCGGTCTCTATTGACTCAAGAGACCGCGTTTTACGTGGTCTCTGGGCAAGATGAGAGGTCTCTCTCTCTCTCTCTCTCTCTTTTGAGAGACCGCACAATAATTATGTGGTCTCTCACACAATAATTGTTCTCTCTCTCTCTGTCTCTCACACACACAAATTGAGAAGTCGCACAGAGACCGCGTAAAAATGCGGTCTCTCCTTACTCGACAGACCGCGTTTTTACGGGGAGAGATCGCGTTTTATGCGGTCAGTGCCTTTTTTCGTAGTTTTAGTGTGAGACACGTGTCTGCCGTCAAATTAGTAACGGAGAAAGTTACCGCGATGTGAGATTTGTTATTTTTGCATACGCCAATGGTAAACTTGTTAAAAAAAATACCATAGTGGTTGACTTGTCATTGACCTCAAACCACGATGGTTGATTTGTCATCTACCCTTTTGGTTATTACTCTTTATTTTATTTCACATATATACAATATATATAAATATAGGGAAAATGACAAATCAACCATCGTGATTTGCGATCAATGACAAGTCAACCACTATGGTATAGTTTATAACAAGTTAACCATTGACGTATGGGAAAATGACAAATCCAATATCGCTGTCACGTTCGCCGTTAACAAGCTGACGGGACGCCTTGGCAGTTTGTAGAAAAAACACCGTGGTGCAGTGATTTTGAAGGCCAAACCGCGGAGGCATCTTGGGACGAGACGGCGGCGTCTTGGGAAACCGCGTCGGCGTCCTGAGACACCGAGACGCCGCGGCTTATTAAAAATGTTTGATCACAAATTTGAGGGCTTAAACGATTGAGTTTGGGGCCAAGAAAAAGGGCTCATGAGGTAATCTTAATGATAAGTTATAAATCTCTGAGAGAGCTTCGATTTGATACCTTTTGCAGCCGATTCTGACACCTATAGCCAAAGTTATGGTAAAAAAGCTAATAAAAACATTGAATTCAAAAAACATATACATAAGAACTTTGAAATAGCCATGAAACACTAAAAATCAAGAACTGCTGTGGACTTTGAAGTAGCTATGCATGAAAAACAGAGTCCCTATGTATATGTTTTTTGAATTCAATGCTTTTATTATCTTTTTGACTCTTGAACTTCAAACGACCATAATTTTGACTACAGGTGTCAGAATCGGTTGCAGAAGGTATCAAATCGAAGCTCTCTCAGAGATCTATAACTTGTCAACAAGTTTAACCCATGGCCCCCCTTTCTCGGCCCCAAAATCAATCTTTTAAGCCCTCAAATTTGTGATCAAACATTTTTAACAAGCCGCTGCGGTTTCCCAGGATGCCACCGCGGTGTCCCTAGACGCACTGCCTCGGTTTGGCCTTCAAAATCACTGCGCCGCTGCATTTTGTCTACGAACCGCCGTGGCGCCCCATCAGCTTGTTAACGGTGAACATGACAGCGATGTTGGATTTGTCATTTTCACATACATCAGTGGTAACTTGTTACAAACTATACCATAGTGGTTGACTTGTCATTGACCGCAAGCCACGATGGTTGATTTGTCATTTTTCCTATATTTATATATATGTTAGTATAAAGTTAGCATCAATAACTAATGAATTTTTTATAAATTTTATAAAATATAACATAAAATGTTAACATAATATCAATCAATATAAATTTATTCATATATTATAAAATTTTTCTATTACATTTGCTTGTTGGGCACATTATTCCCAACAATCTCCCACTTGCCCTAAAGCAAATAAGACATGTCTCTAATCCCTAAGCCCTCAAGATGTTCCTCAAAACGTTTTGCAGGTAACGTCTTGGTGAATGGATCAGCAAGATTCTCTGCTAATGGAACTTTCAGAACAATCACGTCTCCACGCTGCACTATATCTCTTATCACATGATATTTTCTCTCTATGTGCTTTGTTCGTGTAACATCCCGGTTATTCTTACAATTTAAAACTCATGATTGTTGAAAAATTTTGCTTTTAAAATTACAGCGGAAGACTTTTCATTTGAAAACTAGATTAAATAAGAAATGCATAAATAAACTCCTTTTTGTTAAACAATTATTACTTAAAACATATCATACTGTAAAACCTTAAAACATTTACAACAGCGGAAGACTTGTGTTCAGTACCAAAAGAATCAAATGCAATTTGAGAACCTTCTTAATAAAATTGAAATACTATAACAAAGGCTCACTTTTCTTAAAAACGTTATTACCAAACATTTTATTTCTTCTTAAATCTTTAAGCCTAACCAATCGCCAAGCCTGCAACGTACAAATGTCTCATCAACTGCTTCAATCCTTGATCCCTTGCATACCTACATCATAGGACCTAACTATGAGCCTAACGCTCAGTACGTAGTATAAAAGTAAAACGTCCTTATGCAATACTATTCAAACACACATAGTTTTCTATTTTGTTTATTTGTCTTTTATTTCCTTTAATGATCTCTTTGAGTGAGAGCAACCTCTTCAGTTTCTGAACTCACTCACCTGTTGGATAAGAGCAACTTCTTCAGTTTCCGAACTCACCAAAACAGGTTATTTATAATTTGGGATAAGAACAACCTCTTCAGTTTCTGAACTCACCCAAATGTGTTCACCTCTGGTAAGCAGTTACGGCATCAACCGAAAGCTTTGCTAGTGGTTGTACACATCAATGCACAACAATTGGTTTCGACATTAATCGAGAATGCACTAACAGTCATGCGCATCAACACTAATGGCCTCACTTACCATTAGCCAGTCTGTTTCGACATCAATTGAGAACAAACTAAAAACTCAAGCTATTCTCTCCGTATTCTCTTACTTAATTGTCTTTTACTATTATTTATTCTGTAACTCGTTCCCACGTGAGAGCAACTTCTTAAGTCTCCGAACTCGCGTAAAAACTAACCATTTACGTTTACGTTTATTCGCAATTCAGTTACGTTTGTAATTTTGTGTGCATTAGGAACAATAATGCAAGCATATAATTCTATCTATTGTGTCTATTATCGTAACCTCAAAATGTGCACCATATCCTAATTAAAGAACTGAACTTAAATCTAATAAACATAAAAGTAATCATTCAACAGTATGCCTCCAAATATAACTCAAGCTATGCATTTAGTAAACTAGCATCAAACAAACACTCCCTAATTCTCGTGGTGTAGGCCCTTTCGGACAAAACACATGTAGTACTACGTACATGGAGTCCTTAACTTTACAAAGTTAGCATTTAAATTGTCCTTCTTGAAACCTATTCATAATTAACACATATTAAATTATCACTAATAATTCTACACTAATATATATATATAGGAAAATATTCGTTAATTATTCCCTAGACTTATCATCTATTTCATAAACAAATTAACATTATTTATCCTAACTAAGATTATCTTCTGTAAATAATTACAGTAACCTTTATCAAGCAACCTAACCATACTTTCCACTACATGTTCCCTATCATCAATCATTTATCTTCAACCATTTACATGATTAATTTAACATCTAATAACCAATTTATATAACAAGCTCTTAAGTATCCCATAATAATCAAATAAACATTAATCTCATTTTATTTACAAAACCTAACTACAACTCAACCGACAGAACCCATTCCACATGATAATTCCTTTAATCACTCCTCGGCAGAACCATTAACTAACAACTGAAGTAGTAATTCATTTCTATATGTATTCATAAAATAATTTAGCAACAACTCGATTGCTATCCTGAACAGTTCATCAATTCAGTAGAGTTCATACCAATAAACAGAACCAGTATAATATCTATACATATATATCCAGGAGGGAGGAAACTGTTACCAGTAAAACTCAAAGTGAACTTCCTGCATTTCTTTCACCATTCTAGGATTCTATCCTCACAGTTTTTCCCAATTCTCGATTTCCTTCACAGTTTCTTCTCTGTAAAACTACACCCTTCATAGACTCTCCTCAAACCGTTCAGAAACCGTCACTGCCTCATACTTTTTCCAAAGCATATCACTTGGAATACCATGGACTCTCCTTATAGTCTGCGTCTCACTTTTCTTCACAAACCTTCAAAACTTCAGCCACTTCCTTCTGTATTTTCTCATTCCTCCAGAACAAACATCAACCCACATCAAACCATTATTCTCTCACGCTCAATCTCTTCTTGTAGACTCTCTCAGATATCACAGCTCTTTCTCACAAGTCGCTCAACAATTTGGCAGAGCTTCCGCATGTTCTCCCTGTCTCCAACGTTGCTCTCCTCCCTATCTATTTATAGGCTACGATCATCGACTCTTCATCATCCCATTGAATACAAAAGGCCACTAGATGCACACTTAATTATCTAGACGCTCAGATAATGAATCTTTTCATCTCCAGATGTTGGTTATCATCGACAGACAGCCTTTATAAATGGAGGTCGATCGAATTTCTCCATTGGCCGATCGACCACCTGTCTGCCAAACGACCGCAGAATTCTTCACTTCAAATTGGTGGACGATTGTCGCAGATGTTCTCCCCTTTGCCAATCGACCGCCACGAACGTCTGCGACAAGATTTTCTCCAGACAATGAAATACATATACGCTATTTCCCTAACGCGACATCTATATACATGTGTATACCCCATATACATCAATATATATATATATATATATATATATATTGTAACCATAACCTAAGGTCTTAATTGCAATTATAATATCCTTCATACCACTTCATCTTCTCCAAACCATTATGCACTAAATCCATATATATATATATATATATGAACATTTACATCATCTATCAACTTATACTATATACTCCAGCATTCTTCCTTCACATTATTCCTCATTGAATCCAATATGGCCTCAAAATAGTATAAATCCTATACTTTCAACCATATTGTATCCAAGTACATTTTCCAATAAATGATAAGAACCTTATTATTCTCGAGCTTTTAATCCTTGCAATATTCAAATACGTCCAAACATATTTTCTCTTACTAAATCCCACTAACTATCATACAATTTCCCATAACCTTAATCTGTCCCTTAAGCTAATTATGGACATAATTCAAGCATCATAATTTACTTTATCCAAACATATTTCACTTGACCAACATCCTAAATTGTCCAATTCAACTCCTAACATCCCAAATTATCACATAAGCCTTGTGCTTAGCTCAACAAAGTTCGGGATATTACAGTTCGTTTGTGACTTCTAGGTTCTTTAGCATTCGTCACTACTCTACTATTGTCATAGTACAGAGATAATGACTTATCCATATATGAAAATACTTCCAAATCACTAAAGAATTTTCTAAGCTACACTGCTTCTTTTGCTGCTTCACATGTAACGCAAATAATTTTTTTTCCATTTTAATTATCGTGTAAATTTTTTTTATTTATTTAAAACATATGAGAGGAAATAAGTAATGTGAGCGAGATAAATTAAAACTGCATAATTAAATCAGAGTATAAAGTAGAAAACATTAATAACCTTCAAATACGGTTTGACAAAACATTAAAACTACAGTTTCACAAAATATTTATTATTTCTCAAAGTAGCATTTTTACTTCTTGGTGAGCCATAACCTTCTCGGGTTGATTCAGCTGGATAACCCAATTGCTCAACGAGTAATGCCTCCTCCTCTACTCCTGGAATAACCACATCCTGACAATCACCTACACCACAAGCAAACTATGAGCCTAAAGCCCAACAAGAAATGAGATGCAATATGATGTATGCCTCTAACTCATTATATCAGAATGGAATCCACTTAAATTGTTCTTTACTCACGATTATATATATCAACTTATACATTGACCTGGGACATTGGAGGTATCTATTGCAGGGAGAGTGGCTGCTAGTCGGCATCTAATCCTTGGGTAGATAGGTTCTTGTGACTTGACAAGGGAATGACATAATCTCGAGTCTACCTGGTTACGATCCGAACCATCTCCCCAACCTCCAATTCCCTTACATCCATTTACTTTATCCATTTTTCTCTCACAATATGCATATGAATACCAACTCACACGTGGCATTCCTAATGACTTCTATTATTATGATGCATGTCAATGCGACGCAATAATCACAACAGTATATCACAATAATTATCATGCAGATAATATGAAAGAAAGAGCAACCAGAGCAATGTAATATAAAGCAATATTCAATATAGTGATAATTTAAATACCGAAAAGTGAAACTAGGCAGGGAATATTAGCAGTTATCGACAAGGTCATTTCCAACATTCCCAAGTAGAAAAATGAACAAGCTATTTATTTAAATAATAGAATTAAATGACGGACAATAAAACGGCATGAGCATTTATCAACATTTAAAGTTATACTAGGAGATAATCAGACCCGACAAACTCCATTTATAATATAGATTAAGATGAACAAAGTAATATTGATAGAGGCAAATTAGGCGACAAAGGAATTATTAACAGCAAAGGTCCAACGTGCATTTCATACTGAATCCCACAACTGTTACATATAGCAAAGAATTACCAACTAACAATTAATAGCTAACCATTAACAGTTTACCCCTAACCATCTACCATTTACAAATGACAACTCACAATTAATACATAACGATTAATGCTGAGAGTATGAACAATTGACACTTGAGATTATTAATGTTCCAAGACTAAACCATGTAATAGGCAAGTCCAAGTTCACAAGGCATTTAACACTAGCTAGTGAAATGGGCAATTACTATGCATAATTAAATCGACAGCAAGTAGTTTATTTTCCAAGATCACAAAGCCATTATCATACAACAGAGAATATAGCATGAAGTTAAACTTCACAACTAATAGCAAGAAAATATATTGGGTAAGCACTACAGAGAATTAATCAACAACAATGGCAGAGAGTTATCAAACCAGGGAGTAACCAAGATTTCTAGCATTATCAATCATCTAGAAAAACAAGTATACAAACAATGAATTGGGAAGGACACAACTTGTGGTATAGGGCCTCTATTGGTCACGACTCTACCTCAATTCTTACCTCACTGGAGATTTCAAGCTGCAGACCTCAATGGCATCCCGACCGATGATTCGACACAAAATCGATGAATTTGATAGATTCAAAACCTGTTGTTTTTCTGTAACATTCCAGTTTTTCTTTACTTTGAAAATTACTTGAAATTTAAAACTTTTCTTCTATAGTATCAGAGTAAGACTTTTCTTTTAAAAACCAAGTGTTAAATCCATTATTTAAAATCCTTTTTTCTAATTTATCATCTTGAGAAATAATAATCATTTAAAATATTTTAGCAGCGGAACAACTTTCATTTATAAAAATCTTTTTTCTTGAAATATAGTGGAAGCATTAAATAGCACAATTATTAAACTTATACAGTTTTGTTTATTATTTACAAAACCATTTACTCTTTAGCCCGGCTAGCCACAAGATCCGCGCATGTAAATCCTTCATCAACTGCTTCGTATATTATTCATCTGTTTTCAAGCATATACCTACATCGCAAGACAGTAATTTATGAGTCTAATGATCAGTAAGTGATAAGAATAAAAACTGTACAATGCACATGTTATGCTCTTTTCAAAACCATATGCATTTGTATTTTCTATGTTTTATCTGTTACCATTTCATTTCATTTACAGTAACCTTTGGTATAGCAACTCTGGCTCTAACCGAAAACTTAGCTAGCTGTTGTACACTACACTGCACAACATGCGGCTCGAGCTCTAACCTCTGCCTACTAGCAGCCGTTCCACCAAGGCTTAAACGACCTCACTAACCATTGGGCGGTCCGTCCCAGCTCCAACCAAGGACGCATATGTGACAAAGGATTCAGCTCCAACCGAATCGTCTATTAGCTATTGTGCACTCCAATGCACAACGACTATCCTTAGGAATAAGCACCTTTGGCTCCAACCGAAAGCTTTACTAGCTACTGTGCACAACATGAAACTCAGGCTCCAACCTTCGCTTACTAGTGACTGTGCCACCAAGGCTTAAACAGTCTCACGTATCCTTTGGCTAATCAATCCTGGCTCCGACCGAAGACCAACCAACAAACTCACAATTCATTCATTTACAGTCTATTTCATTTTCCATTTCAAAACCAAGCATGTAAAACCATTTTCATATCCTTTTAAAACCAGGATGCATGATGCTTGTGAATTCATTCAGTCTATATATCAATAAAATCTCTATACATGCTTGTCTATAAAACATATAATTAAAAGAACCTAATTCTAATAAACACCCAGTAAACAACAGTATAATTTGCGAACATGCTCAATATCTGGCTATCCTAATAAAGCAGTAAACAACCCAATATTCTAGGAAAACTGTAAATAGTTAGCATACAACCCCTAATTCTTGCTATGTAGGATCCGAAGACCAAAATACATACAATCACTTACCTGTGATCCTTAGTGTGTTTAGCTCTTTATCCTTTTCTCGTTAATACCTTCAAAATAATTATCGTTTATTTATTAATATATATATCCCTTATAAACCTTAACTTGGATATCGTTAATTCCTTATTTATTAATTACTACTTACCGTATTTCTTATTTATTATTAATTACCATTTAACTAATTTCTATTTATTTATATTTCTTAATTTCATGGTACTAAAAGCATATACTTAACTTATACATTTTTCTTTTTATTTACTTATCTAATTTATATGTTTTTGATAGTATAATTATGTCCAATAATTCTACCCCTTAATTATTATAACCTAAACATAAAAGTTAAATCCGTAATAATAACCAATTGATAATTATCTAACTGTCATTTTTCTATTAATATAGTATTAGGACGTTGATAGTATTGATCAAGAATATTCCAAGGAAAGAATGCATAACAAACTCCTTAGATAGAATATCCTATCCAAATAAGTTCCCATGAAAGACTGGAGGGTCACAACGGTCCAAAATTAAATACCAGTGTAATACCCCGATTTCCCGTAATTGAATTAAGTAAAAATAATTGGGAAAGTAAATTGGACCGATGATTTTCATCAAACAATATTAAGAATTAATCGAGAATTGAAAATTGGGTCAATTAATATACCATAGGTATATTCAATAATTATAGATTTATTAAAGAAATTAAAATAAATAAAATAAAATTATTTGGAATTAAAATGTGAGAATAATAAAAGGGGATGATTAATTGAAAATTAAGTAAAACACTAAATTAAAGAAGATTAAGGGGGAGATAAGGAATTCATGAACCAGTTCACACAATTGGAGAGCTGAAAATAAAAGAAAGAAAAGGGGGAAGAAACCCGAGAAGAGAAGGAGACGGAGACGAAGAGGGAGATGAAGGAGAGTGACGAGCGAGGGAGTGACGAGCATGACGGCGAGCTAGGGCAGTGAAATGTAACGCTGGTCGTTGTCCGGCGAGCAGCTACTGTGATGTGAGGTTCAATTTAGGGCTCAGGGATTTTTGAGCAGCGCGGATGAAGAGCAACCGTGATGCATCGGTCCTCTAGTGTCAAGCAATCAATGTGTTTGAAGAGGTAAGTCTATGGCTTTTCATTCTCCTTGACGCTCTGTCATTTTCTGGTGGCCGACGATGATGAGTTTGCCATGGCAGGGTAGTGAGCTGGCGGTTCACGAAGAAACTGTCGAAGGCCTGTGGTTCGGTTTGCGGGTCAGTCTGAACCGGTGTCTTTTTGCTCTGGAAGGCGACAACAGGGACGTGCGATGGAATGGCGATGTCTTGGCATGGCATGCCTCTCTAATGAATTAAAATTTCAGAGAGGGGGGATGGCTTGCAGAAAGCTCTCGGGTGGTTTTCTTCTGAAGGCCGAATGAAGGGAGTCGAGAGACAGAGTTAAGGGAGAGGGACCGTGAGTATGTTCTTGAATTTTTTGGTAGTGAGTGTGTGCGGTGCTCCCTGGTGCTAGAAACCGGATGGGTGAGGATGAGGTTGGAGCTCCCTACTCCTCGGGTCCCTCACAGGTCTACTTCAGGTAGTGTTCTCTTGGTTTAGGGAATTTATGGAAATTATGGAAATAAAAGTAATGATAGCTGTAATGCCCCAAAAATATGGAAATACCGTGTAAATTCATATATTACATTATAATAAAGTTGATGATGTAATAATATGGTTTATGTTATGTGATGAACGAAATGTAGTGTAAAAAGTTAAAGAAAAATGTAAAAATTGGGGTTTATGATGAGTGGGGACGGCATTTGGCATCCTAAACTCTGATCTGTCAAAGTGCGGACGCTGATGGATGCTGGGATGGTAACAGGGTAGTCCGTTTTGACTCTGTTCAGTTCAGGGACAGTTCGGACTGTTGAGGACAACTGCAGACGAGGGACAACGACGTCCGATTGAATATGTAATAATTTTTGGACAATTCGGACAAATGCAGACACCTCCTGGTGTCCGAATAAGTCCCAAAATAGGTTTCGGAGGATGCGAACTATATTGCAAACGACACACTGCGTCCGAAAGGTCAAAATTGTCCGAAAAACCCATTTAAATCCGATGGTTATCTTCTCCCTTTTTCTAATTCCCCTTCGATTTTTTGGTAGGTGACACGAAATTGAAGCTGGAGGGACATCCTATTTGGCTTCATTTTGTTGTACCCCTTTCTTAGGAGTGATGGGATCCACTCCACGTAGCAGTTTTGGAAGCTGAGTTGAATGGGTATTCTCTGTTATAAATCTTCTCCCTGTCCTCTTCTGTCTGTCCATTCTGCGTACCCTTAGACAACAAAAATTTAGTATGGTGTACTCTACCTAGTGAAGGAACGAGTTGGAAGAGGTAAGTTTCTATTGTATACAAGTAATTGATTTTGTACTCCAAATGATGTGAATATATTGTTGCTCTAGGAGTTCTGGTAGCGAACAACGACACTGTGAAGGAAACAGTGAGGGAAGTGGAGTTCTACACTTCTTGAGGTAAGAATTATGAATGATGTGTGGCCAATGGAGGCTTACATCACGGGGTTTTGCTTGAAATTGTCTTATGAAGTTTTGTTCTTCTGCAAACTTAAGCTATGAACTTAGTGGATTCTATTATGTGAATTGTTAATTCTCTGTACATCTCTGAACATGATTTAAGCTGTTTAAGCATGAATTCCATCGAAGTAAAGAAATATGGAAAGTTGTTTTATGTTGGTTGTGATTTGTAGCATGAGCGTTGAATCGGCTAAAGATTGATTTGTCAATTATATAGTGTTAATTCCCTGGACTTGATAACATGTGAAGAGACGTTGGGTTGATTAATTGGATTAACCTGAATGTTATATTGTGTTCTTTAGTGATTAATTAACAGACCAAGAAATGACTAAGGTTAATGATCATGAATTGTGGTGCTTCAATTAGTTTGCCATTAATAGATGATCTTTTAATATACCTGTGAGTTTCTAGTGAAAGCATGTATAACTCTATAATTGTTGTGCTACTTTTTCATTGTTGACATTACATACATCACTTTATGAATTATAAACTTGTTCATATTGTGTGACATAATAAATTTATGTAAATAGGCGTGTGGGGGTTCGGGAAAACAATGACGTCCCATTGTGCATAGGTTCATGATAGAGGAAATAGGTTAGTTACATGGGAAACTAGGGTTCATTGTCTCCTATTTTGAAATCCCCAACGTTCTCGTAACAAAAGAGTGAATACCGGCATGTGGAGCACTATGATGTTTATGTCTCCTTTGTGGAGTAATTTATTTTCCCATGGCCCTATGGTGTATGTCACTATTGGTTTAAAATTGCATTGTATGGTCATGCATTGCATTATATCGTATTACATTCTAATTCTTGCTGAGCGTTAGGTTCATTGTTTTCTCCCGTGATGTAGGTGATGCATTGGATAACAATCATGTTGTGGAAGAGGTATTCCAGGACGACGTTTTGGATTATCAGCTACTTTGACCTGTTGGTTGTGGTTCATCACATATGGATGTTGATAGTTTGTTGTGGGACTTATGATTAGATAGAAGTTTCACAGATAGACTTTGATATTTTGGTATGGGATAACTGATAGAATGAGACTGTGAAAAATATGTATTTTGCTAATATTAGTAGCTAACTATAAACTTTTGAACATGTAAATGGACTATTTTGAAAACGTTTATGGTAACTTATTAGTAGTTGGAAATCATTTTGTTTTGACAAGTTGCGTAATTTACTCTGATAATATATAGCATTTGTGATATAGAAAGCAAAAAATTTATAACCATTTTTAAAATATAATAAATAAATATTGGGAAAAGTATGAGATGTTACAATAGCAGTGTGATGATTAGACTCTGTTAAATCGATGATGGTTTCTACTCTTAATGGTTGAGGCTTAAATTGTTAAGGAATATTGCTTAAGGACATGGATGTGTTCTGTTAATTGTGTGATATTATTGAAAGTACGCTGCCTTGGTAAGATTAGAAAATGGATGTCTAGTTCTTGTTTTAATTATTGCTTGGTTTATGGGTGTGTCGGAAGGGACGTACTCGGTTAATGGAATTGGTTCTGTGTTGTGTTTACAACTTACTAATTATGTTGGGTTTGGATTATGAAGTTTGGTTTATGAATATAAGCACTCTGTGGGTTGTTGTTAAGTGATTTCTAGCTGCAGTTATGAAGTGAAACTGTGAAGTTGTTAGTAGGAAAAGAATGAAGTTTATAAGTCGTAATTATTAATGATAGATGTTTTTAATTATGAAGGTATTAGAAAATGAAAATAATGATAAAGATTAAGTATGAATGCATGATAAAGTTTTCAGATAAGAAATTGAGATAGAGTCTTGGCCAGTTGGAGGCCCTACACCATTAGCAGTGTCTTCCCTTAAATTAATTGTTTCGTTTCTACTATGTCATGCCTATGTTAAGCACACGTTATTAGTTTAATCTCTAAGCATGTTTAGGATGTTAGCATATCGTTATTGTTTCTTTTGAATTGCAAAGCATGCCTTCATTCTTATTGATTCCTTTAAACTGTCGAGCATGCCTAAATTAGTATTGTTTCTTTAGAATCGCCAAGCATGCTTACAATATTGCCTTTTTAAATTGCTAAGCGCGCCTATGTTATTATTGCTTCTTTTGAATTGCTAAGCATGCCTACATTAATGTTTCCTTTAAATTATCAAGCATGTCTAGATTGTTATTGCTTTCTCTAAATTACTAAGCACGTCTATATCGTTATCGCTTTCTTTAAATTGCCAAGCATGCCTATGATATTATTGTTTCCTTAAATCACAAAGCATGTCTACATTGTTATCACTTCTTTTAAATTAACAAGCATGCTTATATAGTATGTTAGTAGACTTCCATATTTCATACTTTATATTGTTGTGATTACTGCTTTATATCTCATACTTTTATACTGTTACGATTACTGTTTTTCATGGACATGCATCACGATGATGTTTCTCATTGACATGCATCATGATAATGGAAACAAGTAGGAAGTGCCACCTCTGGGATGGTGTTCATATGCATTACGTGAGGAAAATGAATTAATGAAATGAAAAGATGATGGGGAGTTGGTGGACGGATGTAATATCCTGGAAATTTATCAGGATGTAATACCCAATTGATATATTACAAAAGACCAATGGACAAAAGCATACATGTTTCATCTATGAAGTCCAAGTTAAAGTCCCATTAAATGGCAAGTCAAGGGCCATGATGGTGTTAGGGATTATGGAGGATCCAATGGAGATCCAAGGTAGAATTAGATTGAAGAAAAAGAGGGCTAAAATGGAAGATGGCCAAAACAGCCCACGGGTGGCCCAGGCCGCACTGCCCAACGCCTGCCAACCCGTGCGCCTACAACACCGAAAAGTTAGGGTCAAACAACACCGAAAATTTAGGCACCGATAGCGCCGATGGTCTGCGGCCGACAGTACGCGCGCCGACCGCCCGCATTCACACCTGCCTAACCCGACACTACGTGCGCCGCCCACCTGCTGCCGCATCCACTGCCGACCAGACAAGTCTCTCGCGTGTCTTCCACCATTTTCCATGCCTAACTTTTAATTTATCAATTCCTTTGTATATTTTAATGTCTCCATGTCCGCTTGGTTGCCTATAAATAGATGGACAAACCTTCAATGTAATTCACAACTTACAATTTAATTTTGAGAGCATTTTTCCTTAGAGAGTGATTTTCTTCTTGAGTTCTCTTTGAGGACTTGATCTTCTTTAATTGTTTGCTTGAAGAGATCAAACTTGATAGCCTTGGTTCAACCAGCACGTTTGGTTTGGGCCAAGCTTCTCTCTTTGATAGTTCGGTTCTTATCTCTCCATAGATAATGGATCAAATTCCTAATACCGTTTGAATCTCCAAGGCGTCCTGTGAACATTCCTCATTGTTGTTGGGTCTCGAACATCTAAGGGTGAAAGTGTGGAGGAGAAGTTACTCGGGAATTGGGAGAAGTTATGCTTGGTAAATTCTACAATATCTACAAGAGGTAAGAAATAGGATGCGGTAGCCAGTGGAGGCCCTACATCATGGGATTTTGTGTTTCCACTCACTTCAAATAAATATTGAAAATATTGTTAGAATTATTATGAGAATTATCATTAACATAATTACGGATAATTAGTGCACGAAATAACAAAGATAATGTGTGAATGTAAAAATGACTAAAAATATATAAACTGCCTTAATTTCATATATGGACTGCTTTACTACTGTTAATTCCATTGTATTGTTATGAACTGTACATGCATTATGATAGGGCTTATGAAACTGTTGACATATGCATAGTATGTTTATAAATGAACCAATAAACGTAAATAGGTGTATGACATCGGTGGTGACACCCCTAATGGATGAATCTTCGTGCCAGAGTGACAGTTAAGCCACAAGACGGTAAAATGGATCCAACTTCCCTCGATTGATGAGGTCTCATACATCTGGACTGTTAAGTGAAACTAAAATAGCTTGAAAAGGAGATAGGTTCTTCTGTAATAACGAATGCATAAACATTTCATAGCATATGCATACATTTTATTTCTTTCTGAGCCTCAGCTCATTGTATCACCTGTGATGCAGGTAAATATTAATGAAGGAAGAGGCATTGCCAGGTGAAATCTTGGGTTATCAACTGAGGAAGATCTGATGAGTTACTGCTCAAGAAACATCGGTTGTTTAAATTACGATTTTATGAAATAAATGATTCGTATAAAATGGATTGTATTTTTAATTATTTAAAATTATGATTTGTTTTATTCCGCTCAATTACTCTGATTTTCAACTTAACAATTTATTTGGAAAAGTTTAAAAGAGAATTTTTCATTTACCATGAATTTTGAAAGAAAAAAAAATTGATTTGTATAATTGGGGCGTTACAACGGATGGGTTGTTTGGATCTAGTCTGGTAGCTAGACTTTACGTCATTCCCTTGTCGGGAACGGGACTAGCTACCACAGGAGGTTAGAAGCTGATCAAGACTATGCCATCCCACATGGGTTCCTCTAATCTCCCGCTCGACGTACGAGTTATGAATGTAAGAATGAAATGTAAAGAAAATATTGGTTTGGGGCAGAACCCATTCTAAAAGAATTAAAGAGAGACATGATTATACTGCATATCTCATTTCTTACTGGGCCTCGGGCTCACAGTTTGCTAATAGTATAGGTACACTCACGAGAAAATGTTTAACAGAGCAATGAACAGTTAATGAAGGATTTGCACGGGCAAGACTTGTGACTAACTAGGCTAAGGAAAGTAAAAGAGAAAAGAGTTTTATAAATGTAAAGTAATAATTTATTTATTGTCTTTTTAAAATAAACAATTTATGCTTCCGCCATAAAATGTTTTATGCTTATGCTATTAATTAAGAAAAATGAATTTTTATAAATAAAGTCTTTCGCTATTAATAAAGATTCAAGTAACGAGTTTTAAGTAAGACGTTTTGACGATCGGGTTTTTAAGAAAGGGACTCTGATTTTAATTTTAAAAGGTTTTAAATTTAACGCATTTTTAAAGTAAAGAAAAATTTTGGGTCGTCACAACTAGTCTCCTTAGACAAAACTTACTTACATAGTACAATTATACCACTAATAATATTTTTTAATTAATAATAGCGTGATAATAATAATAGTGCCATAATAATCATAATTGAATTAACAATTATCAACTAATTATCGACTAATTTTAAGAATAGAAATGTTACCAATAATCCTATGGTGTTTGCATAATTCTTTCTCGTCGAAATTCTCACTTAATACCGAAGTAGCAAATCTACCCTCCAACTACTTACAAATTCCTCACAACTTCACTCCTATTTTTCTTCCTCTTTCTCTTCTCCTTTCTCCTTCTCTACTCTCCTTCTCTGTTGTGATTTTCTATCAAACTCACTGCTTATTTATAGGTAGGGAGTTCCTTTAGTCAGCAGCAAAACGTACAGGGCATTTGTTAGGCGCAGTGATTTGTACAAAAGAAACAGTCGGCAAAATAGAATTGACGATCGATCACTAGCCAATCTGCGGTCGGTTGCGAGCATGGCGGTAGATCGCCAACTAGTTAGCGATCGGTCTTGATGGACCGCCATTTGCGCTGATCGACCGCCGATCACTCCTTCAGCGTTTTGTTCCTTTTTATATTGATTTCAATTATTAATTTAAATTCTTTTATAAATAAATCAATACTCAATAAACCTTAACCAATCTTTCCACTTAACAAATCTTAATAATTTCCTTCCATCCCATTAAAGATTCTCAGAGTATAATATCCTAAGATAAAATTATAAAATTTAAATCCAATAAAATTTGGGATATTTTCAGTCGCGCAACACGTCTGCACCCTCGACCGCGTTGCGTCTGAAATCACAAAATGTAATCTGGAATGCATTACGGACGAGGGACTCGACCGCGTCTTTGACCACATAGTGATCGAAAACCCAAAATGCACTCAGAAATGTATTTTGGACGAGAACCTCGATCGTGATCGAGACCACCCAGCGACCGAAACCCAAAATGTACATTTTCCATTAAAAATTGATACTTTAATCACACCTTACAATTTTCCATACATTTAAACGGTATTAGTCCAACAAAATACCGTCCTGCAATATAATATATTTATTTCTTAAAATTCTATAAACGGGGAAAAATTATCGGGGTATTACATCACAAGCAGCAATGTATTCTGCTTCCATTGTGCAGTTTGAAATACCATCTTGTTTCACACTTCTCCAAACTATCGCTCCATCTCCAAAGGTGAAGACTGATCTAGATATCGACTTTCGATCATCTGTATCAGTTTGAAAATCAAAATCTGTGTATCCAGTTATAATCAAATCCCTACCAGAATATACTATCATATAATTTCTCATTCTCCTTAGATACTTGAGAATATGTTTTACTGCTATCCAATGATCTAATCCTGGATTTCATTAGATCTGGCTAACTATCCCTACTACATAACATATGTCAGGTCTCGTGAACAATATAGCATACATCAAGCTCCCAACAGCTGATGTACTGGGGTAACGTCTCATATCTTCTTCCTTTTGAGGTGTGTTAGGACACTACTATTTAGAAAGAATAACTCCATGTCTAAAAGGAAAATAACCTTTCTTGGAGTTTTGCATCGAATATTTGACAACCATTTTGTCAATACGCAATGCCTAAGACAGAGCTAACATTCTACTTTTGCGATCTCTTATTAGATGAATCTCAAGAATGCAAATTGCATCTCTTAAATCTTTCATTTGGAATTGCTTAGCTAGCCATGCTTTTATATCTGATAATAATTCTACATTTTTCTCAGTAAGTAGAATATCATCAATATTTAGAACTAAGAAGACAACATAATTGTCATTGATGAGCTTGTATACACAAAACTCATCAAGGTACTGTGTGAATCCATAAGATTTGATTGCTTCATTAAATCTTATATGCCATGACCTAGATGTTTGCTTAAGTCCATAAATAGACTTATTTAACTAACAAACTTTTTGTTGTGCATCTTTATCTATGAATCCCTATGGTTGCTCTATATAAATGGTTTCTTCAAGATGACCATTTAGGATAGTTGTCTTGACATCCATCTGCCAAATCTCATAATCATAATGAGTGACAATAGAGAGCAATAGACGAATGGACTTAAGCATAGCTACAGAAGAGAAAGTCTCTTCATAATCAACCCCTTCCCTTTAGGTATAACCATTAGCTACAAGTCTAGCTTTGAATGTCTCTACATTCCCATCCACTCCTCTTTTTCTCTTATAGATCCAATTATACCATATAGGTTTCACCTTTCACCCCTTCAGGTAGATCTACAAGATCCCAGACAGAGTTGGAATACATTGATTCCATCTCAAGTTTCATAGCTTCAAGCCATGCTTCTTTGTTAGCATCTTCCATTGCACATCTAAATGACAATGGATCATCTTTTCCATCATCAGTGACACCAACTTGTGCTTCACCTACTTGTCTGTATCGAGCTAGCGGTCATACTACCCTCTCACTACGTCTAGGTGGCATGATGGTCTGACGAGAAGTAGTTGTCTTCTGAGTACCATGTGGAACAACAACTTTTGTTGTTTCCAATCTGATTTCATCAGCATGAATTTCCTCTAAGATAGTTTTGCTTTTAGATTTGAAGTTTGCCATATAGTTATATTCAAGAAATATAGCATTTGTCGATACAAATACCTTGAGGACTATAGAACAAACTTCCTCCTATGCCTTTTGCATAACCAACAAACATGCAAACCTTAGATCGAAGTTCTAATTTTCTAGTTTTTCCTACTAGCACATGTGCAAGACACCCCCATATGCGAAAATGTCTCAAACTAGGTTTGTGACCACTCCACAACTTTAAAGGTGTCTTAGGAATAGACTTAGATGGGACCATATTCAAAATGTAAGTCACTATCTGTATGAAGTATCCCAAAAATGATTTTGGGAGTGTAAAGTAACTCATCATGGATCAAACCATGTTAAGTAAAGTCCTATTTCTCCTCTTAGCAACACCATTTTATTGAGGACTGCTAGGTGTTATTAGTTGAGATATAATCTCATATTTTAACAAGTAATCCTTGAATTCATTATCAAGATATTCACCTCATCGATCTGATAGAAGACACTTGATTGACTTATCTAATTGTTTTTCAACTTCAGCTTTAAACTCTTAAAACTTTCTAAAAGTTTCTGATTTAAACTGAATTAGATAAGTATAACCATATCTTGAGTAATTATCAACAAAAGTGATGAAGTACTCATAACCACCTTGATGTGTCCCAGAAATCCTATCTCACGACCTTTTTTGCCATGAGGTCCGGTGTTTAATTAATTAGCTATTATTTTGCAGGAAATGTTACATTAATGGATATTATGAAAAGAAGTCTTGCTTGGAGAAGAGGATGTTAGTTAATATGTTTTCACATGGAGCCATGCAAACCTAATCGGCTAGATTCACATCGTCCTGGCTTGGTGGAGCTTACATTGGCTGAAGATAACAAGGTCAATTTGGAGCATTTTATTGAAGTTTCCACATTTAACTTATGTCTTTAGATGTTTTGATTATTGGATGAATGGTTCGGAGTTATATTTTGAGAATTTAAATCGTTTTGTGATTGTTAGATTAGAGGTGCTTGGTTTGCATGTAAACCAAGCCCTAATGCCCAAATTTTGATTAATCAAGGGCAAATGTGTAATTTTCACTTATGACTCATTAGAGGGTATTTAGACCTATCTAATGAAAATTTGTAGACACTTTGGAAAACCTAAATCATATTTGATTCTTGTTCTTGAGGAACTCTCTCTCGGTGGTGGATTGCTCACGACTTTCCTCACTTCGATTCATCCTTCTTTCTTTTCTTGTGTGATCTTGGGAAGAAGGATTGTCCTATCTCTTCCAGCAACCTCTTAGTGAAGTTGTGTTTGGGGTGTGGAGGTAGAAGACCTTGGCAAAACCCGATTTGGAGTGTTGCTTCTTTGAAGCTTCCGAACGAGTCGCCCCCTTGGCCATTGGAGGGTTCCGCAGACCAAGTCGGTTTCTTTATTGGTGTTCTTGATTTTCTTGAAAGGTAATCTTTGTTCTTTGATTCTCTGGAGATATCAATCTATCCATTTGCGTTTGGTGAAGATTTCTCTTGAATTGGCTTTCGAATCTTGGAGTTATACAAGGAAAGAATATGTTACCACAAATTTGTTTCAGTGGATTCCAGATCCGAGCTTCAGATTGCATAAGGCACAACTCCATGTGTGCGTGACCTTTGAGGCTGAATTTTGAGAGTATTTATGTCTTGATTGTTATCTGTTTGTCCTATAATTTTGGTGATCAAAAAACTCATGCAAATGGAGATATAGTCATTTTAATATTGGTGGTCAGAATCTGTTTTTCTGAAACCCTAATCCAAGGTTCGATTTCTTTTAAATACAACTTCGTTGGTGCAACGATTTTGGAGCTGAAATTTGAGAGTGAAAATATCTAGATTATTGATGATTTGACCTGCAATTTTGGGAGCCAAAGTGCATATGCAGGTCGAGTTACATTCGTTTCAAATCTATGACCAGATTCTGTTTTCCGAAACTCTAATCCAAGGGTCAATCTTCCTTAGAGCACAACTTGATTTATATGAGGATTTAGAAGCTGATTTTTGGAGACATTAATATTTGGATTATTATCTACTGAACCTACAAATTTGAGCTCTCAATTCCTTACACATGAAAAGCCTCCCCTATTTTAAATCTGGAGCTCGGGTTTATCGGTTAGCCGATTGTTGATTCCAACTTGTTAGATATCTAGAGTCTTGGACTCTATCATATCAAGATATTCTAACAAGTAATCCTTGAATTCATTATCAAGATATTCACCTCATCGATCTGATCGAAGACACTTGATTGACTTATTTAATTGTTTTTCAGCTTTAGCTTTAAACTCTTAAAGCTTTCAAAAAGTTTATGATTTAAACTGAATTAGATAAGTATAACCATATCTTGAATAATCATCAACAAAAGTGATGAAGTACTTGAAACCACCTCGGGCCCGAGTAGTCATAGGGTCACATACATCTGAATCTATGAGTTCAAATGGCTGTTGAACTCTTCGACCCATTACAGAAAAAAGGTCTCTTGGTTATTTTTTCCTCTAGACATGATTCACAGACTGGTAAAGATCTAACATTTAGATCTTTTAAAGGACCATCCTTTACTAGTCTATTAATTCTATCTAGATTAATATGATCTAGACGAAGGTGCCAAATATATGTGTTATCATCATGAGAAATTTTAAGTTTCTTGGACTTAGGCAATTTTACTTTAAAAATTTCAGTATTCAACAGTGATTTATTGATGGACCTTATAACATAAAGTCCACTTTCTATAAAACCAAAATAAATATCTAGTCCATTTTCTAGAAATAATAACAATATTATTATTAAAAGAAATTGAATAACATTGTTCAAATAAGTGAGAAACAAAAATGAGATTTCTAGTAAATCTCATGACAAAATAAACATTATTCAACAATAAAAATTTATTCTGAAAATATAATTTTGTTTCTCCCACTGTTGAATTTGAAACTAGTGCCCCATTGCCCACTCTCATAGTGAACTCCCTATCTGCTAGCTTTCGATAGGAACTAAGCATCTGTAAAGAACAACAAACATGATTAGTCGCACCTGAATCAACTATCCAGAATGATAAATCATTATCAACTAAACAAGATTCAATAACAAGTAAATCAAATTTACCTATCTTTTTTGTTTTAGCTCCTCGAGATACTTTTTATAATTTCTCTTCCAATGACCATCAACTCCACAATGAAAATATTTTCCTTTGAACTTTTTCTGGCTTAAGCTATTATTGTTTCCCTCGTTAGTCTTGTTCCTTTTATTGGAGTTGTCCTTTTTATCCCTTTCCTGGACCTTTGCCTCTTTTCTAAAATTTCTTCCGCTTCTTAAGGGAAGAGTGAGAAGAGAAGAGTTCAACAATATTTGTTTCTCATTTATTCTCTACAGAAGAAATGGACTCATAGGTTGTAAGCTCGTTGAGCAATTGAGTCATATCATAACTCAATTTGTTCATGAAGTAGTTACTCTTGAATTGTAAGAACTGTAGGCTCAAACTTTCTAAAATCATGCTCACTTGGGTAGCCACATCAATATGAGCCCCATTAATTTCAGCTTCATGAATTGTGCTAATCATCATCAACACATACTCTCAAACGAAGGTATCGACCCGCATTTCTTTATTCATGACTTTCTTGATAGCTTCATGACAAGATTGGTCAGATAGTTTAGCAAACATGTTACAAAGAGACTCCATTATCCCACAAGCAGTCTTTGTGTTTTCAAATTTTGTGTTAAGAACATCTGTCATGGAAGCGAGTAAATAACAACGAGCTTTGTTATTTACTTGTTTCCATGTCTCGAACGGTTCTCTCTTCTCCTTTGTGGCATTTTCAGTAAGGAGTGGAGGACAATTCTTAGTTAGGACAAACTTCAAATTGTCGTGCACAAGAATCATATTCATGTTCTTTTTCAAATTGACGAAATTATCGTCAGTCAACTTTTTAGTCGCGAGTAAATTAATCATGAAAGAAAACATTATGTTATAATGAATAAATAAATAAAAATTAATATTATATTTTTCATATGAAATATGGCAAGTAAAATGATGCATGAGCATGCTAAATCACTAAATAAAATGCAAATGCTACTATTGCCTCGATACATAATATTTTTTCTTTGGGTAAAAATATTATCTATTAATAAATTTATTCAAAATATCTCATATTTTCAAAATTTATTAACTATCGATTAGTTTTGGTCAAAACACATTATATCACATTTTCATGAGTGCATACCACCGTTTTAGTTTTATAAAACTTAACTTATAATTGGCGTCTTAAGGATGGTCAATCAGAAAATACATTTTATAAAACCTATTTCTAAGATACCAACCATGGTATTGATCTAATTGAACACTCTTCTTAGGGAGAACGATAACAAAGTCGTCTTAGAGCCTCACTTAAAACTCACATTATTGTATCAACGATGGAGACTATGAAAAGTTATGTCTAACTCTCCACTCCTACTTATTATTTTGAACTATAGTGATTTTACAAAATATCAATATTCTATTAAATCTATATAAAAAATATTTAATCAAATTATAAAATTAATAATTATTTACAAAATAATGTAAAAATTTTAAAATTAAAATTTTGCATTAGTTTATTTTCTCACATGATTCATAAATATGAATTAATAGTTTTAATATAATTAAAACCAATTAATTTTTAACAAATTAATTTATCAAAATAAATAAATAAAATATATGCAAAAAATGCATGTAATTGTAAGAAAATTAAATGATAAATAAACTTTATATGCTAGTACTATATGACATGTGAATGCATGACAATGATAAAACAACTTATATCAAGCATAAAAGTAAATAAAATAATGACCGGGTTGATTTGGGTATTTCTATAATTACATGTAAACCTATAAAAAAATTATATAAAGCCTTGGTGGTCTCCAAAATTTGTCTTGTCGTCCTTCTTTCTTAGATCTCCACAATATTATATAAAGAATATTTACCAAAAACAAATTGAGTTTACATCAAGATTAAAAATAAGAAATTTAAAAATATTTCTAATCCAAATCGGCCACATGAAATTACGATCATTATTTCAATCATGCATATATCTATACATTTAACATTAAAATATATATATATATATATATATATATATATTAAAAATGCATAAGTTTACTCATCATCACATATCACGATTTTCATAAAATCACATTATTAATATATTATAACTACAACGAATCTCAAATACAAATTGTTGGTTTTTAGGTTCCATCGCACAGCGGAATTACCGTCGTTTATGACAACGGTAACGTGCGTAACTTATGTATCATGAAAAATAATTTTAATATGAACATAAAATGGACCGTTGTTATAATATATCAATAATCATATGTATAAAAATATATTATTTTAGATCTAATCTAAATGATTAAGAAAACATACCTTTGTAGCTAATTTCACACGAATACAAAATCAACCTTCAATATTCTCTGTCAATCATCCTCGCCTCGAATAAGCATGTGTGGTCATGATGAACGTAATAAGATCACACTCAATTTATGATAGATCGTATTCTTAACACATAAGACGATTTATTTGAATTTAGAGAACGTTTCTCTAAAGCTAATACCGAAAACTCACAAATGTGCTCTCAAAATGATTTTTTCAATCTCAAATATTTCACCCACCCATGCTAATGAGGTTAAACATCTATTTATAGTGGAATAACTTCATAATGATCTTTATGACATTTAGAAAAAACCACTACAAATATTAATCTTCCATTTAAGTTAGAATATATTTATAACAAAAATGTTAAAGAAATTAAAAGAACTTGTAACCATAGCTCAACACTTAGTACTATAACATTAACTTAAATTTGACATAATCTATTTTAAAAATCATTTTTAAAAGTTACTTTATATTTGTTAATTAATTGAATAATCAATCATTCAATTATTTCATTTAATGAATTATAACAAACATATTAACTATGACAACTTTTGTCATTGTGTCTTAATCAATTGAATAATCGATAATTCAATTATTCCATCAAATAGAAAATAATAAACTTATTGTCGAGTGTGTTAGATAATTAATTCATAATTAATTATTTAATCTTCTTTATGCATTTTTTTATTATTTAAATAATGATAAAAGGTCACCAAAGGACTGCTGAATCTATAATTTTAAGCTTCCATAATATTTCTTTAATTAATATAAACTCTTAATATTAATTAACATAATTATTACCTCTAAAGTAATTTTACTAAATACTTAGAGTTGCATTCTAAAAAACTATAAAATATATTTAGTCAAAGTAATATCAATTAATATAATCATTATATATATATATTAACCCTCCATAAAGATTCGTAATAGAGATAAATTTATAATCCGTTAACCTCTCATATTACGATTTTATCCTTAACTACTATTAGTTCTTGATTGAATAATTAATTCATAACGATTATGAATTGCGCGCTAATTATTCGATCCCTGAACTAACAAACAAAGGAATCTATAGAAATGGATTTTATTGTATCGATATTAACATTCCCAGCTATTCATTTTAACTCCCAATATTCAAAGTATACGAATCGTAGCTTGTACAAAACTTTACCTAGTAAATCAAAGAATAAATTAAAATGAAATAGGAGTTTGTTAAATACAACGAATTAAGTTCATATATATATGACCATCATTATGATAAAATTAATTGTTCTATATTTAACGGAAATTATCAGAACAATATAATTTTATCTGGTACAGTCCTATATAATCGTATTTTGTAAAACATATTTATCTTATGTCACCACATATATAGTCGAAATATAACTATACATTCTTAATGAGATAAACTATGTTTATGACTATAAATTATTTAAAGTTTCTATACTTCAAATATAAGTCATTGACTTATTTTGGTTATTACTCTTTATATTTTATCCCATATATATGTATATATATAAAATATAAAGTTAACGTAAATAACTAATGAATTTTCTATGAATTTTATAAAACATCATTTACAATGTTAACATAATATCAATCAATATAAATTTATTCGTATATTACAAAATTCTTCTATTACATTTGCTTGTTGGGCACATTATTCCCAATAGTCTGCGCTCCAAGTTCCCAACTTGGAGATTCTTAACCCACCAACCTCTTCGGCTAGTGACGATTGGCTTCACAGGTGCTAACTAAATCTTTACAAGTTGACTTTTCTTAGAACGTCACCTTTCTCTTTGATTATTCACAGGGTGTCACCCTTGATGTAACGATTTGCAAGTGCAGAAACGAAAATATAACTTTAGAACTTAAGCTCTCCAAATATAAATTACAAGTTTGGGAATTGAAGAGTTAGGCCTAATCAATCACTCATTTGAATATAGAGAAATCGTGTATGAAATTGGGCAAAACTTCGCTACGATTCTTACGTTGTTAGAATGAAATTCGGAGAGTCTTCTATATATAGACTTTGCTCGACTAGTCGACCATCTCCATTTTGGTCGACTGTCATCCGATCGTTGAGAACTAGCCATTGCGTTATATAGATTGACAGTTGACTGCCTTCTTCACTCCGGTCGAACGCCTCTCCACATTTTAGATACTTTGCTCGACTCTGTCCATTTTGCGATCGATCAAACCTTCAGCCGCTCGACCGCTTCCTCGATCGATGAAGTCCCGAGCACACTATCCATTTTGTGGTCGATCACCTACAATAAATCGGTCGACTGCTTTTACACTGATTGGAAAAACTCGAGCTCTCTCTAATATTTGCGGTTGATATCCTCGTCCTAACCAGTCGACCGCCTCTTTAGTTTTCTAGCAATTTGGTCAACCACCCAACTGTTTTAGTCGATCTATTCCAATTGTTTTTCCCTCCTTGAATCTTCTAAGTCCCAATAATCATACTATAAGTTGCATGGATTTAGGTAAATATATTAAAGCATATAAATAATATTGTTAAGGAGTATTTTCAATAAAGATCAATATAAATATAAGGATAAAACAATTTAACATAATCAAACTATAAATAACTTATAATTTTAATTAAAACATTCATTATCAAAATAATTAAGCTTAATGACTCTTAGGCTGATAATCTCCCCCTTTTTTATAATGACAACATATTATAAGTTGTTTATTCATAACCCTAAACAAGTGCATATAGTATTGCATAATTTGATCTCTCCCCTTTGTTTATACAATATATCTAACTTTTAATTTTATGCAAAACATGCTTTTTACAACTTATATAAATCTCCCCTCCCCCACTCCCCCACCCCCACTCCCACTCTCCTTCCTTGTCAAAATTAAAAATAAAACAATGGAGAGCTCTAAAACAAATTCATAAAAAGATTTCTCCCCCTTGGTCATTATTGAAACCATAGAAATCATTGGAGGGAAACAATTCAAGCAAATTATACAAATTGTAATAAAATTTCTCTTCTCCTTTTGAATTAATAAAAACAAGTCCATAAGGATATCCAAAATATCAATCAAAACAATTTAATCAAATTAATTTCCCCCATTTGTTATTAAACAAAACATAATAGTTAGGGGTTAACCATCAAAACAAAACAATTATATTTCTCTCCTTTAGAATATCAATTATTAAGAGAAAAACAAGTCAATGCCAAGAAAAGAAATTCAATTTACCAATTGTAATAATGAAATCATTTAAACTTAGATAAAAATAATATTTAAGTTAAAACTAACTGCTCCCCCTATTTCAATATCCAAACTCAATTCAAAGGGGATCTTCCAAGACGTTAAAATCCAACAACAATTCAATATACACAATTCATGATACCAATTGTTGGATTATGAAAATTTAAAACCAAATCTACCAATTAAAGAATTAAACCGATTGAAGGATTAAAAAAATTTAAACCATTGATACCAAAAGAATATGCAACCAATAGAATTAAATTCAAGTTAAAAGAATACCAACTTATATTCATATAATCAATTTAATCCACATCAAGAGTATAATTCATTAAAAACTTTAAACAACCTAATTGTGTGCTCTTGATTCAAAAGAGAAAAACACCTAAGTGTTTTTGTGAGGCACCCAAACCTTTTTGGGTCATTTAATCTTTGGAATAGTTCCTTTAGGAAACCAAACCATTTTAGAATCAATCATTTTGCCATTTGATTTCAAATAACAAAAAAATGATTTATACCCAACACAATTACAAGTATTACAAGTAGATGGACCAACAAAGAAATTTTCATAATTTTTGTTTTTAACAAAGGGTTGATAGTCAATTCTAGCTTTATCAAATGTAACATTTTGTTACCCTAAAAGTATGTTAAAATTCTTGTTACCATTTGTGAATTTTAAAACATTAGAATCCAAATCACTATTTTTAGCATTCAATTCACAAATGTTCCTTTCAAGAGATTTAATAGTAGCACTAGAAATCTCATACATGGTTTTTAACTCAACAATTTGATTTTCAAACGATTTAACATTTCAACATGTTTTTTCATCAAATTGTTGTTATCTTTTTTCAATAAATTATATTTGCGTTTTAAGCATATTGAATCTCTTAAACAATTCATTGAAGGCATCTAGCAATTCACAATCATCATCAATATCATCCAAATTGCTAAAAGAAACTTGTACCTTTTGCTCCTTGGCCATGAAGCGAAAATTGGAGACTTCTTTTATCTAAGAAGAAGAACTCTCATTGCTATCGTCCAAAATGGCCTTGAATGCCTTCTTCCTTAAGGCTTTTGATTTCCTATTTGCTTTGGAGCATTCAGTTGATGAATGTTTGGGTTTTCCGCATCCAAAGCAAATGATCACTTTCTCCCCTTTCAACTTCTTTCGATGAAAATACTTGTTGAATTTCTAGGTAATGAATTTGATATCTTCAACACCTTCATCTTCATCCTCGGAGTCCACTTGAGCGATTGAGGAGGCTTTGAAAGCAATATTCCTTGGTTTGAAATTTTTTTTTTCTTTTTGCTCCTCCTTCTCGTTGCTCATCAACGTGATCTCGTGTGTCATTAGGGAACTGATGAGTTCCTCTATCTTTAAACCCTTGAGATCACGTGCCTTTTGGATGGCGGTCGCTGGGGAAAAATATAGTATGAGGGGTGGTGACTAACTCAGTAGGGAAATCTATACTCAAGGCAATACCTACTAAAAACCATTTTCCTCATCATTAAAAATCATTTCATGCTTCTCATTTACTGTATATGAATTTTTAAATTTACCAAAATCTCTTTATCATTTTATAAATCTGGCCTATGGCCCTCGATGTGGCTTTATTAAAACTCGTTGTACACATAGACAACTATAATTGAAAAATATGCCAACATCGTTTTTCGTATGAAAACGTCATTCGTGAAAAGAGACAGTCACACAAGGACTCATCTGTCACTCATTATCGTAAAGTGGTGTAATCTCTCAGATGTGCCAACGGGCCGTAGCCACCACCGATATGATCCGAAGATCCAGTGCATTACCCGAGTTGCCGGCGGGTAAGCTTCGTGACGACACAACTCATGTAACTGCCCAAATGTGACGACAGGCCGTAGCTACCGCCAATAGGATCCGAAGGTCCAGCGCATTACCCGAGCTGCCGGCGAACCAATCAGCGACGACACAACTCGTGTAACCACCCAGCACAGGTCATAGAAAGGTGGCTATCCGCCAATTGCAACACCTCATGAGGTAGGAAAGAATACCATTGATAGCGATCCAAAGATTCAGCATGTCACCCGAGTTGCCCGCGAACCAGTCAGTGACGACACAACTCGTACGATCATATACCCGGAGTGAGGTTGCTCACAATAGACCGCTTCTAGCTAAATACATCTATGTTTCAAATTGACAAGGGTTGCCGACGAGCAGAGCTACGAGCCATCCAGCCACCTGCCAAATAGAACGATATTAGGATAAGTTAATCTTCATAACTGATAACTCTGCCAACTCCGTGTGACAATACCCTGACCAGGTTGCAACCCAAAAAAGCGTCATCACCTTTCCATCCTATTTCCAACTTTTAGGGCTTGCGACTTGAAGACATGTCACCAATGCCCTATCCTCTTTTTCCACTTCTAGGGATCGAAACCTGAGGACATGTCATGAATGCCCCATCGTCATTTCGCATGTACACGACCAATCTTCACGCAGTAGAAGATTGCACAGGGATAACCTCGTGATGTTTTAGAGGTAGAGTGCCTAAAACATCAAGAGGATTCATCCTCCTAATGTACATAACAAATCTTCTTGCAGTAGAAGATTTCAAGAGAGAGTCTTGTGATGCTTTAGAGCTAGAGTGCCTAAAGCATAAAGACGATTCATCCCCCCAATGTACGTATCATATAATCCATCTTCTTGTAGTAGAAGATATCACCGAATAGCCTCGTGATGCTTTAGCACTAGAGTGCTTATAGCATCAAGAGGATTCATCCTTCTAACACACACAAATATCACATCATTAATATGGCAGAATATCAAGAATAAACCATGTATAGAATCTAAACGTAAGAAAACATACGTATACGTAAAAACTGACGTTTTGTCGAATAGTTCCCGTCAGGTTTTCAGGTGTGGCATCCCACAAAATAGCAGTTTTGAAAACCATGATGCAATGCAATGCAGAAAGTATAAAGATTCCTACCTCGATGACGACCACGACACCCTTACCGACTAACTAGCTCCACACAGTGTCGTAAGCCAAAAGTCGAATTATCTGAGATCTCTAGAACCTACAACAAAGTCGGTCTCAACATCCTAACAAACATACAAGGGATAACAGACAAGTCTTATACAATACTAGAATTCAAGACAGTTTCTAAGGTCAACCTTGAATCCCAACTTAGAATCAAATCTAGGAATACAACTTACACATTGGATTAAAACTAATGTCCATCTTTATGTTACTTTAAACCACAAACAAACATTTTCTATTTTAGCTATACGGGCAGAAATCTCTTAGCAATGTATGGGCAAAAAATCCCCAAAATATAAACTGACTCTAAATCTAACACGGAGACAGAAATCGATTCATCATTATTCATGTATTTCCAACCTCCCATTTTACACAATATACAGACTATAGGTGCCTGAACAAGCAGTAACTAATTTAGTTCAATTACAGATTTCTCATACCCTAGCTTAAGGATAGAACCTGATCCATCAGTGAAAACAGTAACCTCAGATATTGACAGGACAAAATTTTAGGCCCAAGAGTAGTAGTCAATGAAATATTATAAACAGATTTACAAATGCCAATTGAGACAATACTTAGACCTTTAAGCTACATAAATACAACCAGAAAGGCAATTAACCATGTACTGATAACAGCCTAATTAACAACCGATTTCTACACCTAACTTAGAGATAGAAATCCTCTTAGCAAGTATCTTTCAGAATTTTTTTTCATCATCAATTATAGGCCACTACTCAGGTTTACCACAACTGAACGTAAGCAGTAACAAAGCCAATATCACTTCGGCACTCTCCTGCAAAACAGCAGAAGAATTGAGGGCAGAATCAACAATCCCTCGGTTCCCCATTCAAACAAAATCACAGAGCAAAATTTTCATCCAGCAACCTAATCATCCAAAATAGGGACAGGGCCTCGCATTCCATTCAAAACAGAAATCACAACGAAACCCTGAAATTTCCAAAAAGAAATAAAGACTTGGCCGAGAGAGACTCACCCAAACCGAAGAAATGGATGGATGAAGCTCGGCCCCTGCTGGAGTCCTTGCTCGGGATGCTGTCGGACAGAATCGCCGATTTTTGCTGGGAAAGCCGAGTCCCCGTCGCCCGAAATCAGCCTCCCTCGCAAATCCCCTTCTCGGCCGAAGGAATTGCCCCTCGTTCGAAGGAGTTGCTCGCCTCCAGATAGACCCGTCGGTTGCCGTTGTTCGTTGCCCGGAGTCGATAGTTCGACTCGACCAACGCTCCCTCTTGCGGTCGAAGAAGAAGGAGAAGCAGAAGAAGAGCTTCTTCTGCACTCTTTCTAAATGTTTTTTAAATAAATAATAAATTATAATTATTATATATAAATTTTCATTTAAAAAAATAAAAATATATATATATCCACTATATTTTTAAATATCCCGAAAACAAATTTCCGCTCGGAAAAACTTAGTTTGACCGTTTGATTTAAAAATATACACGTGATAGCTAAGCGACAAAATAGACCAACTTCATCACATTTGACCAAAAATTTACAAAAAATTTACATGTGTCATTTTAAAATTATTTTTAAAATCTCAGATTTTACAAATTTTCTAAGGGAGATAAATATATTTGATATGTTTTGATTGATAGATTCTCCAACTAGTATACTTTGCTTAAATGACTAGGGGGAGAATAAATTTGATTGAATTATTTTGTTTTTGATGTTTTGGATTTCCTCCCTAACTTGATTTCGTACTTTGATAAAGGGGAAGAGAAATTTTTATTTCAATTAGTACTATTACATTGGTATCATTTCTTAATTTGTTTTCTTCCATGAGCTTATGTTTTTGGATAAGTACAAAGGGGGAAGATCAAATTATTGTCTTTAGATTTCCTCCCCATTAATTTCTTTTTTATTATGAAAAAAGGGAGAGATATTTATATAAATTGTAAGAAGCATGTTATGCATGAATTTAAAAGTTAGAAATATTGTATAAACTAAGGTGGAGAGATCAAATTATGCAATACTTTATGCACATACTTAGACTTAGGAATAAACAAGTTATAATATGTTGTCATCATAAAATAAGGGAAAATTGTTAGTCTAATTGTCATTAGGCTTATTTGTTTTAATGATGAATATATTAATTATAATTATAAGTTGTTTATTGGTTATTATGTTTAATTGTATTATATCTCATATTTATATTGATATTTATTGGAAATACCTTTAATATAGGTATTAATATATTCTAACATGTTTATTTAAGTCCATTTAGCCTATAGGTAAATTATTGGGACTCAGAGAACTCAAGAAATACGAAACGTAAAGAAGAGGTTGACTAAGGCATAGAAAAGGTCCACCAAAATTGTGCAAAGCAGAGGAAGCAGTTGACTGGCTGAGAAATGGTCAACTGATTTTAAAAGGCAGAAAGTTCAGCAGTTTAGTGGTCGAGTAGTGAAGAAATGGTCGACTACAAAATAACACAGATTGCTTGTTATTCCTGCAGGTGAGGAAGCGGTCGAGCAGGCGGACAAAGTGATCGACCGCAAAATGGACAGAGTCGACGAAGGACTAAAATGTGAAGAAAGCGGTCGACCGATAATTTTGTAAAACACAACGACTATTTCCAACTAAGAAATGGTTTACCGATTTTAAAAGGCAGAAGGTTCAGTAGTTTAGCGGTCGAGCGGCGAAGAAATGGTCAACCACAAAATAAGACAGATTGCTTGTTATTCCTGCAGGTGAGGAAATGGTCGAGCAGGCGGACGAGGTGATCGACCGCAAAATTGACAGAGTCGACGAAGGACTAAAGTGTGAAGAAAGCGGTCGACCAAAATGAAGAAAGCGGTCGACCGATAACTCTGTAAAACGCAATGGCTATTTCCAACGTCCGAAAGATGGTCGACCAAAATGGAAATGGTCGACCGCTCTAGCAGTGTCTATATATAAAAGAAACTTCGAAGCTCACTCTAACAACACAAGAATCGTAGCAAAGCTCTGACAAATTTACACCACAACTTCTCAATATTCAAATGAGTGAATATGCCTAGCTCTTCCATTTAGAAACTTGAAATTTATATTTGGAGAGCTTAGGTTATAAGTTATATTTTAGTTTTCTACACTTGTAAAC
Source organism: Begonia loranthoides (assembly GCA_022433065.1). Taxonomy (NCBI): domain Eukaryota; kingdom Viridiplantae; phylum Streptophyta; class Magnoliopsida; order Cucurbitales; family Begoniaceae; genus Begonia; species Begonia loranthoides. Next base: position 43,128,338 of record CM039468.1, on the reverse strand, counting down.
GGCAAACAAAGGGTGACGCTCGTGAACAGTCAAGAGAAGGGTGACGCCCCAACATAGTCATTGTAAAAGGTTTGGTAGGCACCCATGAAGCCACTAACTGGGGAGGTTAAAGGATTAAGGATTTCCAAGTCGAGAACTTGGAGCGCGGATGCAGGCTGGTGTTGCTGAACTACGTGAACAAAGCGTTTGCACTCTCTAACCCTCACTCTTACTTACTATATTTATTTGTATATCTATTGGTAAATTACTTAAGGTTAGAAAGAATAAGTTAGCACACCTAATTCACACCTCCTTCCCCCCTCTAAAGGCGTGCACTGATCCTACAATCGGGTCCTCTCTAAAGATCGAGTCTGTAACGACCCGAATTTTTATTCTTTATCTTTATTTCCTCTTAAAACATGTGTTAATTTTTAAACTTAAATTTATAACAAAACTTTGAGAAACAACTAAAATCCTTGTAAAAAATCCTTTCAAATTAAAAATCATAGTTCTTTCCTAAAAAATCTGATCATCACTTAAAACTTGTTATACGAATCATTTAAATCGTGGAAGACTATAATTATAAAATTAGCAGAAACGAAATCAAAAATATTACTTAAAACATTAATTAGAGTTCAAGGTTAAAAATGCAACCTACTTAATACTAAAAATAAAGGTTACAGCAATGGTAGTGTTTTACGAAAACGTGTTTGTCACTAAACCTTTACGAAATAGATACTCTCTCCTTTTCTTGAACCATACTTCCACGGGTAAGGCCTCCTCCTCTGCTCCTGGCACAACCATCTCATTTCTTACACCACACGTAAGGACATGAGCCTAAAGGCCCAGTAAGGAAAAGGGTTTAATGCAATATGTTATGCCTCTTTTTGTATTCCTTTTGAAATGGGGGCCACCCAAACCAATCTTTTCTTTACGTTCGTTTGTTCGTTCTTTACTCGTACTTTGAGCTGGAGATTGGGGGATTTTCTCTTGCAATGGAATAGTTGATCAGATCTAACATTTTACTTGCAACTAGAACTCCCGTACCCAACAAGGGAGGGGCTTCAGCTAGTTGCAGACTAGACCCGCTACCCATCCCCCCCCCCCCCCCCCCTCCAACTCCCTTTTCTTTTTCTTTTCTTCATTTTCTTATCATTTTTCCTTTCTTAATGCATGTGAGTACCACCCTAAGGTGGCACTCCCTATTTGTTTCTATTAGCATGATGCATGATGACAATTAAATAGCATACACGGAAAGTAAATAACAATACTTTAAAGGGAATGACAAACCAATAAATGAATAATTAAATTGCAGAATTTAAACACATAAAGAGAATGAAAGATATACTTGAATAAATACATGGAAACTATAATAGAAACGTATAAAAAGGGCAGTTAGAGCATGATATTAAATTGAGATTATGTTAAATAGAGATTATACAGCTAAACATGCTAAAGTACAATTAATTTACCACTAAACATGCTCGAATGGATTTATCATGCTCGAATTAGGTAGTTAACTAGTAATTATTAGACATGGCCAATTAAATATTAATTTCATGCTCGAATTGGTTAGTTAAATAATAGTTAATTAAACATGCTTGGCTTAGTTAATTAGAACAATAGTTCATTAAACATACTTTAATGGGTCAATTAAGAAATAATCGACTTAAACGTGTTTGCGTTCTAATTAACTAAACATGCTAAATTAAATATCAGTTAATTAAGCATGCTTTTGAACAATGAAGATTAACCATGCTCACAGAAAGGTCAAGCAGTGATAAGGAGTTAATTAGACATGCTGTTAAACAACGAATAGCATAGGTGTTAACATGCTTTTAAACGACGAACATAACAACGAATATAACAGACAAACATAACCATGAACATAACGGGCGAACATAACAGTGAATATAACGGCAACAAAAGTATTATATCTAACAGAATTAGAGAATAAACAACGATCATAACAACAATGAAAGTATTACGAATAACATGCTTATTACGGAGAATAATGATGAACAAGTAGAGGATAATCATGCTTAGAATAGAATAAATCGCAGAACAAAACCACAGCGAAGGAGTTAACATGTTTCTAAACAATGAACATAACAACAATGAATGTATTATAATGAGCATGCTTGTCACAGAAAATCAAACAGCGAACGTAACGACAGGGAAGTTATGAACAACATGCTTTGTACAGAAACTAAATAATGACCAACATGTTTTATACAGTGCGCCAACAATTCAGATGATACCACTAGTAAGACAATAACGTATATCACAAATAAAACACAGAGTCTGGCTCGTTCATCCTTAGCATTCACCATAAAATCCTTAGTTCATGATTCTACTCTACGAAGTTTAACACTACAAAGCTTTCGTCCAATGGATGTAAATCAACTATTAAGCAAGCATTAAAAAGGGGGTCACCACAAAGCAAAGCATCTAAAGAAAAATGCAGGAGTTTAAAGCATTGAAATATAACATCCTCATCTCACGTCTGCATATGGCATCCTCATCTCACGTCTGCATCAAAATCACGTCCTAAGTCATCCCAAGGCTTAGGGGCAATGTGCAATGCACATGCAGATGACTTTTCCCGTCCTCATGTCATCTGCATTCATCAGCATAAGCCAAACTTCCATTTTCTTCACATTTCCTTCTAAACTTTAGTCCCATGATATTTTTCCCATAAATTCATGTCATAATTTAACAAGTGTAGATACGAAATGTAATATATATTTATCTCCAATACTTGATTACATGGCGTACACAAGGAAAATAGTATTGGGGTATTACATACTACCCGCCTTAGAAAAATTTTGGTCCCCCAAATTTAGCTATCGAATAACTCGGGATACATGGCCCTCATGTCGTCTTCCTTCTCTCAAGTGGCCTCTTCACGAGTATGATGCTACCACAAGACCTTGACTAGTGGGATTCGCTTGCGTCGTAACTCCTTTACTCTTGAGTCAAGGATTTAGATAGACCTTTCATTGTAGCTCAGGTTGGGCTATATGTAAGGACCCGAATTTCTTACTTATCTTAAGAACACATTCAATTTCTCATGAAACGACCTTAAGTAAAATAACTTTTAAAAATGTTTAACATTTAAAATCAGAGTGCAGTAAATTCGAGTGTTACTAACTTTTTAAAACATTTTGTTACATTTAAAGGAAATCAACCACACTTAATTTAGATTGCGGAAGTGTAAATTTGAAAATGTAATAACTTAATATTAAATAAGGTTCTGTGATGTAAATACCAAACCAATACTAAACCAACTAAACATGAAAAAGTTAATTAAACGTTCACAAACTATGTTTGACGTTACACCCTTTTTATTAATAACATTCCTTTCCAATTTGCATACCATACTACTACTACTGTTCCACTTGCGTTTCCACTGGATACGCCACAGGCTCCACCGGAATGGCCTCCTCATCAACTCTTGGTACGATTACTTCCTTACCTACACCACAAGTAAGGATGTGAGCTTTTTGCTCAGCAAGGAAATGGGGAAAACAATAATGTATATGCCTCTCTTTTAGTTATTTTGGAATGGGGGTCACCCAACCCAATTCTTTCATTTACGTTTCCTTTCATTCTTTCATTTATTCTTTCCTTACTCATACTTCGAGCTAGAGATTAGAAGAACCCATATGGGATGGTATAGTGAGTCGGACCTAACCTTCTATGGACAACTAGGTCCCGTTCCCTATATGGTAGGGGCATTTCCTAATTATCAGACTAGGACCGCTACCCTTCCGCCTCCTAACTCCCTTAATCCTTTCCTTTGGTCTTTTCTTTATCGTTTTACTTTCCCTCACCATGCATGTGAGTACCACCCCGAGGGGATACTCCCTACTTGGTTTCTATTAGATGCATGCATGAGAACAATTCTATCATAACTAGCGCAATGACTGAACACCAAACAATAATACATAAAACAAACCTTAAAATAAAAAGGATGGCATCATCTAATATATATAGATAACCAGTAAAGGCTACTACAATATTATACCAGTGCTTAAATGAACAATGACGAATATCCTACTTAACATTCATTGCTGAGAAATTTCTTAACATGAAATTAACAAAATTGTACTATTAATAAAATTATGCTAGTAAACAAAACTGAGCAACGTATGATAATCGGTTCTTATAATCGGACAACATGACAATATTACAAGCAACATTTATGACGAGGCAATACTACGAATCCATTCCCTTAATTATTAGGTCACGATAGCATATAGGACAAGATTAAATAACAGTTTCATGCTCTTTAACTATTAAAAACACTGCAGCATACATGAGATTATTAATTAACGAATTCATACTCTTTAACTATTAAAAATACAGCAGTACACAATTGTTGAATAACAAATATATGCTCTTCATGTTGGTTTTTAGGTTCCCTCGCACGGCGGAATTACCGATGTTCACAACAACGGTAACGTGCGTAACCTATGTATCATGAAAAAACAATTTTATCATGAACATAAAAATGGATCGTTGTTATAATATATTAATAATAATATGTATTTAGATCTAATCTAAAAATAAAAAATGTTACCTTTGTAGCTCACTTCAAACGGGTACTAAATCAACCGTCGATCTTCTCCGCCAATCCTCCTTACCTCAAATAAGCACGTGTGGGCGTGATGAACGAAACAAGATAACACTCAATTTATGATAGATCGTATTCTCAACAAATGAGACGATCTATTTGGATTTAGAAAACAATTTTCTAAAGCCAACACGGAAGACAAAAATTTTCTCTCAAAATGGATTTCTTTTTCAAAGATTTCAAAAACTCAAAAACTCTTTTGCTAATGAAATTTGACCTCTATTTATAGTGGTATTTCTCCATAATGGCCATTATGGCATTTAGAGAAAAAACCCTATAAATTCCTCATTACATTTATAAAAATGTTATGAAAATCAAAAGTCTTTTCACCATATTTCAACACTTGGCACATTTAAGTTATAACACATTTATAACAAAAATGTTATGGGAAATAAAAGGTCATTACATAAATCAAATTTGACATTAATTCAAATTTGACAAAATCCATTTTAAAAACTATTTTTAAAAGTTACTTTATATTTATTACTTTATTGAATAATCAATAATTCAATTTGTTTCATTTAATGAAACATAACAAATATATTAACTTTGACAACTTTTTTCATTTTGTCTTAATTAATTGAATAATCAATAATTCAATTATTTCATCTAATGAAAAAATAATAATAATAAACTTATTATTGAGTGTATTAAATAATTAATTCATAATTAATTATTTAATCTTATTTGTTCATTTTTCTATTATTCGAATAATGATAGAAGGTGACAAAGGGACCGATGGACCTATAGTTTTAAGCTCCAATAATATTTTGTTAACTAATATAAACTCTTTATATTAATTAACATAATTATTAACTCTAAAGTAATTCCACTAAATACTTAGAGTTGCACTCTCAAAACTATAGAGTATTTTTACTTCAAGTAATGTCCATTGATATAGTCATTACATATGTATTAACCCTCCATTTAGATTCGCAATAGAGCTAGATTTATCATCCGTTAACCTCTCATATTGTTTCTTTATCCTTGACTACTATTAGTTCTTAATTGAATAATTAATTCATAATGATTATGAATTGCGCGCTAATTATTCAATCCTTGAACTAACAAACAAGGGAATCTATGGAATGGATTTCATTATATCGATATTAGCATTCTCAGCTATTCATTTTAATTTAGTCCCAATATACAAGGTATACGAATCGTAACTTGTACAAAACTTTACCTAGTAAATCAAAGAATAAATTAAAACAAAAATAGGAGTTTATTAAATACAACGAATTAAGATCATACATATATGACCATCATTATGATAAAATTAATTGTTCTATATCTAACGAAAATTATTAGAACAATGTAACTATATCTGGTCCAGTCTTATATAATCATATTATATAAAACATATTTATCTTATGTCACTACATATTTAGTCGGGATATGACTATACATTCTTAATGAGATAAACTATGTTTATGACTATGAACTATTTGAAGATTCCATACTTCAAATATAAGTCATGGACATATTTTGGTTATTACTCTTTATATTTTATCCCACATATATACAATATATATGCTAATATAAAGTTAGCATAAATAACCAAGGAATTTTCTATGAATTTTATAAAACATAATATAAAATGTTAACATAATATCAATCAATATAAATTTATTCATATATTACAAAAGTGTTCTATTACATTTGCTTGTTGGGCATATTACTCCCAACACTTCAACTATTAAAATTATAGCAGCATACATGGAAAAATCGAAATGTTTAAATCAATTAAAGTAGTGAGACTTTTCAACACTTATTCATATTCTTAATCTGTTACAATCAGCAGTCATGTAACATTTATTATATATATGACAATAATTTAAGCTATGGTTAACCTAATCATGCATTAATGGACCATCAACGACAAGAATGATATATGATTACAAAGACTATGGGTCATGCTCTTTTATTTCTAATAACAGGACTTGATAATCGAATAAATTGTGTATTATACCTACAACTCATGCTTCGAAATTTATAAATATAAATGAATACTCATAGAATGGAATAACAAATCATACTTCAGGACATGATTGATTATTGCACAGAATGAACAACATAACGAGATAATTTACTAGAGGCATGCATATATAAAATAGAACATGCTAACAAATAAGACCATGTATTATACATACTACTCATGCTTCGGAAATTGTAAACAGTAGTGAGTACTCATATAATAGAAGAACAATGCATACTCCAGAACATAATAATGTCTTAGAAGCATGTTTATATAAAACTGTATGTAGTGATAGTAATAAAATAAAACGAATGATGTAATATACATTTCTAATACTATCTGGGATCTGTGACACTTGTCGGTTAAATAGACCTAATCTAGCAGTTAACAAAATCACTAACGAAAACAATTAGGCATAGAAACTTTTACAATAAGTGAGGGAGATAACACAATAGAACATAGTTAATGAATAGGTGTCAATTTGCTAACAAAACTCTTCCTAAGTCTTGAACTACAACAATTGGTAAGGATTTCATAATAAAGTAAAATTGAGATATTTAAGTGTAAAAGCAACATAGCATAAAATTTCTTACTACTAAGAAGATATTAACTTTTCTTGAATTAGATCTATCTAGGAGCCTTTCATTCCTTTTTCCTCGTAACTTTCATTAGCACTATTATTTCGTATCTTTATCAATCAAACATGAATTGCAACCATGACAAAAAGAATTAGTAACACAACACCAATTTAGAACACTCATGATATATTCAACAGACAGACGTAATATACACAGAAGTTCAATCAACACAAGTATACGGGGGTGTAGGGCCTCCACATGGCCAATGACAACCCAAATCCTTACCTACTGATGAACTCTTCCTCACGGACATCTGCTCTCCACGCTTTTCCACACAGAGAAACCCACCCTCGTCGAAGATAGAAGTGAAAATGGAGAAAGAGAGGGTAGAGATTGAATAAATAGAACTTTCCTCTCTCCTGTAATGGCCTTACGTGAGGATAGTCGACACTCTCAATGGCTGAGGGTCGTGGGTGAGTGGAAATCGTTTACAGTTCCTCGACCCACGTCTCCCTTTTATTTTTAGATTTCGTTTAATTTATCACAGAACTGATACAATTCGGACGTTGGCGGACGCCAGTCTCGTGTCTGCAATCGTCCGCAAGACCAAACATACACAGGTTAAATCTTGACTTCGGACGGTGGACAACGTCCCCAACTGTGTCTGTACCGTCTGTAGTTGCAATTCGGACACTAGTCAGCGTCCGGATAGTCCGCACGTATCATCTGAATTGTCCCCAAAATCGAACATATTCAATACGGACGATGCTCCTGTTCGTCCGTAGTCGTCCGCAAGCGTCCTAATGTTCCCAAACTTAAACAGATTCATTGCGAATGCATTTGGTATCATCCACATCCCGCATCCTAATGTTCCCAGACTTAAACAGATTCATTGCGGACGGATTTGGTATAGTCCGCAGGCGTCCTATTGGCCAAAATCCATCTTTTCTTCGAAATTCCAACTAAGTTTCATCCAACTCGGACGTCCAATAAAATTAACAAATCATAACTAAAGAATGTAGTCACGAAATGCATTACATTCTTTTCATCTAAAAAAAAACAAGTTTACATCGTTCATGGGAAATTAGTTTCGGGTTGTTACATCCTACCCCCCTTACAAAATTTTGGTCCCCAAAATTAGTCACTAAACAGTTCGGGGCATCTAGCCTTCATATCATCTTCCTTCTCCCATGTGGCCTTCTCGTGGCTATGGTTCTGCCACAGAACCTTAACCAAGGAAATCCATTTGTGTCGTTGTTCCTTTACTCTCGAATCGAGGATCTAGACAGGCTTCTCATTGTAGCTCAAATTAGGTTGCACCACGACGTTATGATCAGGATTAGCCAACACGGCCGCTTCACCAAGACACTTCTTAAGCATGGATACATGGAATACGTTGTGCACACCAACCATGAAATCCGGTAACTGGAGTCTATAAGCAACTAGGCCCACTCTTTTTGTAATCACATAAGGGTCCACGTATCTAGGGTTCAGTTTTCCTCTTTTTCCAAACTGAACAATACCCTTGAAAGGAGATACCTTCAAGAACACTCTATCTCCTTCGTTAAATTCCAAGTTCCATTGTCGATTGTCTGCATAGCTCTTTTGACGACTCTGCGCTGCTAACATTCTTTGCTTAATAACTACCGCCTTCTTGGCCATTACCTGAACTATCTGCAGGCCATAAAGTTCAGCCTCAACAACTTCATCCCAATACAAGGGAGATCTGCACTTTCTCCCTTACAGAGCTTCATAGGGAGCCATACCAATATTGGCTTGGAAACTATTGTTGTATGCGAACTCGACCAACGGTAACATCTTACTCCACTTGACATGAAATTCGAGAACGCAAGAACGCAGCATATCCTCGAGTGTCTAAATAGTTCTTTTGCTTTGGCAGTCGGTCCGAGGATAAAATGTTGTGCTGAACTTCAACTCTGTGCCCATAGCTCGGTTCAAACTCTTCCAAAATGCCGAGTAAATCGTGGATCACGGTCCGATACTACCGACACTGGAACACCATGAAGCCGGATAATTTTTTTGATGTACAATTCGGCCAACTGGTTCAGTGTATCCGTCATGGATATTGGCAAGAAATGTGATACCTTAGTCAACCGGTCAACAATTACCCAAATAGCATCATACCCTGCAAGCATGTGACGAAGTCCATAGTGACATGCTCCCATTTCCATTGAGGGATTGGCAATGACTGGAGTACTCCTCCTGGTCGCTGATGCTCAGCTTTAACACGCTGACAAATATGGCATTCTGATACAAATTCTGCAATCTCATACTTCATCTTTGGCCAGTAATAGTGAGTCTTCAAATCTCGATACATCTTAGTACTCCTCGGATGTACAGAGAAAATGGAAGTGTGAGCTTCACTCAAAATCTTCATCCTTAATGTCTTGTCGTCTATCACATACCACTGGTTCTTGTATTTGACAATACCATCAGCGGATGTAGAGAAATTCTGGTACTTTGGAAGGGTCGGATTCAATTTGAAATCTTTGCATACTTCATTATCTTGTTGGGCCTCTTTGATCTGTTTAAGAATAGATGGCATCAGGGTCAATTTAGCCAGTACCACATCCAAAGGCGTTGGAACCATTTGCACTTCAAACCCCTAAAGATCTTTTTGAAGTTCACCAGACATTTCTCCGCATAAAATATTCATTACTAAAGTCTTGCGACTGAGAGCATCCGCAACAACATTAGCCTTACATGGATGGTATTTAATCTCGCAATCGTAGTCCTTGACAAATTCAAGCCATCTTTGCTGATGCATATTTAATTCTTTCTCAGTGAAGATGTACTTGAGACTCCTGTGATTGGAGAAGATCTCACAGTGCTATCCATACAGATAGTGTCTTCAAATCTTGAGGGCGAAGAGCACTGCTGCGAGCTCCAAATCATGGGTGGGGTAATTCTGCTCATGTACCTTCAACTGACGGGATGCATAGGCAACGACTTTTCCATGCTGCATAAGAACGCCACCGAGCCCTCTTTTAGATGCATCACAGTAAATATAAAAATCACCTTCTTCCGTGGGCAATGATAAAACTGGAGTCGTAGTCAATCTACACTTCAACTCTTCAAAGCTGTTCTCATACTTGCTGGACCACCAGAAACGGGCATTCTTCTTTGTTAAGCCAGTGAGTGGTAGTGCTATTTTTGAAAATCTGTCAATGAAGCGTCTATAATAACCAGCTAATCCCAGAAAGCTTCTCACTTCTCCAACATTTTTCATCTGCGTCCAGTCCACTACTGCCTGAATTTTAGCTGGATCAACAGATATACCTTCATCAGAAATTACATGACCAAGAAATCTGACCTTGTTCAGCGAGAACATGCACTTGGAAAACTTTGCATACAATTGGTGTTGGCTGAGAATAGATAAGGTCATCCGTAAGTGTTCGCAATACTCCTCTTTTGACCGGGAATAGATTAAGATGTCGTCAATGAAGACGATGATGAACTTGTCCAGGAAATCCTGAAAGACTCGATTCATCAAATCCATAAAGGCTGCTGGAGTGTTAGTCAGTCCAAAAGGCATAACCAAGAACTCGTAATGCCCGTATTGTGTGCGAAATGCAGTCTTTGGTATATCCTCGGGCTTCACTTTCAACTGATAGTATCCAGACCAGAGATCAATCATTGAGAACACCTTAGCGCCGCTCAATTGATCAAACAGATCATCAATTCTGGGTAATGGATACTTTTTCTTGATAGTCGCCTTATTCAACTCCCGATAATTGATGCACATTCTCATAGTCCCATCTTTCTTTTTGACAAATAATACTGGTGCGCCCCAAGGGGAAAAACTGGGTCGAATAAATCCCTTGGCAACCAACTCCTCCAATTTCTCTTTCAATTCACGCAGTTCGGCGGGTGCCATCCTATACGGATGCTTGGAAATAGGGTCTGTACCAAGCTGTAGATTAATCTCGAACTCGATTTAACGATCTGGGGGCAGACCGGGAAGATCATCTAAGAAGACATTCGGAAATTCGCGCACAATAACAACATCCTCCATTTTTATTTTATTGACCTCTGTAGTGTCCATCATATTAATAAAAAATCCGCTGCACCCATTTCTTAATAATTTTTCCGCTTTGAGTGCCGAGATAATCACAAATTTTCCTTTCTCCTTAGTTCCACGAAAAGTATGTTGTTCTCCATATGGAAGATAGAAGTAGACTTCCTTCTTCTTACAGTTGATAGTGGCATGGTGAGATGACAGCCAGTCCATTCCAATAATGATGTCGTATCCCTTTAAATCCATGATAATTAGATCGGCCCAAAATAAACGGCCATTTATCTCCACTGCATAATCTTTGACTATCCTGCTACAAATAAGTCGTTCGCCCAAGGTTAGTAAAACATAACATGTGCAATTCGTGCTTCCGGAGAAAAAGTTTGCTCCCTCGCAAAACTTGGTGGAAATAAACAAGTGAGTAGCACCCGAATCGAATAAGACGTATGTTGCCCACTTATTTATTTAAGGTAAATCTCCTATTTCTAATAATAATAATAATAATTAAACAATTACAATTATGTTCGCTTAATTAATAATTAATTAAAGTGTGTACCTGCCACCACTGAGGGTTGGTCATCGTCCTCATTCCAAAGGAACTAAAAGAGAGGCATATACATTATTGTTTTCTCCATTTCCTTACTGAGCCAAAAACTCACATTCTTACTTGTGGTGTAGGTAAAGAAGTAATCGTGCCAGGAGTTGATGAGGAGGCCATTCCAGTGGAGCTTGTAGCGTATCAGGTGGAAACGCAAGTGGAACAGTAGTAGTAGTATGGTAAGCAAATTGGAAAGGAATGTTATTAATAAAAAGGGTTTAACGTCAAACATAGTTTGTGAACATTTAATTAACCTTTTCATGTTTAGTTAGTTTAGTATTGGTTTGGTATTTACACAAAACCTTATTTAATATTGAGTTATTACATTTTCAAATTTACGCTTCCGCAATCTAAATTAAGTATGGTTGATTTCCTTTAAATGTAACAAAATGTTTTAAAAAGTTAGTAACACTCGAATTTACTGCACTCTAAATGTTAAACGTTTTTAAAAGTTATTTTACTTAAGGTCATTTCATGAGAAATTGAATGAGTTCTTAAGATAAGTAAGAAATTCAGGTCATGGAAGATGTTGTGTAGGCTCGCCATGGAGTCTGGCAACTGTAGTCGATAAAAGACAGGTCCTATCTTCTTCATAATTACATAAGGTCTCACGTATCTAGGGTTGAGCTTTCCCCTCCTCCCTAATCGAATGATGCCTTTGAAAGGAGATATCTTCAAAAACACGATATCTCCTTCAAAACATTCAAGGAATCGTAGTCAATTATCTGTGTAGCTCTTTTGACGGCACTGGCCAGCTAACATCGTCTACTTAATTAGGGCCACTGACTCTACCATTTTCTGCACTATCTCAGGGACATAGAATGTAGCTTCGCTTACTTCATCCCAGTGTAAGGGGGATCTGCACTTTCTTCCATATAGGGTTTCGTAGGGTGCCATGACTATTGTGGCATGGAAGCTGTTATTGTACGCGAACTCGACCAATGGTAAAATTTTACCCCATCCAACTTGGAATTCGAGAACGCTAGCACGCAGTATATCCTCGAGTGTTTGAATTGTTCTTTCACTTTGGCCTTTGGTCTGAGGATGGAATGATGTGCTGAATTTCAGTTCAATGCCCATAGCTTTGTTCAAACTTTTCCAAAACGCCGAAGTAAAGCGCGGGTCCCTATTTGATACAATAGAAACTGGAACATCGTGAAGTCGGTTGATCTCCTTGACGTATAAATCAGCAAACTTGTTCATCTTATACGTCATGGCTACTGGCAAAAAATGTGAAACCTTAGTCAACCGATCCACGATCACCTAGATTGCATCGTGACCCCTAGCTATTTTGGGCAAACAGGTAACGAAATCCATAGTGATGTGCTCCTATTTCCACTCTAGAATTTGCAATGGTTGGAGAAATCCACCAGGTCGTTGGTGTTCAGCCTTAAGACGTTGGCATATATGGCATGAAGCCACATAGTCGGCAATATCGTACTTCATATTTGACCAGTAATAATAAGTCTTGAGGTCCCGATACATCTTGTTGCAGCCAGGATGAATTGAGAAATTGGAAGTATGGGCTTCTCGTAGGATCTTTGTTCGCAAGGTTACACCGCTCGGTACATACCACCGATTATCATACTTTATCGTGCCATCAGCAGCCACTGAATAGTTCCGATATTTAGGTAAGGTAGGTTTAATCTCAAATCCTTTCATACAGCGTCGCCTTGCTAAGCTTCCTTAATCTGCTCAAGAATAGACGGCATCAAAGTCAGCTTTGCTAATACCACGCCTAATTGTGCTGGAATCATCTATATATCAAGCTCCTGAAAGTCTCTCTGCATGCTCATTATTGCCTCCTTGCGGCTGAGCGCATCCGCGACAATGTTGGCTTTTCCCAAATGATACTTAATCTCATAGTCGTAATCTTTAACAAACTCAAGCCGTCATTGTTGACGCATGTTTAACTCCTTCTGGGTGAAAATATATTTGAGACTTTTGTGATCCGAGTAGATCTCACAGCGATGCCCATATAAATAGTGTCTCCATACTTTGAGAGTGAAGACAACAACTGTGAGCTCTAAGTCGTGAGTGGGGTAGTTCCGTTTGTGGAGTTTAAGTTGTCGGGACGCATAGGCGATAACCTTTCCATGTTGCATAAGAACTCCACCGAGTCCCTTCTTTGATGCATCACAGAAAATACAAAAGTCACCGTCCTCTGTTGGTAATGCCAACACCGGGGCAATTGTCAGTCTGCGCTTTAACTCTTGGAAGTTGTTCTTGCAATTGCTGGACCACCAGAATCGGACGTTCTTCTTGGTCTGACTGGTAAGCAGTAGAGCGATTTTTGAGAAACTATCAATAAAGCGCCTATAAAAACTGGCTAGGCCCAGAAAACTCCTTACTTCACCAACTTTTTTCAGCTGCATCCAATTTACCACTGCCTTTATCTTTGTCGGGTCTACGGAGATACCATCTTCAGAGATTACGTGGCCAAGAAAATCGACCTTGTTCAACCAGAAGTCACACTAAGAAAATTTCGTGTACAATTGATGCAGGCTAAGAGCAAATAAAGCCACCTGTAGATATTCACAATGCTCCGCCTCCAAGCGGGAATAGACCAGAATATTGTCAATGAAGACGATAATAAATTTATCCATATAGTCTCTGAAGACCCTGTTCATCAAATCCATGAAGGCCGCCGGGCGTTGGTCAAACCGAAAGACATCACCAGGAACTCGTAGTGCCTGTACCTGGTACGAAATGCAGTATTTGGTGCATCATCGGGTTTAACCTTCAACTGATAATAGCCTGATCGAAGGTCAATTTTTGAGAATACCCATGCACCGCCCAACTGGTCAAACAGATTGTCGATCCTTGGTAGGGGATACTTGTTCTTAATCATCGCTTTGTTTAGCTCCCTGTAATCGATGCACATTCTAAGGGTTCTGTCATTCTTCTTGACAAATAACACCGGTGCGCCCCTAGGAGAAAAACTTGGCCGAATAAATCCCTTGATGTCCAGTTTCTCCAATTGTACTTTCAACTCCCGCAGTTTGGCAGGCGCCATATGATACGGATGTTTGGAAATAAGATTTGTACTGGACTATAAGTTGATCTCGAATTTGATTTCACGGTCTGGGGGGAAACCGAGAAGATTGTCGAGATAAACATTTGGGAAGTCACATACCACTACAACATCTTCCAACTTGGTCTCAGTGATTACGGTAGTATCAATTACATTGACCAGAAATCTGTCTCATCCGTTCTTCGACAACTTGTCTGCCTTGAGTGCAGAGATAATGGTAAACTTCCCTTTCTCCTTGGTTCTTTTGAAGGTGTGCAGTTCACGACTTAGAGGACCAAAGCAAACCTCCTTTTTCTTGCAGTTGATGATCACGCGTATTTAGATAGCCAATCCATTCCCATTATGACATCATAGACTTTTAAATCCATGATGATTCAATCAGCCTAAAATAAACGACCATTGATGTCCACTGCACAAGCCTTGAGCATTCCGTTGGTAATCAAACGATCACCGGAAGGCAACAACACGTGATGCGTGTAACTCATGCTATTGGAGAAACAATTTGCTAGTTCACAAAATTTTGTGAAAATAAACGAGTGCATAGCACCTGAATCAAATAGGACGTAAGAAGCACACTTGTTTACATAGATTGTCCCTGCCAAGGTTAGGTAAGTTGTTTATTCTTCGGTAAAATTTCCTATTTCATCTAGGGGAGGAAGCAATCATAATATATGAACAATCCTTATTTAAAATGAAGTGTACATGCTACCAGTGCTAGCTTATCGTTGTCTTCGATCTCGTACATAGCAAAAACTCGCGGGTCGGATTGGGCAATCTCTGGCTTTATGCCTCAGTTTCCCACAAGAAAAACATTT
This sequence comes from Begonia loranthoides, assembly GCA_022433065.1. Classification (NCBI taxonomy): domain Eukaryota; kingdom Viridiplantae; phylum Streptophyta; class Magnoliopsida; order Cucurbitales; family Begoniaceae; genus Begonia; species Begonia loranthoides. Next base: position 43,112,681 of record CM039468.1, on the reverse strand, counting down.
CTCTGAACCAGCCAGGCATTCTCCTCGATACACCCTCTGGCATTTCGGACAGGCATTATATTGAGGGATGTTGGACGCTTGTGTCATCGGCTTTTTATCTAGCCTCTGCTGTGCTTTGACTTCAGCAAGTCTTTTGACTCCCTGACCCATTGAGGGACCACTTCGTGATTACTGGGTGGGAGTAGCCTTCCACGTTTTTTGGTTAGCTTATCTCTGCCTCTTCACCCCTTCCATAGCCAACGCTTTTGACACCATTTTTGAATAAGTGACACCCTCAGTGCCGATCCCGATGACTCCCTCTTGGAATTCAAATTTTAGCCCTTACACAAAATGTTGGACCTTATGCTCTTCCGTCGTCACCAGATGGCGAACATAATGGGATAGGGCCTCAAACCGCTAGGAATACTCTATCACGGTTCCTATCTCGCGCACAAGCATGAATTCCGTCAGTTTTTTAGTGCGAATTGTATGGTTGAAATATTTCTCGTTAAACAGATCTTTAAAATATTTCCAAGTGAGAGCTGTCACATCACGGGAGGCCTTGATTGTGTCCCACCAAAAACGTGCCTCATGGATTAGGTAATACATGGCACATTTAACTTTTTCTGCCTCGCCAATCTCTGCATTGGTAAACTTGTCCTCCACAAAGCGTATCTACTCCTCGGCCCCCGAAATGTTAGAGACGTCCCCGTTGAAGCAGGGCGGCTTGAGCTTTTGAAATTTCACCCACCTGGCTTCCCTCTGAACTGGTTGAATCGATAGAGGTCGTTGTTGATTCCCATCGCCATTCCCGTGGTTTTGTCCCATAAATCTCTCTGTGAAGCGGAAATGATGCTCCTTAAACTGAGACAATCTCTCCATCTATTGGGACTATTGATCCACAACTGCGGCTATGTGCGCTCGAGAGTCTCGTCCCGGTCGGGGTTCTCATGCCGATCAGGTGCTTAGGGTATTCCCTCTTCATCACCCAGCATATTCCCTCTTCCCTTCCTAGCCATCTATAATCTCCTATGAGTCCACGTCACAAGGTAGAATAATAAATTTTAAGGGAAATATTTTTGTCAGGTGCATCAATTATATACATTTCTACACTATGGCGTAATTAATTTAAGAGAGCTATTCCAAAATATAATAGAAAACTTACAGTTGGAGGAGCATAGCCCGACGAGTCTGGGTTATCCATGGTGAAACGCACAAGAGTAGTATGGCTCTGATACCAACTGCAACTACCCAGATTTTTCTTCTTTATCTTTATTTCCTCTTAAAACATGTGTTAAATTTTAAAACTTAAATTTATAACAAAACTTTGAGAAACAACTAAAATCCTTATTAAAAATCCTTTCAAATTAAGAATCAGAGTTCTTTCCTAAAAAATCCGATCGTCACTCAAAACTCGTTATATTAATCATTTAAATTGTGGAAGACTATAATTACAAAATTAGCGGAAACAAAAACAAAAATATTACTTAAAACATTAATTAGAGTTCAAGCTTAAAAACGTAACCTACTTAATACCAAAAATAAGGGTTAAAGCAATGACAGTGTTTCACAAAAATGTGTTTGTTACTAAACCCTTACAAAATAGATACTCTCTCATTTTCTTGAATCATACTTCTACTCGGGTCGTGTTTCCTCCGGATACACCACAGGCTCCACGGGTAAGGCCTCCTCCTCTGCTCCTGGTACAACCATCTCATTTTCTACATCACAAGTAATGACGTGAGCCTAAAGGCCCAGTAAGGAAAAGAGTTCAATGCAATATGTTATGTCTCTCTTTAGTTTTCCTTTGAAATGAGGGCCACCCAAACCAATCTTTTCTTTACGTTCATTTGTTCGTTCTTTGCTCGTACTTCAAGTTGGAGATTGGGGGATTTTCTCTTGCAAATGGAATAGTTAAACAGATTTAACCTTTTACTTGCAACTAGAACTCCCGTACCCAACAAGGGAGGGGATTCGGCTAGTTGCAGACTAGACCTGCTACCCATTTACCCCCAACTCCCTTTTCTTTTCTTTTCTTTCATTTTCTTATCGTTTTTTCTTTCTCAATGCATGTGAGTACCACCCCAAGGTGGCACTTCCTATTTGTTTCTATTTGCATGATGCATGATGACAATTAAATAGTGCATACACGGAAAGTAAATAACAATACTTTAAAGGGAATGAAAAATCAATAAATGAATAATTGAATTGCAGAATTTAAACACATAAAGAGAATGAAGGGCATACTTGAATAAATACATGGCAACTATAATAGAAACGTATAAAAAGGGCAGTTAGAGCATGATATTAAATTGAGATTATGTTAAATAGAGATTATACAGCTAAACATGCTAAAGTACAATTAATTTACAGCTAAACATACTCGAATAGATTTATAATGCTCGAATTAGGTAGTTAACTAGTAACTATTAGACGTGGTCAATTAAATATTAATTTCATGCTCAAATTGGTTAATTAAATAATAGTTAATTAAACATGCTTGGTTTAGTTAATTAGAATAATAGTTCATTAAACATGCTCTAATGGGTCAATTAAGAAATAATCGACTTAAACGTGTTTGCGTTCTAATTAACTAAACATGCTAAATTAAATATCAGTTAATTAAGCATGCTTTTGAACAACGAAGATTAAACATGCTCGTAGAGAGGTCAAGCAGTGATAAGGAGTTAATTAGACATATTGTTAAACAACGAATAGCGAAGGTGTTAACATGCTTTTAAATGACGAACATAACAGCGAATATAACAGACAAACATAACCGTGAACAATGGGCGAACATAATAGTAAATATAACGGCAACAAAAGTATTATATCTAACATACTTAGAGAATAACCAACGATTATAACAACAGTGAAATTATTACAAATAACATGCTTATTACGGAGAATAACGATGAACAAGTAAAGGATAATCATGCTCAAAATAGAATAAATCATAGAACAAAACCACATTGAAGGAGTTAACGTGCTTCTAAACAATGAACATAACAACAGCGAAGGTATTATAATGAAAATGCTTGTCACAGAAAATCAAACAGCGAACGTAACGACAACGAAGGTGTGAACAACATGCTTTATACAAAAACTAAATAATGACCAACATGTTTTATACAGAGCGCCAACAATCCAGGTGATACCACTACTAAGACAATAACGTATATCACAAATAAAACACGGAGTCTAGGTCGTTCATTCTTAGCATTCACCATAAAATCCTTAGTTCATGATTCTACTCTACCAAGTTTAACACTACCAAGCTTTCCTCCAGTGGATGTAAATCAACTATTAAGCAAGCATTAAAAAGGGGGTCACCATAGAGCAAAGCATATAAAGAAAAATACAGGAGTTTAAAGCATTGAAATGTAACAAAAAAGTAAAGGAAAAGAACACAGGATTTTAAGGCATCTAAGGAATTTACATAACTCTAACCACAACAAACTACACGCACACACACTTTACTTGTGGGTAGGGCCTCCAAATGGCAAAGACACACCCAATTTCCTACCTCAGTTTTGAAGAAAACTAACAGGGACAGCAGAAATTCCTACTCCCAGCACCACCCATGCCCTCTGGAAGAGAAAGAAGCTAAACGTAGAAGGAGAGAACACAGAGGGAAGAAAAACCAATTGGATGCAGGAGAGGCAGGCTGGAGATTAAAAGAGAGAGCTCACCTGGGGACAACCGTACACCTAGGAGAGGTAGGAGGCAGCTTTACGTGGGTCTGGACCTAGAGGGGACCATTTCGTGTCGGGGGAGGGTGCGTATCAAAAGATTACGCGAAAATTTTCTGATTTTAAATCCTTATTTGTCGCAGATTTGTGATGATTCGGACGAGTACGGACATGCTGGTCTCGTTCGCATTCGTCTACACGTGTAAAATTTCTAAGGCAGATTTGTGTTTAGGGACGAGAAATGGCGTCCTTGTTCTATCCATACCGTTCGAATGCGACATTCGGACGCGATATGGCGCCCGCAAACAGAGGCCACTCCCGTCCGGAGTTGTCCCAACTTGCCATTCGGACGCGATATGGCGTCCACATCTCACGTCCGCATCGTCCGAAGGTGTCCAGGGTTTTGGATAGATTCAAACCGGTCGAGCCCGCCTGCATTCGGGCTCGTCCGAAACTCCACGACACTGGTGAAGTTAGGACGCAAAATCATGTCTTGAGTCATCCCAAGGCTCAGGGGTGACGTGCAATGCACATGCAGATGACTTTTCCCGTCTTCATGTCGTCCGCATAAGCCAAACTATCATTTTCTTCACATTTTCCTTCTAAACTTTAGTCCCATGATATTTTCCCCATATCATAATTTAACAAGTGTAGATATGCAATGTAATATATATTTATCTCCAATACTTGATTAAATCGCGTACACGAGAAAAATAGTATCGGGGTATTGCAGAGTCACTCAACCTAGCATTTCTGTTAGACTCGTTTTCGGATCATGAAAGAACTTGTTGGCCGTCATAAGGATATGTTTTCTCTATGTCTTGTGGTAATAAATAAGCATTTTGCAAAATTGTGTTATTTGTTTTTGTGTTTGCATTTGTTTTTTCTATAATGACAAAGCTCCAACACCATTTATTAGAAAAAAAAAAAGGATGATATCATCGTTCAAAAACTTACACTAACCGACAACTATCATTGTTGAAACGATCATCTCAGGATGATTCCCGACTTTGTTATGCTAAAATAAACATATTTAAAACCCTAGTATAAAAAAAATTACCAATAATCTTCTAACCAACAACAATGTTAGAAAATGTACACTAGAAAAAAGTAAATACCAAAATTCATCTTCCCCTCATTCAAATAACGCACAGATCTAGCAATGCCTCCTTTCACATTTGTTCTATCTCTTCTCTCCTGTTTTTGACTTTGCAATGCCTCCTTCACATTCAAATAACACACAGATCTAGCAATGCCTCCTTCAAGAAATGGTCAAAACCTGATGATTTCACGCATGAAATTGTCCACGTTTACATCTTATGGGGGACACTAGTCTTTCAATTTGTTCTCTCTCTTCTTTTTGTATGTGCATATACATAATTATTGAAGAGAAGAAATACCAAAAATCAGTTGGAAGTTTCGTAACAACAAGAGAGCAGAGGATGAGATGAGACGAGGGATGGATGCAGGACTCTCGTTCATTTGAAGAAATTACTTCTTTAGTTTGCAACATACAACGTACGTTATTACTACATATTCACAAAGATTTGGGAAAAAGCAAAAAAGCATTTTGAATGTTTCAAACCACACCCAATTAATAGACAAATTATAAAGGAAAAAAAAATGAAGAGCTTCATCATCGTGCACAGAGCAGAGGACCGTCAAACGGACAGACCACGGCAGATTTGCACTAGCAAATAGGGATTGGCGCGCCATTCCAGTCTCTCAAGCAGGCCAGAATAGGGTCGATTAGTTTTCCCTCGCACATTGCCGTGAACACGACGTCGCATTCTTCTCCCGGAGACTTCACCTTCTCCCCTGTCAGCAGCCCTGTTCCCAGCTCTTCCCTCACGAACTTATACAATGGGTACGATCTGCAGTTCTTTATCTGGTTTCCAATGGCGGCGTTTCCGTTTTCGATTGCCACCCTCGTCGCTTCAACTTCTTTCGGCAGAATCGCCAGCAACTCCTCTTCAAATGCAGTGATTTTTTGGAAGACCGAAGTGCTTGCGTTCTTCTCGCCTTCTCCGTTGGTGAGGGCGTGCTCCACGAGAACTTGTCTGAGCTTCTGCATTAATGGGTAGTTTGCACTGCAAGGGTCGTCAATGTAAGCGAATACATATTCTCTGTCGACGACTTTGAGCAAGTCCTTCTCGCAGAATCTTGATGGGTGGAGTTGTCCGTTAGCGCCGGTGGTTAGAACCCTCTTGGCAACTTGACTGACTGTGTTCTTCACTGTGTTCTTCAAGTTCTCCTCCAAATACCTCAAATCAATCGCTTGACAAAGAGCAATCAGGAAGGTGGAGGACATCAATTTCAAAATATCGACGGATTCAGCTGTTTTTCTCGACGATATCAGGCCAAGAGAGTTAACGTCTTGATTGTGTTGCTCTGCACTTTGGACATGGCTGGTTACGGGGTTTGCGAGGTACTGAAGCTCAGAGCAGTACGAAGCCATGGCGATTTCGGCTCCTTTGAATCCATAATCCAAACTAGGGTTTCTACCCCCAGAGAGATTCGAGGGTAATCCATTGTTGTAGAAATCATTCACCAATTCAGAAAATTGGGCGAAAATGAGCTTCCCAATTGAAGCAATGGCTAGACGGGTATTATCCATGGACACTCCGATTGGAGTTCCTTGAAAGTTTCCGCCGTGCAAGGCTTTGTTTCTAGAAACATCGATCAGAGGATTGTCGTTAACAGAGTTAATTTCTCTTTCGATTGATTTCGTTGAGAATCGGATCACTTCAATTTGCGGGCCGAGCCATTGCGGCGAAGTTCGGAGAGCGTAGCGATCCTGTTTTGGTTTCTGCAGCGGATCAATTTCGTGAAGTTTTTTGGCAGCTTTAACGTAAGAGCTTCCGTCCAAAATGTGCTCCATTATCGCGGCAGCTTCGATTTGACCAGGATGGTGCTTCAATTTATGGGTCAAATGGTCTGTAAACTCCGGCTTCCCTTGCATCACCTCGGCGAAGACAGCGGAGAGAATCTCCGACAGCACAGCGAGAATATTTGCCTCAAAGAGCACCACTGAAGCCAACCCAGATCCGACAGCGGTGCCGTTGACCAGAGCCAGCCCTTCCTTCGGCTGCAGCTCAAAAAACCCGGATTCAATCCCGGCGCATTCAAACGCCTCTGTAGCAGTGAGCGATTTCCCGTCGGCGCCAACGGCTTTGGCGTTGGGTCTTCCAGTGAGAAGTCCGGCGATGTAGGAGAGAGGAACGAGGTCGCCGGAGGCTGTAATGGTACCGCGAAGTGGCAAACACGGGGTAACATTGCTGTTGAGAAGCTTGGTTATAGCTTCCAGAATCTCGAATCTTATGCCAGAGTAGCCTTGGAGGAGGGTATTGATTCTTACTAGCATGGCGGCTCTGCTGGTGGAGTGCGGCAAAGTGTGGCAAGATTCCGTTCTGCTCCCGAATATTCCAGCGTTCAAAAATCTGCAGCGACGAAAATTCCATTGTAGCAATCAGTAACAGTAATAGAACTAGGATTTCTGCAGCTTAATAAGTCTGATTAGGCCAGTGGCTTTTCTGGGTCGAAAAAGCGATTCTTGGCAGATTGTCATGAATATTCACTTTTTGACGAACAATATATACTGAAGTGTCAACTTTGCAATCATAAGTTTCTATTTTTATTTCTGGAAAATTCTTAAAATCACTAAATTTATAACTATTTTCCAACATTTGTAACAGTTTTTTCATTGAATGTAACTTTCATCTTTCCTCTAAAATCTGACTCACTCTTCCCTGAAAGTAATAGAAGGGTCTCTGAAACTAAAAATAAAACGTTTTAATTTCCATGAAAGACCAACCAGCTCGAGATGACGACTCACCCGAGTTAATTTACTCTCAGTTGGATAAAGCTTTGGACATTTCCATTATGGGTTTTGAAGTTCAAATGTCAATAAAAAAGAAATGTAGCGAAATAGTAAAGAGTTTCACCTAATCAGTTCCTTCTGCAGAGCGCCACCTTCTTTAGTTCTTCTGTGCGAAGTTGCACCAAACCCAGTAGTAACTCCGTAGCTGTCTGTCCCTTTATTCATACTATCCATCACCCAGTCACTGCTCGCCTTCACACCGGCCCTAGCGGATTCCGACAGCTCGACTGATACGTCCGAGCTCCGCCCAGCAACGGCAGCAACCTGCGCGATGGTCAAAGTCTCCCCTCCGAGATTTATCACTGGCCGGCGATACTCAGCTACCATCCTCTTCACCTCGTCCAAGTGGCTCCCACTAAGCGCCTCCACCGCAGCCCCCCAGTTCAAAGGGTCCCGGCTCTTGCACAGGCTCCCCAGTGAACCGTTCTCTGACGATCCATTCTCATGTCCGGCCACCTTAACGTTCTCCATCACTTGAAGCAGGCAGAAACCTCTGAATAAGGGGATCAGTCAATGGATGAGGGAGGAAAAAATGTTAGAATTTCTGCGAAGAGGAAGAAGGTTTAATCCTGAGGAAGGGTAGAGAAGAGAAAGCGTCTTTATAGAAGAAGTATAAGGATTAAGGTGTGCTCGCGGGGTAGGTAAGCATAAGGATGTGGCAGAGGACACACGAGAGTTGGTTGGAATCATCTTTTGACCTCACGATTGTTTTCATCTAACGCTTCGTATTTCGCAACGTGGCTTTCAGTATATCACGACGATCCCCTTAGCCAAAGTCCTACTAGTTACCACCTTCTGATATGACCAGAAGGACGACTTTCGACGGTTGGTGTGGTAGGTGAAGATGAAGAACTTCCCGGGTCGGACTTCTATAACCCGAAAATTTCATCTAATTTTGGAAGCATGATTGTGAATTGTAATAATAACAATTATGACGCATCAACGTCTTCTTAGTGGCTTTCACCTCAGTTTAATAAAGTATAGCTAAGCTGAAGTGACGTTCAACCTAAAAGGATGGATCCTAAAGATGAATGAAAGACTGCTCTGAGCTGATTTCTAATTTGTATTTAAATTGTTAAAATAAAATTAGTCATTTTATTTAATCTTATAATAACTATAATGTACAAAATGATCCTGTTCTTTGTATTTTTATCGTAAAGGAGATCATACAAGGATTTTCATGTAAATCTGTACGTTCTTTCTTTTGTTCTAACTGTGGCTTTTGTAAAAAAAAAAAGTAGGAGCGTAAAATATGAACGCAGAGACAGACAGATCTAGAGAGAGAGAGAGAGAGAGAGCTCTGAGGAGTTGTTGGCCAATGTGGAAAGCCGTCTGCAGCGTATGCTCCATCTATTCTTCTTTCATGGGTAGGTGAGAGGAAAAGTAATAATAAATTAACAAAGCCAAGAGTCTTAACGTGCATGGCCTAAAAAAACCTATAATAATTAAAAAAAGGGTTTTGTTCCCTCAACCACTATACTCCTTTTTACTGAGGGCGAAGAAGAAAGGAAGGAGCAGAAAAGGAAAGAAGGAACAATGGCCACGATTTCTACCTACCCAGCATAGTGATGATGGGGCAGGCTTCAAAACTGAGACCCTACCCGCCAGAAGCGACCGTTGAAAAGTTTTCTGTGATTGTAAAGGTGGGCGACGGTCTTCGTCTTTGACAGTTCCATTCAACATTTCTAACTTTCTTGAACTGGAAAACTCAAAATTAATGGCGAATATAAAAGCCATATTAAAACAGCTTAAACACATACGCATCTGAAGAAGTAGATTTTCTATTCTTTTACAAATATATAAAAGTCAGAAATTATCTCTCAAACGAACGCATAGTAAAACGCCATCTTGCAGGCCAAACACATTTCTGCAAATTAAAAATCTCGTCTTTCTATCTGTTAATGACACAATTCAGGACTAGCAAACACAAAATCTTGGTCCCATGAAAGAAACATATGATCATGGGAATTAAAGGGGGTTTGGTGACCTGTATAAAACATTGAATGCAGGGCAAAGAAGGAGCAACCCATCTCAAATGACAGAATTTAGGGAATATGACAAATCAATTATCGTACTTTTTGATAAATGATAAATCAATTACTCAACTATTTTTGTTAATAAATTAACTATTGAACTATGAAAGAAGATTGCTGCAAACATCGCTATCATGTTTGCCATTAAACGCATTGATTTTGATCCGCGATAGCTCGTGTATTATTCCACCACAAATCAATATTTTTAAAAATAACGTTATAATATTGATGGTCTGTAACAACCCGATCCTAATTTATCCGTTAAACGATGTATTCAACTTTGGAGGAAAGTAATGGCGTAATATATATTTATAGATATCGTCCTTGTACGTGTTAAGTTGTTAATACGTGGAAATAAGACTCGAATAAAAACTTAGTTCAAAATACAAAGGGAATGGACTTGCGGCCTGTTCGGACGCCTGAGGACTACGTTGCGGATGTAGAGTGTCGTTTGCAACACACCTGGAATGTCGCCCTGACTTGGGACGACTTCGGGGACGAGATGACTCGTTTGAACATCTGCGCAATGTGGACTGTCGGACGACCTTGCGGACAATGCGGATGAGGGAGAATGCGTCTGCATCGAATCTGTTTAAGTCTGGAGACTTTAGGACGAAGGTGCGGACGAGAGCAGGACGCATCCGCATTGAATCTGTTTATGTCTGGGAACTTTCAGACGAACCAGATGCCTGTGGACGAGGAGGAACATCTTCCGATTTGAATCTGTCCAATTCTTGGACACATTCGAACGATACATGCGGATGTGGACTAGCGTCCGGACCTGGCCTACGGACGGTACGGACGAGAAGGGGACGCGGTTTCCCGTCCGAAATCACAAAATTGCCTAAGGAATTTGGCCTTGCAGACGGCCTGCGGACGAGACTAAGTCATCTGGACTTGTCCGAATTGCAGCAGATCAGTGACAGAATAATTTAAAACCAGAACGAAAACGATGCGAAACCAATCAAAAATGCAACTCGACGCCTCTCACTCCCATGATCCTGACCTGAAGAGCCTTGTCTCCTGCTCCTCCCCCTGCCACTCGTACGATTGTCCCCAAGGTGAGCCTACAAATCATTTCCAGCTTCTCCCTCTCCTTCCTCATTGTTCTGGTTTGGAGGTTTCTTCCTTGAGAGGCTGCTGCGTGAAGTGTGTGGGTGGAAGGGAAAGCTGCTGTCCGTGTGAAGACTCTTATACAAGGTAAGGTTATGGGTGTGTCCTTCACTTGAGGAAGCCCTACACCCAAGTATATGTGTGTATATGAGTGATTATTTTGTTGTAGAGACTTTGTAGATATAGTTGCCTTAAAGCTACTGTGAAGGTTATCTGTTGTACATTACTAGTTGCTCTAACTCTTCCGTTTTCCTTTAGATGCCTTGTTAGTGTTGTGCTTCCTTATAATAAGTGCTTATATCTATGTGAAAGCTTGATTAAGTTGAATAAATCAGAGAAGGGATGTCAAAATGGAAGAGAAGTGTGAATGAATGGCTAACGGAGTTCCAACGTCACTAATAAGGGTGGCTTTATTTTGTGGTTTCCTTATGAGTAAACTCACGCTTAATAACTTCCATGTATAAGGTTTATTTAGCATGTGTTCACCATTTCATTTCATTTTCATTACTGCTCATAGACGATATAGATATTTGGAAAACATGACTGACATTATTTCATTTCCGCCATTCTTATTATTAGCATCATCTAATAAGCATGTTTTGCTGCCTGCGTTCCTTGCTGTAGCTCTAGTCATTGGGAAGTAAGTTTAATGTTATTTCATTTTCGTTGAGATCTATTGTCAACTATGCTCATTATAAGGCTTATTTCACTGCTCTGTTTCAATATTGTCAATAATATTTAGCATGCTTAATGGTTATTGTCGCTGTATATTAATCGTTTAGAAAACACGTTTCGTTACCCTGCCTGTGGCATTCACTGTTGTATATTAGTTGTTATGACTTTTGCAAAGTTATTTAATTAAAACATGCTTGGTAGATTATGTTTCTTTGTTGATAAAATCGATTTAAAATATGTTTAGTTGTACATATTTTCCATCGCTCTGTTTTAGTGATCAAAAGCATGCTTAGTGGTTTACATACCTATTGTTACGTTCGATTAGAAGCATGAGTAGTTGTTCGTAAATTTTCTGCTGCTATATCCCATTTGAAAACATGCATAGCAGTTCGTATTTTTGCGGTTATGTCCAATTAGAACATGCTAGATGGTTCGCAAGTCCCACTGTATATTCCCTTTAAAAGCATGCTTAGTCATTTACAATTTTCGCTATTTTATTCGATTAAAGCATGCTTAGTCATTTACGATTTCCGCAATTATATTCGATTAAAGCATGTTTAGTCATTTACGATTTCCGCTATTATATTCGATTAAAGCATGCTTAGTCATTTACGATTTTCGCTATTTTATTCGATTAAAGCATGCTTAGTCATTCACAATTTTCGCTATTTTATTCGATTAAAGCATGCTTAGTCATTCATAATTTCCGCTATTATATTCGATAAGAGTATGCTTGGTCAATTATAATTTCTCCTGTTATATCTAATTAAAGTATATTTCTGCTGCCTCGTTTAGTCGTTAATAGCGTGTCTAGTTCCACTTGTAATTCTATGTTGTTTGTTTTTTTTTCGTTGAGGCTACATGTGAGCACGCTTTATTACTCGTTCTGTTTATTACTGTGAATTCCTCTAAAGTATTTTCCTTTACTTTCATATATGTGCTATTTGATTTAGAAGTGCTAAGTTGTATTCACAATAATAGAAACCAAGTTGGAGGTACCCCCTCAGGGTGGTACCCACATGCATGAGTGAGGAAATGCTAAGAACAAGAATGTTCGAGATGGGCGGGATACGCCCATCACCTAAGAAACCCTCCCGGCGGGATACTTCGGGAGAGAAGAAATCCTGAAGGCAGGATATGCCAGAAGGCGGGATACGCCAAAAAGTGGACGAAAAGGGGAGTTGGAGGGCTGATGGGTAATGGAGCTAGTCCGTGGCTAGGCAAAGCCCCCAACTTTGACGGGAACGGGGACCTAGTTGTAAGTAAAAGGTTAGCTCTGGCCCACTATTCCATCCCCCATGACCCCTCCAATCTCCACCTCGACGAGTATAGAAGGAACGAAGAATGAACGTAATGAAAAGAATTTGGTTTGGGTGGCCCCCATTCCAAGAAGAATTTAAAGAGAGATATGCATAATTGTTTTCCCCCATTTCCTTACTGGGCGAAAGCTCACGTCCTTACTTGTGATGGAGGTAATGAGGTAATTATGCCAAGAGCTATAGAAGAGGCCTTTCCGGTGGAGCCTGCGGCATATCTAGAGGAAACGCGGGTTGAGTAGTAGTACGACATCATCAAGTTAAAGAAGAAGAAGTGGTTTGAAAAGGGTTTAACGTCAAACATGGTTTGTAAAGGTTAATTTTTACTTTTTTTTTCAACCATGGTTAGACACTTACTAGGATTTCGAGATTTTTATTTAACGTTGTTTTGTGACGCTTCTAAAATTATGTTTCTGCTAATCTTATTAATCGTAATTGTCTTTTTGAATTAAACCAGTTGTTTTTAGTAAGTTGGTAACACTAGGATTTTCTCGGCACTCTGATTTTAAATGTCAAATGATTTCCAATTGACATTTCTTCAAGTTTTAATTAACGCTAAGGTTTTTCAACGAGTTTTTAAGATAAGTAAGAATTCGGGTCGTTACATGGTCCACTACAGATCATATACGATCCACCGCAGATTGATTATGATCTGCAGCAGGTTGATAATGATCCACCGCAGATCATTGTGCCTCGTTCTGCGTTTTTGTTCCACACAGTTTAATTGATACCAATAGATTCTCGTGCAAAGAAAATACCGCTCAAGTGAAAAGGTGGTCCGTCGTAGACTCAGCTGCAGCCTCAGATAGAAATGAAGAACTTGGGTCATGAACAAAGTCGGATTACAACCGATCTCATTGCCAGTCAGTTGCACCGCAATGTTTCCACCGTGGTGAAAGGTGGAGCACCCGCGGCGGAAGGTGCAACAACTGCGGGTGAAGTTGGAGGACCCGCGACTGCCCCTGTTGGAGGAATTGAAACATAAGCCGAGGTTGGAGCACAACCTCAACCTCAATTTTAACGTCAACCTAAAAATCGACCGGTAGCAAGTGCGTTGGTCTATTTTAAACCCATTACAATGGTTTTCTACTCCCCACTCTTCAGAACAGTTGACGCGAAGGAACGGTATGGAGCTGATGTTAAACACCATTCAATTATTGTTTCTAGAAGAGTAGACTTTGAGTCATTGACTGAATTCAAAACTGAAGATTGTTTGAGGGGGCTAGCTTAGCTGGTTTATTTAGATTGGGTGGAAGTTACTGTGAGCGGATTGTCAAACTGTTTCATGCAAATTTGAAATTGTCCACTCAACCATTAGAGGTCTGGACTTACATGTTTGAATAGCAGTTGAGGCTAACTCCCAATGATATTAACGTATTGCTTGGATGTTCAATGAAGAGACCAAGCGATCACTATTATCATGTGTCTTGGGAGTCACCTTTCATCAGACGAGAAGAAGGATTGACAGTGCTTAGATTGTTGCACCGTGATCTCGAGATTGGAGCGTACAAGAAGCCAAAGTCCAATGACTTGAATGTCATAGCCCAAGTGGTCCACATCATCATGACGGACACCGTTTACTCTCGGGATGGACATCGAGCCTGTGTTAGCTGCATGGATTTCTATTTGCTCAAGAAGGTGTTCAAAAGTAAAAAAGTGTACATCAACTTTGTTATTTTGAGTCACATATATGAGGTGCTCAACAACCTGCCCATGAGTCTGCCATTCAATTGACTAATCCTGAGGATTATTGAACATTACGGGGTACGGATCTCGGAGGAGGAGCCAAGAATCAAAGAGAAGGCTATGGACGTCCACAACAAATTGAAAGTAAACTAAATGAGGCTCAACAATGTTGAAGGGGTATGGGTATGCAAGACTCCATCCAATTCCGCCCCGAAGAAGTGAGCTACAATGTCCCAGCTACCAGCCCCCCCTTAGTTGTATGGCCTCCACCCCCCTCAGTGGCTCAGCCCTCAACCCCCTCGGAGGAACAACCTCGAGCCCCCTTAGAGAAATAGCCTCCAGCATCGCCTCTGTAGAACATGGCAGATGATGTTCTGCAAGTGATGACTCCGCCCCCTTCTCTGATATCTCATTTTACTTCGATGCTTGAGGAGATGTCCAGCTGGATGCGCAGGATGGAAAACCGACTTGTCTGAATGGAGGAGCTCCATAAAATGGGGCTAAGCAAAATACAAATAATGGAGGAGTACCATTAAATGAGCCTGCTCCAAATGCAAAAAATGGAGGAGCGAGCAAAGGAGTACCATCATGAGATGTTGACAGCATTGCATAGAATGGGGCAGCAAGCAGCCCCTCCACCATCATCTTTAGCAGCCTCTCGAGCAACCCCTCCAACAGCCTCTTTAGTGGCCTCTCCATCATTCTCTTCAGCAATGGAAGGCACATACTGCTTGTAAGTTATTTACTTTTTATGTAAACTCCATTATTTACTTTAATTGTATGCGTCGTAATAACGTGTTTGAAATTTGTAGCACCATTGCCCTTAGAGGCAAACTTGCTCCTCGTGTCATGCTTGGCAAGGTGCAGGAAACAAATGCGTCGGGTGGATCGCAGCCTCCGCCACTTAAAACTGTGCATGTGGTACGTCTTTGATTTGGTTATCTACGTGTGTCTGCACTTGTTCATGTCTTATTAGTCTGACGGTTTCTTGTTAATGTTTTTTGCAGCCACGTGAATTGATGGATCTTTTCAAGAAGCTTGTTGCTGGAAATACTTGGAAGAACCTAGAGACGTGCGCAATTCTTTCAGGAAAAATTGTTCAAATGAGTACACCATCACTGAGATCATCTTCCCATAGGAAGAATAGACGAAAAACACGTTGAGAATTATGTTCTATTACATTAAGTAGTTTAGAAGGTGTTATCTTAGTACTCATCTGTGTGTTACGTTCTTTGTATGCAGTGCCATGCGGTGACCGAAGAAGAATACTTTCAAATGAAAATCGTTCCTTACAATAGGGTGGATTCACGTAAGTAAATTTCTCGCTTTGCCGATTTGTCGTTTCTGTTTCAACAGTTCTAATGTGTGCTTCCTTTGCATTTCAGTCACACCTAAAGCAACTGTGCTTTATGTCATCTGTTGACCTGCACACTCACTACCCTTACCAGTTGTTGTTGCCTAAAGCAATTTCGATCTTCGTAGCGCCAACTGACAAAGAGTGATATATCTTTTCCCTTGTGTAGATTCATATTGTTTTCCGCTTATGTGCTGATTTTTTCCTTTGCATTTCAACCCGCACGACATCTTTCAGTGTACGAGTGAAGGGTTGAGGGTGATCCAATATTGCAAGAAGAAGGATGCCTTCCACCATCACAATGATGTACTTGCGAAGGGTCTGTTATTCGCCAAAGTGTCCAACGTATACGTGGACCCGCAGCTGTATTTTGAGATCACGGATTTGCAGAAGAGACCTTGTAAGAAGGCGGCTTAAGGTAGTTGAGATATGTAGGGATACAGATTAAGATACTAATTTTGTTGTACATGATAAAAAATTACGTTGATGTTTATGTTTTTTTTTTGTTTACTTGGATAATATCTATTTGGAAAATATCTAGCTTGGATAATATATAGTTTTTGATAATGTCATAAGGGAGATAGACTAAAAACAGGATAAACTCTTGCACAATTTTCAATTTTTTGAAAGAGAAATTGAATCAAACCATTTCATTCATGATCAACAAATAACTAATATATTCATTGCAACAATTTAAGCAACCTGTGCATAACACCGAAATATACAAGGCAGAGGAATTCTGTCCTTCTGCCGTAGAAAATTGACATTATGTTGTTAAAACATGTCGTTCTGCTACGGAATAGCAGAATGACAACTTTTCACGGAGGAATGATAACTTTCCGGGGCAAAACGTCAGCATGGTCGATCAAAAAGTGAAGGCAATCGAACAGCTAAAGTACAGATTCAAAATTTCGTTTATAGATTCAAAATGAAGTGCATATTTAAATTTCATTCATAGATTCCAAATGAAGTACCGATTAAAATTTTCATTTACTGATTCAAAATGAAGTACATATTTAAAATTTCATCATTAATTCAATTACAACTATATCGTGCATATGTGCATTATAAACACAAACCAAAATATCCATCCCGTATTCTTCATTTCTGCAGCCTTCTAGGACGTCTCTACATTACAATTGTGGTTGACGACAACAAACAGAAATAAACACGAATATGGATCTTAACCTTCTTTAATTAGAGAAGACAACACACAATTAAAGTGACTATTAACAATGTGTCAAAACCAGATATACATCATCTACAATAGTTTATTCGAGGTTCTACAATAGGTTACCTCAATACACTATTGTAGATGATGTATATTGGTTTCGACATATAGTTAATAATCAATTTGATTGTGCGTTGTCTTCTCTAAACAAGAAAGGTTAAAGTCCATATTTGTGTTTGTTTCTTTTTCCAGACCTTGGGCATCTTACTCCTACATAACATATTGCAAATAAAATTATCATAGTTTAAAACGTAATACATGATAACGTAAACGTAATAATGTACTCATCTACATCTCGAAAACTATGTTAGGAACTGTCTCGGGGATTGTCTTAGGAACTATGTCGAAAATGTCTCTAGGGCTATCTTGAGGACTCTATGTTAGTTTTTAGATTCCTTTGTACGACGGAATTACCGATGTGCATAACACCGGTAACGTGCGTAACCTACGTATCATGAAAAAAAAAATTTTAACATGAAGATAAAGTGTATCGATGTTATAATATATTAATAATAATATGAATTTAAAATCTTTGTTTAGATCTAATTTAAAAGATTAAGAATATTATCTTTTTAGCTTACTTCACAGGGTACAAAATCAACCTTCGATCTTCTTCGTCAATCCTTCTCACCTCGAATAAGAACGTGTGAGCGTGATGAACGTAATAAGATCACACTCAATTTATGATAGATCGTATTCTCAACACATGAGACGATCTATTTGGATTGAGAAAACGCTTTTCTAAAGCCAACACGGAAGACTCACAAATTTACTCTCAAAATGGATTCTTCAATCTCAAAGATTTTTCAACCCCTCAATGCTAATGAGTTTGGACCTCTATTTATAGTGGAACAACTCCATAATGGTCATTATGACAATTAGAGAAAACCACTACAAATATTAATCTCTCATTTAAATTATAATACATTTATAACAAAAATGTTATGGAAAACAAAAGGTCTTGTCACCATGGCTCAACACTTGACACTATGACATTAACTTATTAATCTCCCATTTAAGTTATAATACATTTATAACAAAAATGTTATGGAAAACAAAAGCTCTTGTAACCATAGCTCAACACTTAACACTATGACATTAACTCAAATTTGATATCAACCCCAATTTGACATTAACTCAAATTTGACAAAATCCATTTTAAAAATTATTTTCAAAAGTTACTTTATATTTGTTAATTAATTGAATAATCAATAATTCAATTATTTCATTTAATGAAATATAACAAACATATTAACTATGACAACTTTTGCCATTTTGTCTTAGTTAATTGAATAATCAATAATTCAATTATTTCATCTAATGAAAAATAATAAACTTATTATTGAGTGTATTAAATAATTATTTAATCTCATTTGTTCATTTTTCTATTATTCGAATAATGATATAAGGTGACGAAGGGACCGATGGACCTATAGTTTTAAGCTCCAATAATATTTTGTTAATTAATATAAACTCTTTATATTAATTAACATAATTATTAACTCTAAATTAATTCCACTAAATACTTATAGTTGAATTCTAAAAACTATATAGTATATTTACTTTAAGTAATATCCATTGATATAGTTATTACATATGTATTAACCCTCTATTTAGATTCATAATAGAGCTAGGTTTATAATCCGTTAACCTCTCATATTGCGTCTTTATCCTTGACTACCATTAGTTCTTGATTGAATAATTAATTCATAACGATTATGATTTGAGCGCTAATTATTTTATCATTAAACTAACAAACAAAGGAATCTATAGAAATGGATTTCATTGTATCAATATTAACATTCCTAGCTATTCATTTTAATTCACTCCCAATATACAAGGTATACGAATTGTAAGTCGTAGAAAACTTTACCGAGTAAATTAAAGAATAAATTAAAATAAAATAGGAGTTTGTTAATTACAACGAATTAAGATCATGCATATATGACAATCATTATGATAAAATCAATTGTTCTATATTTAACAGAAATTATCATAACAATATAATTTTATCTAGTCCAACCCTATATAATCATATTATATAAAGCATATTTATCTTATATGACTATATATATAGTCGGGTTATGACTATATATTCTTAATGAGATAAATTATGTTTATGACTATGAACTATTTGAAGATTCCATACTTCAAATATAAGTCATTAACATATTTTTGTTATTACTCTATATATTTTATCCCACATATATACAATATATGTAACGACCCTGTTTTTCATTACTTTTTAAAAATGTGTGAAATTTAAAATTTTGTAAGGCAACTGTAAATCGTTATTAAAACATTTTTAATATGAAATCAAAGTGCTCTTCATATAGCCGGACCGTTAACAAAACCTTTTTTGCTTTACTTTGACTTGTTATTAAAATCATGATGATTTTGTAGAAAACCATAGTTATAAAATCTAGCGGAAGCGTAAAAATTACTTTTTCTTTGAAAACGTAGCGGAAGCATAAATAATGTATTTATAAATATTTGAAAACGTTACTTTATCTTTTACAATTGCTCTTCTTAGTTACTCTTTACATTAATTAGCTTGACCAGCCGCAAGTCTCATCCGTGCAAATCCTTCATCAACTGCTCCTAAATCTGTTCGTCATTTTCCTATATCGCAACTTGTAAGCTGTGAGTCAAATGCTCAGTAAGTGATAATATCTATCATAAGACTATATGCAGTTTCAGTTCTCGTCTTTTTCTTATCTTCTTATCTTTTACGTTTTCATCATCGTTTTCGTCGTTTTCTTCTTATCTTTTTATCCTTTGCATTTTGAATCATCATTTTCATCCTTTTCTCCTTATCTTTTGTCCTTTGCATTTTAATTGTTATCTTTCAATGGTCGTTCTTTTCATCGTTGACCTCTGATATAACAGCGATAGCATAATCTGAAAGTCTGCTAATCATTAGTCGTTTGTCCCAGCATAATCCAGGGACCTTGCAACAGAAACGAGCAGCAATGGCATAATCCGAAAGCTTGCTAGCGACGATGACATAATCCGAAAGCTCGCTAGTGGCTGTGTCCACGAAGAACTTAAACGACCTCACATCATATCATTACCGTTCTCTTTTCTTTACTTTATTATGACTTATCATTCTTTCGTTATCGGTTCTTTGTTCGTGATTTGTTTCTTCGTTCACTTAATTACTTTTTATGGCTTATGATTCGTCCGTTATTTGTATTTGTTTCGTTTGATGCTCGTGAATGAATGCAAATTTGTAAAAGCATAAATAAACATCGAAACGTGCTGTAAAAGTAGTAAACAACGAAACGTGCGAATAATAGCTGTAAGCATGCTTTTAGAAACAGTAAACAACAAAACATACTAGTAAAGCGGTAAACAACAAAACATGCATTTAATAACTATAGTTGCTTTAATACGGTAAACAACGAAGCATACTAGTAAAGCGGTAAACAACGAAACGTGTATTTAAAGCTGTAGACATGCTTGGAAAACAGTAAGCAACGAAACATGCATCTCCTATTCTTGCGATGTAGGGTATGAAGATCAAGACACATGTATATCACTTACCTCGATTGCTTAAAGCGCTCAACGCTTATTCGTTATCATTTTCTTCCTTCTTTAGTACCTTCACAATTTAATAATGTTTAATCATTAATCTAATCAATTAATCAACCTATTAATCTCGTCGTCTTTTTCTATATTTGATTCTTTATACATTGCTTACTAAAGTTTCCTAAACGAAACCACTTCGTTAATCATTACTCGGTCTAATAAATTAATCTCGATCGATAGCGTCTAAAACTAAGTTCAACACATAGCGAAGAGCAACATGATTTCACCCATTAATTATCGATCCACAATTCAACTGTTGGTTTTTAGGTTCCCTCGCACGGCGAAACTACCGATGGTCATAACAACGGTAACATGCGTAACCTATGTATCATGAAAAATAATTTTAACATGAACATAAAACGGATCGTTGTTATAATATATTAATAATAATTTGTATTCAAAAATCTTTATTTAGATCTAATCTAAAAGATGAAAAATATTACCTTTGTAGCTTACTTCACACGGGTACAAAATCAACATTCGATCTTCTCTGCCAATTCTCCTCACCTTGAATAAGCACGTGTGGGTGTGATGAACGAAACAAGATCACACTTAATTTATGATAGATCGTATTCTCAACACATAAGACGATCTATTTGGATTTAGAAAACACTTCTCTAAAGCCAACACAAAAGACACAAATTTTTCTCTCAAAATGGATTCATTATTCTTAAAGATTTCAACTCTTTTGCTAATGCGTTTGGACCTCTATTTATAGTGGCATTGCTCCATAATGGCCATTATGACAATTAGAGAAAAAACACCACAAATTCCTCATTAAAGTTACAATTGATTTCATACATTTATAATAAAAATGTTATTTAAAACAAAAGGTCTTGTCACCATGACTCAACACTTGACACTATAACATTAACTCAAATTTGATATCAACTCCAATTTGACATTAACTCAAATTTGACAAAATCCATTTTAAAAACTATTTTCAAAAGTTACTTTATATTTGTTAATTAATTGAATAATCAATAATTCAATTATTTCATTTAACGAAATATAACAAATATATTAATTATGACAACTTTTGTCATTTTGTCTTAATTAATTGAATAATCAATAATTTAATTATTTCATATAATGAAAAATAATAAACTTATTATTAAGTGTATTAAATAATTAATTCATAATTAATTATTTAATCTCATTTGTTCATTTTTCAATTATTCGAATAATGATAGAAGGTGACGAAGGGATCAATGGATCTATAGTTTTAAGCTCCAATAATATTTCGTTAATTAATATAAACTCTTTATATTAATTAACTCTAAAGTAATTCCACTAAATACTTAGAGTTGCACTCTAAAAAACTATATAGTATATTTACTCTAATTAATGTCCATTGATATAGTCATTACATATGTATTAACCTCTATTTAGATTCACAATAGAGCTAGGTTTATAATCCGTTAACCTCTCATATGGCATCTTTATCCTTGACTATTATTAGTTCTTGATTGAATAATTAATTCATAACGATTATGATTTGAGCGCTAATTATTTTATCATTAAACTAACAAACAAAGGAATCTATATAAATGGATTTCATTGTATCAATATTAACATTCTGAGCTATTCATTTTAATTTACTCTCAATATACAAAGTATATGAATCGTAACTCGTACAAAACTTTACCGAGTAAATTAAATAATAAATTAAAATAAAATAAGAGTTTGTTAAATATAATGAATTAAGATCATGCATATATTGTAACACCCTGACTTTTTATATCGAAATTTATTAAGAATAATTGAAAATTTATTTGGGGTATTTGGATTTATCAGATATTATCAAGGTGTTACTAAAGTCATAACCGTTAGGTTTAATTTAAAAGAAATTATTTGTAGCTTAATTAATAAAAATCAATTTTTAAAATATAATTAAGAAATTTAAATTAGACCTTTAATGATCTTTAAACAATATTTAGAATAAGTCAGGAGTTAAGAATTGAGTCCGTTAATATTCGTTACGAATATTTAACATTTAAATATATTTTAAGTATTGAAAAATAATAATAACAATAAATAAAATAAATAAATAAACTTAAAAGGAAAACAAAATTAGGTTTAAGGGTATTTTGTTTGGGTGAAGAAATAGAGAGACAGGGAGAGGCCGAGAACTCCTTCGGCCGAGAGAGCGATCGAGAAGCCGAGATGGAGATCCAGAGAGCGATGAGCGTTTGAGATCGAGTCGATGGCGGCGGAGGAGCTCGATCTCGGGCTTGGGTGTTTGAGTGGTTACTGGCAACGCTGGTCGGCGATTTCGGGCTCGCGGGGGGAAACGTCGGGCTTCGCAGATTTTGTTCGGCGCTGAGAACGGGTTGCCGGATTTGACATCAACCGTCGATGATCTATCGATTTCTAGTCATGTTTGGCGACGATGAATGGTGTGGCGGCGGTGAGGCTACGAGTTCCGACGTTGGGTCGGTTTGCAGAAGCTTAAGTCGGCTGTTCTCGTGTGATTTAGGTAATGAAATTTCCGCCTCTAACTTTATTAGTCTACTGTTATGCTGAGTTTGGTATTTTGGATGGATTTTTGGAGGATGAACGTATGAATTATACCCTGTAGTTGGATTTTGGTGTGGACTGCTGGCCGTGGGTGAAAGAGAGCTGGAGGCCGAGTGAGATTTGCAAGGAATTGGGTCTGCTTTGTCAAAATGGTGAGATTTCTTCCTTGATATTTCGTCATTTGGATGCTGTTTGGATAATGAGTGCTGTTTGGATTGAATTGATGTCTGGAATTTATGTTCTGTGATAGTCTGAGAATGTTGGTTGTGAGATTATTAAGCATATGCCTTACATAACTGGATAAGTTGTTTGTGATAGTTGTTGAAGGCGGAGATGTTATATGATGGGTTGGAGGCAGGTTCTGTAATCAATAACAGTTGTTGTACGTACCAACGATGTTTCCGGATATTGTGGGAATTTAATCTGACGTTGGGATATGTTAGGTTCTGTTTAGGAGTCGGAGAAGTAATTATAGTTTGTACAAGTTGAAATATGATTCATTGATGAGTTGTAATGTCTTAATTTGTGAAGGTATTGATGAAGGAGAAGGATGACGGTTAGGTGCTAAACGCGATATAGCTTTGAGGTAAGGATTTAGAGATGTTTTGGCCATTGAGGCCCTACACCACAAGTATGAGTGGGTGAGTTAGTTTGTTGTTGATAGTGTTGCGAACGTTCTGTAGAATTAGTGTTCTGTGATTCGTTGGTTGTGAATGATGCTCTGTAATTCCTGATTAGGTTCTATGAATGTTCTGTTAGTTGCTGTTGATTGTGTTAATTTTCTAAATGTTAGATGTTAGAAAAGGTTCAATAGCTTTAATGATAATTGTGTGTTTACTCACTGTTAGTATCGGTTTGTGAATGTTAGTTGTTTGATAGTGTGGATGGTTGGCACTCTGTAATTTATTGAGAACTAAGGAATGAACAAATGAAGAGAAAAAGTCTAAGAAGTTAAGATGCACGAACGTTGTAGTTATTTCGGATTTTCATTGTTTTTTTCTAAATGTGGATTGTGCACTAGTTGTGGGATAATAAACTTAGCTTGTCAATATTTATTTCATGATTCCGGATAGAAATCTTCTGGTTTTAGTTTATATAAATTCATTAGTTAATTGCTAATTCATTTAGTTAATGGTTATCGATTAAGCATGCTAATTAAGTAAAGCAAGTACAAAATTAAAAAGCCGATGAACATGTTTAATTTGCTTATTGATTAGTGTGTTCCATTAGCACGTTAAATTAATTGTATGTTAATTAAATGAAGTATCAAGCATGCAATAAACTAAGTAAGATAAATCTTATGTTCTTAAATAGTTAACATGAGCATGTTAGATAAACTAGCAATTATTAATTGGATTCAAGCAATTAAACTAACTAGGAACAATAATTGTATGAGCATGTAATTATTTAGGTTAATTAACTAGCATGTTTAAACTCAATAACTAGCATGTCCAATTTCTCAAGCATGTTAATTAACTTAGGTAATAATGATAGATAATGTAATGATACGCGCTTGATGAATGTAATCGATTGGGATAACTAATAATTGTAATTACTCATTAGTATTGTAATTAACTAAAGAAATTGACTAGAGTAATAATTGTAATTTATTCTTGAGCATGTAAATTAATTAGGATAACCAATGAGATAAATAACGGTAATTGAACCTGAGCATGATTAGTAACTAGGACAAAAGTACGAAATTGACCCTCAAGCATGTTAACTAGGTATTCTTTCCTTTATTGTTGTGAAATATATATATATATATATATGTATGTATATATCAAGCATGTTCCTCGTCGTCATTACTTGTCCTTATGTGCACCTTTGATTTTGGTTGTATCTTCCATTATGTGCTTTACCTTCTTTTATATATGCTTTCATTCACAATTTGCTTTCAATTACTTTATTTCAATGCGTACTTCAATTATGTAACCGATGCTTTACTTTTCTAAAGAGTAGAATGATAAAGAGAATGAAAAGAGAATGAAGTAAACGTGAGTGAGTTAAGGGTTTCATTGACTAAGTGAATGAATGTTTTATGCATACTTTTGTTATTGTCTTATTATATTGCTTACAATAGTTAAGTAGAATAAAAGCATGAAATCAATGTAGGAGCATGTTAATAATTGTTTAGAATAATTGCCTAGAAATATAAACCTAGGAAGCATGTAAATGACTAGGAAAGAGATTTGGATATGATAGTGTCTTGAATTCTCCTTCTGAACTTCGCTGTTTACAAGCTAATATTATGATTGTTTTCTCATGTGTTTTTAACTACCACTGTTTATTATATGCGCTTTCTATTTCAGTTGCTTTCAATTATAGTTATTGTTTTACTTTTATGTTATGCGCACTTCCATTTGTATGAATGTTATATTACTGTGAGACATCATGCATCATGTTAGGTTGAGAACGTATGTTCATGCATCATGTAATAGAAACAAAGTAAGGAGTGCTCCCACGGGGTGGTACTCGCATGCATGGTGAGGAAAGTAAAATGATAAGAAAAGAAAAAGGAAATGAATGAAAAGAAGAGGGAGTTGGGAGGCGGATGGGTAGCAGTCCTAGTATGATAATTAGGAAATGTCCCTACCTTATCGGGAACGGGACCTAGTTGTCCATAGAAGGTTAGGTCCAATCCACTATACCATCCCATATGGGTTCTTCCAATCTCCAGCTCGAAGTATGAGTAAAGAAAGAAAGAAAGAAGAAACATAAGAAAATAATTGGATTGGGTGGCCCCCGTTCCAAATGAACTAAAGAGAGTCACAAGCATATTGCATTAACCCTTTTTTCTTATTAAACCCTTTAGGCTTACATTTACTTATGGTGTAGATGTAAGTACTAGTACGCTATAAAGAATGCATAGATTAGAAGTAGCAAACGATGAACAAAGATAAAGAATGAACAATAGAAAGTAGGGGTGATGGATTTGCACGCTCGAGGGATGCTCATGGCTGGCCAGACATAAAGAGGATAAAGGAGAAACTGTTTTAATTAAGTTAAGTTTTAAATGTCTTGATTAAGTCAAGTAGTAAATTGTATAAAAGTGGTATTTCATTTGCTTAGTATTTCTTTCTTAAATGATTTTAATTACTCTTCCGCTATGTTTTCAAATGGTTTTAGTATTAACGCTTCCGCAAAGTTTTATTACATGGGATTTTTTTACAACGAGTTTTATGAATGGTTGGTAGCGATCCGGTTTAGATGCGCTCTGATTTACTTTCAAAAAGAAAACTCAAAATTTTAACGCATTTCAAGGATTTACGAAAATTCGGGTCGTTACATATATGATCATCATTATGATAAAATTAATTGTTCTATATTTAACGAAAATTATTAGAACATTATAATTTTATCTGATCCAGTCCTATATAATCATATTATATAAAACATATTTCGGGCTATGACTATACATTCTTAATGAGATAAACTATATTTATGACTATGAACTATTTGAAGATTCCATACTTCAAATATAAGTCATGGACTTATTTTGGTTATTACTCTATATATTTTCTCCTACATATATACAATATATATGTTAATATAAAGTTAGCATAAATAACCAATGAATTTTTTATGAATTTTATAAAACATAATATAAAATGTTAACATAATATGAATCAATATAAATTTATTTATATATTATAAAATTGTTCTATTACATTTGTTTGTTGGGTACATTACTGATAACATTCTCCCACTTGCCCTAAAACAAATGAGACATGTCTCTAATCCCTAAGCCCTCTAGATGTTTATCAAAATATTTTGCAGATAACGTCTTGGTGAAGGGATCAGCAAGATTCTCAACTGATGAATCTTTAGAACAGTCACATCTCCACGCTGCACTATGTCTC
The DNA here is from genome assembly GCA_022433065.1 of Begonia loranthoides. NCBI lineage: Eukaryota > Viridiplantae > Streptophyta > Magnoliopsida > Cucurbitales > Begoniaceae > Begonia > Begonia loranthoides. Next base: position 43,085,748 of record CM039468.1, on the reverse strand, counting down.
TTATCACATGATACTTTCTCTTTATATGCTTTGTTCGTTTGTGACTTCTAGGTTCTTTAGCATTCGCCACTGCCCCTCTATTGTCACAGTACAGAGACAATGGTTTATCTATATCTAGAACTACTTTCAAATCACTAAAGAATTTTCTAAGCCACACAGCTTCTTTAGCTGCTTCACAAGCAGCAATGTATTCTGCTTCCATAGTAGAGTCGAAAACACCACATTGTTTTACATTTCTCCAAACTATGGCTCCACCTCCAAGGGTGAACACTGATCCAAATATCAACTTTCGATCATCTGTATCAGTTTGAAAATCAGAATCTGTGTATCTAGTTGGAATCAAATCCCTACCAGAATATGCTAGCATATAGTTTCACATTCTCCTTAAATACTTGAGAATATGTTTGACTGCTATCCAATGATTTAATCTTGGATTTGACTAGAACCAGCTAACTATCCCTACTGCATAACATATGTCGGGCCTCGTGCATAACATAGCATACATCAAGCTCCCAACAGCTGATGCATAGGGGTAATAATGTCTCATATTTTCTTCCTTTTGAGGTGTGTCCGGACACTGCTTTTTAGAAAGAATAACTCCATGTCTAGAAGGTAAATAACCTTTCTTGGAGTTTTGCATCAAATATTTGACAACCATCTTATCAATATACAATTCTTGAGACAAAGCTAACATTCTATTTTTACGATCTCTTATTTGACGAATCCCAAGAATGTAGCTTAGATTTCCTAAATCTTTCATTTGGAATTGCTTAGCTAGCCATGCTTTTATATTTGATAATAATTCTACATTATTCTCAATAAGTAGAATATCATCAACATACAGAACTAAGAAGACCACATGCGTGTCATTGATGATCTTGAATACACAAGACTCATCAAGGCACTGTGTGAACCCATAAGATTTGATTGCTTAATCAAATCTCATATATCATGATCTAGATGCTTGCTTAAGTCCATAAATATACCTATTTAATTTACAAACCTTTTGTTGTGCATCTTTATCTATGAAATCATCTGGTTGCTCCATATAAATGGTTTCTTCAAGATGACCATTTAGAAAAGTCATCTTGACATCCATCTACCAAATCTCATAATCATAATGAGCGGTAATAGAGAGCAATATACAAATGGACTTAGGTATAGCTACAGGAGAGAAAGTCTCTTCATAATCAATCCTTTCCCTTTTGGTATAACCCTTAGCTACAAGTCTAGCTTTGAATGTCTCTACATTCTCGTCCACTCCTCTTTTTCTCTTACAGATCCATTTACACCCTATAGGTTTCACCCCTTCAGGTAGATCTACAAGATCCCAGACGGAGTTGGAATACATTAATTCAATCTCAAGTTTCATAGCTTCAAGTCATGCTTCTTTGTTAATATCTTCCATTGCACATCTAAATGACAATGGATCATCTTTTCCATCATCGGTAACAACAACTTATGCTTCACCTACCTGTCCGTATCGAGCTAGTGGTCGTACTACCCTCTCACTACATTTAGGTGACATGATGGTTTGACTAGAAGTAGTCGTCTTCTGAGTACCATATGGAAACAACAACTTTTGTTGTTTCCGATCTGATCTCATCAGCATTAATTTCCTCCAAGACAATCTTACTTTGAGGTTTGAAATTTTCCATATAGTCATATTCAAGAAATGTGGCATTTGTCGATACAAATACCTTGTTATCTTGAGAAATATAGAACAAACCTCCTCTTGTGCCTTTTGCATAACCAATAAACATGCAAACCTCAGATCGAGGTTCTAATTTTTCAGTCTTTCTCACTAGCACATGTGCAGGATACCCCCATATGCAAAAGTGTCTCAAACTAGATTTGTGACCACTCCACAACTCTAAAGGTGTCTTAGGAATAGACTTAGATGGGGCCACATTCAAAATGTAAGTTGTTGTATGTATGGCGTATCCCCAAATGATTTTGAAAATGTAGAATAACTCATCATGGATCGAACCATGTTAAGCAAAGTCCTATTTCTCCTCTCAGCAAAACCATTTTGCTGAGGAGTGCCAGGTGTTGTTAGCTGAGATATAATCCCATGTTCTAACAAGTAATCATTGAATTCATTATCAAGGTATTTACTTCCTCGATCTGATTGAAGGCACTTGATTGACTTATCTAATTGCTTTTTTGCTTCAGCTTTAAATTCTTGAAACTTTCTAAAATTTTTTTTTTATTTAAACTGAATTATATAAGTATAACTATATCTTGAGTAATCATAAAAAAAAGTAATGAAGTACTCATAACCACCTCTAGCTCGTGTTGTCATAGGGCCACATACATCGGAATGTATGAATTCAAGTGACTCTTGAGCCCTTTGACTCTTTGCTAAAAAAGGTCTCTTTGTCATTTTTTCCTCTAAACTAGATTCATAGACTGGTAAAGATCTAATATTTAAATCTTTTAAATGATTGTCCTTCACAAGTCTATTAATTGTATCTAGATTAATATGACATTGACGAATGTGCCAAAGATATGTGTTATCATCATTAGAAATTTTAAGTTTCTTGGACTTAGTCAATTCTACTTTAAAAATTTTAGTATTCAACAGTTATTTATTGGTGGGTCTTATCACATAAAGTCCACTTTCCATAAAACCATAACAAATATCTAGTTTATTTCTAGAAATAATAACAATATTATTATTAAAAGAAATTGAATTACATTGTTCAAATAAATGAGAAACAGAAATGAGTTTTAGTAAACTCCAGTACAAAATCAACATTATTTAATAATAAAAATTTATTCTAAAAATATAATTTGTTTCTCCCACTGCTGAAGCTGAAACTAGTGCTCATTTGCCCTCTCTTATAGTGACTCCCCATCTGCTAGCTTCCGATAGGAACTAAACATCTGTAAAGAACAACAAACATGATTAGTCACATCTGAATCAACTATCCAGGGTGATAAAGCATTCTCAACTAAACAAGATTCAATAACAAGTAAATCAGATTTAGCTGTCTTTTTTTGTTTTAGTTCATCAAGATACTTTTTACAGTTTCTCTTCCAATGACTATCAACTCCACAATGAAAACATTTTCCTTTGGGCTTTTTCTGGGTCGTGCTATTCTTGTTTCCCACGTTTGTTTTGTTCCTTTTATTAGGGTTGTCCTTCTTACCCTTTGCTGGATTTGCTCCTTGACCTTTGCCCTTTTTCTGAAATTTCTTCCGCTTCTTAAGGGAAGAGTGAGAAGAGGAGGGCTCAACAACATTTGTTTCTCCCTTTTTCTCTAGAGAAGAAATGAACTTATAGGTTGTAAGCTCATTGAGCAATTGAGTCATATCATAACTCAATTTTTTCATGAAGTAGTTGCTCTTGAATTGTAAGAACTGTGGGCTCAAACTTTCTAAAATCATGTCCACTTGGGTAGCCTCATCAATATGGGCCCCATTAATTTCAACCTCATAAATTGTGCTAATCATCATCAACACATGCTCTCAAACGGAGGTACCGGCCTGCATTTTGCTATGAATGACTTTCTTGATAGTTTCATGACGGGCTTGGTCAGATGGTTTACCAAACATGTTCTGAAGAGACTCCATTATCTCATAAGCAGTCTCTATGTTCTCAAATTTTGAGTTGAGAACATTTGTCATGGAAGCGAGTAAAAAACAACGAGCTTTGTCATTTGCTCGTTTCCATGTCTCGAACAGTTCTCTCTCCTCTTGTGTGGCACTTTCAGCAGGGACCGGAGGACATTCCTCAGTCAAGACAAACTTCAAGTTTTCGTGCACAAGAATCATGTTCATGTTCTTTTTTCCAATTGATGAAATTATCGCCAGTCAATTTTTCAGTTGCGAGTAGATTAATCATAAAAGAAGATATTTTGCTATAATGAATAAATAAATAAATATTAATATTATGCATAAAATTCGTAAGAAATATGGCAAGTAAAATGATGCATGAGTATGCTAAATCACTAAATAAAATGCAAATATTATTGTTGCCTCGATATATAATATTTTTCCTTAGGGTAAAAATATTATCTATTAATAAATTTATTTAAAATATCTCATATTTTCAAAATGTATTAACTATCAAGTAGTTTTGGTCAAAATGTTATTAACACATTATCTAACATTTTTATGAGTGTATATCATCGTTTCGGTTTTATAAAACTTAACTTATCATTGCCGCCTTAAGGACGGTCAACTATGAAATACATTTTATAAAATCTATCTCTAAGAGATCAACCATGGTATTGATCTAAGTGAATATTCTTCTTAGGAAATACGATAATAAAGTCGTCTCGGAGCCCCGCTTAAATCTCACATTGTTGTATCAACAATGAAGATTATGGAAAGTTACTACTAACTCTCTGCTCTCACTCATTATTTTGAATTATAGTGATTTTATAGAATATCATATATTCTATTAAATCTATATAAAAAAACTATTTAATCAAAATAAATTTATTTTATATATAGATTATTAATTTTATAATCAAATTATAAAATTAATGATACTAAATAAATAATTTATTTAGCACTTACAAAAGAATGTAAAAATTTTAACAATTAAAATTTTGTATTATTTTATTTTCTCACATAATTCATAAATATGAATTAATAGTTTAAATCTAATTAAAACTATTTAATTTTTTAACAAACTAATTTATTAAAAATAAATAAAAATATATATATACTAAGAATGCATGTCAATGTGAGAAAACTAATGATAAGTAGGCTCTTTATGCATGTGAATGCATGACAATGATAGAACAACGTATATCAAGCATAAAATTAAATGAAATAATGACCGGGTCTATTTGGGTATTTCTAAAATTACATATAAACCCATAAAAAAATTATATAAAGTCTTGATAGCCTCCACATTTTTGCGTCATACGTCATGGTGACAACACACCACAGTCTCGCTTCAAAATTTATCTTGTCCTCCTTTTTTTGATCTCCATCAATATTACATAAAGAGTATTTACCCAAGACAAATTGAGTTTACATCAAAATTAAAAATTAAAAATTAAAAAAAATATTCCTAACCCAAATCGGCCATATGAAATTACAATCATTATTTTAATCATGCATATATCCATACATTTAACATCCCAAAAACATATATAAATTAAAAAAAATGCACAAGCCTACTTATCATCACAAATTATGATTTTCATAAAATCACATTATTAAATATATCATAACTACAATAAAGTTCTGATACCAATTGTTGGTTTTTAGATTCTTTCGCACGGCGGAATTACCGATGTTCACAACAACGGTAACGTGTATAACCTATGTATCATGAAAAACAATTTTAACATGAACATAAAATCAATCGTTGTTATAATATATTAATAACAATATGTATTTAAAATCTTTATTTAAATCTAATTTAAAATATTAAGAATATTATCTTCGTAACTTACTTCACACGGGTACAAAATAAACCTTCGATCTTCTTCGTCAATTCTTCTCACCTCGAATAAGCACGTGTGGGCGTGATGAACGTAAGAAGATCATACTCAATTTATGATAGATCGTATTCTCAACACATGAAACGACCTATTTGGATCTAGAAAACGCTTTTCTAAAGCCAATACGGAAAACTCACAAATTTGCTCTCAAAATGGATTCTTCAATCTCAAAGATTTTTCAACCCCTCAATGCTAATGAGTTTGGACCTCTATTTATAGTGGAACAACTCCATAATGGTCATTATGAGAATTGGAGAAAACCACTACAAATATTAATCTCTCATTTAAATTATAATACATTTATAACAAAAATGTTATGAAAAACAAAAGGTCATGTACCATAGCTCAACACTTGGCACTATGACATTATTTTATTAATCTTCCATTTAAGTTATAATATATATTATAACAAAAATGTTATGGAAAACAAAATGTCTTATAACCATAGCTCAACATTTGACACTATGACATTAACTCAAATTTGACATCAACTCCAATTTGACAACTCAAATTTGACAAAATCAATTTTAAAAACTATTTTCAAAAGTTACTTTATATTTGTTAATTAATTGAATAATCAATAATTCAATTATTTCATTTAATGAAATATACCAAACATATTAACTATGACAACTTTTGTTATTTTGTCTTAGTTAATTGAATAATCAATAATTCAATTATTTCATCTAATGAAAAATAATAAACTTATTATTGAGTGTATTAAATAATTAATTCATAATAATTATTTAATCTCATTTGTTTATTTTTCTATTATTCAAATAGTGATATAAGGTGACGAAAGGACCGATGGACCTATAGTTTTAAGCTTCAATAATATTTTATTAATTAATATAAACTCTTTATATTAATTAACATAATTATTAACTCTAAAGTAATTCCACTAAATACTTAGAGTTGAATTCTAAAAACTATATAGTATATTTACTTTAAATAATGTCCATTGATATAGTCTTTATATATGTATTAACCCTCTATTTAGATTCGCAATAGAGCTAGGTTTATAATCCGTTAACCTCTTATATTGCGTCTTTATCCTTGACTACCATTAGTTCTTGATTGAATAATTAATTCATAACGATTATGATTTGAGCGCTAATTATTCGATCCTTGAACTAACAAACAAGGGAATCTATAGAAATAGATTTCATTGTATCGATATTAACATTCATAGCTATTCATTTTAATTCACTCCCAATATACAAATTATATGAATCGTAACTTGTACAAAATTTTACCGAGTAAATTAAAGAATAAATTAAAATAAAATAGGAGTTTGTTAAATACAACGAATTAAGATCATGCATATATGACCATCATTATGATAAAATCAATTGTTCTATATTTAACGAAAATTATCAGAACAATATAATTTTATCTGGTCTAACCCTATATAATCATATTATATAAAACATATTTATCTTATGTCACTACATATATAGTGGGAATATGACTATACATTCTTAATGAGATAAACTATATTTATGACTATGAACTATTTGAAGATTCCATACTTCAAATGTAAGTAATGGACATATTTTGGTTATTACTCTTTATATTTTATCCAACATATATACAATATATATGTTAATATAAAGTTAGCATAAATAACCAAGGAATTTTCTATGAATTTTATAAAACACAATCTAAAATGTTAACATATTATCAATCAATATAAATTTATTCATATATTATAAAATTGTTCTATTTCATTTGCTTGTTGGGCACATTGCTCCCAACACTCTGAAACCCAGAAATGTGCCCTCCGGGCTTCCTCTACGGCCTTTGCCTCTGGACCTGCGGCAGCCACATGCACTGGACTTTGGGCCTCCACCTTTGCACGTGCAGAAATTGTGCCCCACACCCCTACACCAGCCACACAATATGTTCAGATTTCTCTTGGGCAGCACTGTCCGGCTTGGAGCCTCGTCGACATTCTGTATTTTTTATTTTCGCTGCCTTCCAAGACATCTCTTAAATGAGGGTGGCGTAATTGGATCAAGATGCGTCACTAGAGGCCACATGCTTTGTCCACTGACGAGGCGAACAAAGTAGGAGTACATCATGATATATGTTTCCTAGTGGTGGCACTCATATACAGAAGATCTCCTCATGAATTGCATACATGAGACTACATGGACACACGAGATACCAGTCAATTCCCACCAGTAACAGTTACATGTACGCTTGTCCAAATCGACATGATATTGTTCATTACCGTTGCTGACCTCAAATTGGGAAGCGCCTAAAAACTGGGTACTCCAATTGCGAATTGCAAGTTGTAGTCTGACAATCTGTTCTTGACTTGCGGACACAAAAGGTCCATCGAACGCACCATCTTTTTATTTTTTAACAATCCTACACATGATGCCCTTTTGTATGATCCCGAACATAATGAGAATCTATTTTTCTCGAGCTAGTAGGATGCATGTGTTGAAGGACTTGTTGAGGTTGTTAAGGCTTATGTAGCACCATGGGATGGAGCAGAAGGCATGTTTGGCACTACATCTTGCATCTATTCCTTGTACATAGCTATGGGCTCCCAGGTCAAGAAAAAATAGCTTTGTCATCTCTCTCTCAAAGTGCGCCATTGTTGTGCCTCTAAAAACGGCCCACTTTGCATCCTTAAACAATCTGCCTTTAAATCATTTTTGATAATTTGCATAAAGGTGTTGGATGCAAAAACGACGATCCGCTTGCCCAACGATCTCTCTTACAGCTGGCAACTGCCCCTACAAAAAGTAATAGTATAAGTCAAACATTGATACACAACTAATATCATAAACATAGATGGCAAAAGTAATCAATCACACCTTTTGTCGGTCAAAAATGATTGTCCACAGATTGTCAGACGGGGTGTTTAGATTGTCATTCAACAATCCTAGAAACCAACTCCACGAATCCCTATTTTTTGTTTCAACTAATGCTATAGCAATCATATACATTCCATCGTTCACGTCGGTGGTGATAGCAGTGAGCAGTTGGCCCGGAATTGCTTCCTTCAAGGGGCAACCATCCAAAAATATAATCGGTCTGCCATAGTTCAACAGACATATCTTACATGTCGCCAAACATATATATATCCTTTTAAATGCACTCATCTCTAGCTGAACACGCAGTGAACTTCTAGGATTAGACTTCCAAATCTCCTCGGCAAAGGACCATATGAGCTTGTATTGCTCATTGACATCTCATTCATTAATTTTTTTTGCTTCATTTCTTAGCCTTCTATCAACACTGGGTGTGATGTTGACGTTAAAGTCATTCCTGACTGTCTCAATTATGGAAGAAAAGTCTCAGTCGACCTAACTTTTAAATTTGTCCAAGTAATGCGCTACCACCCATTTGGTAGAGGCATGACGACTTTCCATCTTTCTCGAGCAAGTATAAACGTTGTTATAGCACTTTATTTGAAATGTCATTTCACTTTGCATTTTTTAGGCGTGCATCTGCCATGTGCATCATTCTTGGCAGGTAGTCCACAATCGATGAGCGTCACTGTGGTGAATTTTATCTCATACCTATTCTTCAATGCATGCTCGACAATTTCTTCTCTAATTTTATTTAGTGAACTATACTTCTTGCCATGACCCATACTAGTGAACATACATTCTACTTGTGGTGGGCGTCTAAGTCTACTCTCGGCCATATCCATGTCTTCGTCACTACTGGATTCACATAATTAACGAAGCTCCTCCTCGTCTAGAGTTGTTGAGATGGAATGCACCACTATAGTAGCTTCGTCTCCAATTGCACGTACCTCATTTGCCAAAACTATCGACGTTGGCCCCACTTCAACTTGACAATTAATAACAGATTCCTCCACGCTCCCAAATGCCATTTGGTGTTCAACAACTACTTCAACTTCGCAAAAAATGCGGTACACTTCAACTCTCAGAAATTTATAGGGTTTGCTAATCGCTTACAAAATCTCTGAGAAAATCGCTATGAGAGTTGTGTAAATTTATACAAGGCAAACAAGACACGAGGATCCGTGGCACGACGGATCGTATGTGATCCGCGGCAGACTATCAATATTATAATGTTATTTTTAAAAATATCAATCCGCTGCAGAATAGTACACGAGTCGCTGCGGATTGAAATCAATGTATTTAACGGTGAATGTGACAACGATATTCGTGGTGATCTTTTTTCATAGTTAAGTGGTTAATTTGTTAGTTAAAATAGTTTAATGGTTGAATTGTTATTTATCACAAAAATATGATGGTGGATTTGACATTTTTCCCATAATATAATATTGTGAGCAAATATGGAAAAGCCACACACGTTAGAACCCCACGAAGCGTATCTAGAAATCTCTAACATTAAGGAGGAGCATATGAGAGAGTGGTTGGTAAGCCAAGAAGCCAGTAATCATGCGGCCCTCTGAATCTCCTCCCCTCTTCAGTCTTACGCAAGCTTCAAATCCTCTCTCGCTCGACACACTATAACATCCTTTGAAGCTACTTTACGAAGCCCTAAGTTTTTTTCACTATTTTGTTTAGAACTCAAGACATGTGACATGTGACATGTGACATGTGACACGTGACACGTGACATGTTCACCCTGCCATTTTTTTATTAAATTGAAGATTAAACAATCAAAGGGAGTGAAAGAAGGAATTTACTAGATAAAATGAACTTATAGTGATGATATATTAATCTCACTCCAAATGTAATTAACCACTTGTCATCCTCCAAAGGAAACCTAAAACTGAACGGAGAATAATTTGGCCCAAAACAACTGTATCGTCCAACCTATTTTCTTAAATTTAATTAACTAATAGTGAAAGACTTAAAAAGTTTAATATTACTAACATAAAGGTTCAACAGTGACTTACAAATAACATAAAATAATAGAGTCTAAATTATAAAAAAAAATAACTTAAAAATAAAATAAAAGAATAACCTCAATAAAATTTTCTATTTCCTCCGGAAAAGAAGACAAAATAAGATGCTCGTGAAAATTTCCAAAATTTACTCTTGTAGTGGCAATTGAAAATTATTTTGATTATTAACTGAAAAGGAAAAGTTAAATTGGGGTGAGTCAACAAAACTCAGTAGAGATTAAATTTTATATTAAAGAAAATATGTGTGATTTTCAATTATTTATTTTAAACAAGTCAATATGTGAAATGAATGAAACGACAATAAAATAAATAGCGAAATTTAAACAACGGCGATACTCAAGCAATCGCAACATGCTTAATTTAAGACAATATTAGACACTATGAATTAATGTACGTTAAACATAAAATAACCCTTACCTCGTATTTGGGCCAACTAATACTAAGGTCTAACTAACAATAGCCCACTAAAACTCGACAACAATGAGTCTAATAACTCTTAAGTTTTGGAACCTAATTTTAATAATTTTACTAAAAATTAGAATTCAAAATTTAAAATTTATTTATTTAATTTTTCTGGCTAACCAAGGATAATCCAAGGGTCGGAGGCTCGACACAATCAATATAGTCTAGTATGATCCCAGAATGACCCAAGAATGGTCAGATAAAAATTTTGGAGTAAAAATGTAAATCAGCTCGAAACAAGATTGGGCTGAAATGATGCATGGGTCTAGCCCAAAATAGAACATGAGCCCAAAACAAAACATGGGCCCAAGCCCATAGATTAATCTGGCTTGCGGACAGAGTATTCTGTCCGTGGACAGAACATGCTGGGCCCAAAACAAAACATTGGCCAAATCCATGGATTAATCAAGCCCATATATGGAGTATTCAATTCGTGGACAGAACATGTTGGGCCCAAAACAAAACATTGGCCAAACCCATGGATTAATCTGGCCCGTGGATAGAACGCACTGGGTCGCTGCTCAAGGTTACCCAAGTTGCGACCACACATGATGATTCTGCTGAATTGTCGGCATGTAGAGACCAAGAAATCCAATTGGTATTCTCCTCACGATCAAGATGGTATCCTAGCGTCAATGATGCCGAACAATCTAACCTAACGAAAAACAATTCCTCTATTAATACCGAATACTAGAGGAAAATAAAATAAAAATCAAATTTCAAACTTACCGCGAAACGAGGAAGGTCCAAAACTGCCAATAAATCCTTTCTCCTGTTCATTAACTTCAATAAGAGTGGGGAGGGTGGTAGTTGAGAGAGAGAGAAAGAGAAAATGGATAAAAAGGAGGGAGGTCTCTCCCGTATTGGCAACAACTCCAAATAGAAAATTATTTTTTATTTTCTGAATTGGGCTGGATACAACACTAGGATCAAATAATTATATATTTGATCATGTTAAATAGTTAATACAAAATTGATTAGTGCTTAATTATTTTGGGCAATGGGCCGTGGGCACTACGTTTTATTTATAATCCGAGGGAATATAGGAATGGATTAGAGGAAGTGGACCAGTAATTCAAAGCGACGGGTAGTGTCATTAATTACTTGAACTTTATTATTTATATAGAGGAAAGACAGATTTTTGGGAGCGAGTGAGGAGATGGGCAGTCATGACAAAAAATAGGGTAAATAATACTGTAAACCCTATAGTTTTGAATCAATGACAAGTTAAACTTTGAAGAAATTTTTTTAATAATTAAAACCCTGAACTATGATAAATTATCGCCAGCAACCTCGCAGTCAAGTTTTCCGTCCAAATCCGTCAAATCTAATTCCTCAGTTAACTTGAAACGTTTTCCTCTCAATGTCGATCTCGTTCGTCGGCGTCGATTCTTAAAATCGATGTTAGTTCTACCATATAAATGAATTTCAAAGTCGAAGATTCAAAAATTTCAAACTTTTTGACTGTAAAACGACGAATATTGAAGGAGAACTGTCTGTTTTAGGTTAAAAGACGATTTTTAACATGTAACGGACGTCCGTCATACTCTGACGGACGTCCGTTATAGGTTAAAAATCGTCATTTTATTTTTTATTATTAATAAACAAATATTAAATTACCGTTGTACCCTTAAAAAAATTGTCAATATTATTTTTATAAGGACAAAAGAGTAATTTGACAGACAAGTGGGGGTACAGTTGTCTGCCACTTGTCTGTCAAATTACTCTTTTATCCTTATAAAAATAATAATGACAACTTTTTTAAGGGTAAAACAATAATTTAATATTTGTTTATTAATAATAAAAAATAAAATGGACAAAATACGATTTTTAACCTATAACGGATGGACGGACGTCCGTCAGAGTATGACGGACGTCCGTTATATGTTAAAAATCGTCTTTTAACCTAAAACGGACAGTTCTTCTCCGAAATTCATCATTTTACAGTCAAAAAGTTCGAAATTTTTTAATCTTCGACTTTGAAATTCATTTTTATGGTAGAACTAACATCGATTTTAAGAATCGACGCTGACGAACGAGATCGACATTGAGAGGAAAACGTTTCAAGTTAACTGAGAAATTAGATTTGACGGATTTGGACGGAAAACTTGACTGCGAGGTTGCCGGCGATAATTTTTCATAGTTTAGGGTTTTAGTTGTTAAAAAAAATTCTCCAAGGTTTGACTTGTCATTGACCCAGAACTATAAGATTTGCAGTGTTATTTACCCCAAAAAATATATATATATTTTTGCGTACATGGTCAATATTAGATTTTAAATTTAATTCTTCACAAATAAAATCATCTCAACGAGTGTAATTTGGAGATATTTTTTAATTAATAAATATAAAAACAAAAGAATTTGCAGTGAATTAGGCTCCACTTGCCACCATTTTAATAGCTCATGTTCATTAGTTGATATTTGGACAAGGCAGACAAATAAGCGTTAGGCACATACAAAATAAGTGTTAAATTCATTTTCGGTTGTTTTGACTAACTGATAAAATGGGAATCCATGAAGATAATTAGGAGACTTGGGAGGATCAATCCACCCACACTAACAAAGTTCAGCTAATAATCTTGTTATCTAGGCGATGATGTTCTTTGTTCGTACATTTGTTGCTTATTTGAAAGAGTGTTATTTGGTGGTAATTTGCTTGAACAATGACCGAATGAAAAAGAGTGGAAAAACACAAGAAGAAGACGAAGAACTTGGACTTTCAGAGTCAATATCTTGGAGGTCACTCACTAATGAGATATTTCTCACAAATTTATGAATTTCTAATTTGGTTATTTTAAGATGTAATTTTATATAATATAACTTTGAGTTTCCTTTAATTTTTATATCGAAATGGGTACTCATACGTTGACACTTTAATTTTATACTATAATATTACATTCTTAAATGACACTTGTATTATTAATTCATATAATTTATTATTTTAAATATTTATTTTATACCATAATAATTATATTAATGAGTGAGCATCACATTATACAAGAGTGTGTGAAATTAGAATATAAAATTAAAATTTCAATAGAAGATTACTTTTAAAAAATAATAATAATAATAATCAATTGCTAAGTCCATTGAAATAGAGATCTTAAAGAAGACTTAATTTAGCTACTCAAAAATTTTAGAGAACCCACCTTCCCATGTGCCTGCACCTACCTACACAGCACACATTAGCTTTAGAAGTATATTCGAAAGTAATGATTATGTCACGATCTGCAAATGACCGGAGATAGAATGAGCAATGATCTAACCTGAAAAAAAAATTGAATCGTTTGACCATTTTTACTTTTATTTTTTTTATTAATTAGCAGCGAAAGTCTTTAAACATTTAGTACAAGCCATGGCCTAACAAGATGTGGGCTTAACTTTTCAAACAAATGATATCAAAACAATATAGTAAAATAATCCAAAAGTAACTATGCGAAAAAAATGAAAAATAAAAATTAAAGTTATTCATAACAAAGTATATCTCACAAAGTATCTCTCAATGAAAAATTATTAAAGTGCTGGAAATAAAATAAACTTCGTCGAATTTAGTCCTGATTCAATAGCTGGAAGTCTTGCTATTAAAGTCCTCAAAGGGTATCATTGTGGTGAGTTGACTAAATTTAATAGGGAACAAATTTTGTAGTTAATATTTTAATTAAAACAATGATTAAGCATGCATGATTTTAAAATTGGTGTTCCACAAATTCATTTTTTGAAAATTGTATAGAAGGACATGTGTTTAAAACAACCTACTATAAAAATAAAAATCTCAGTTAAAATGGAGCCATTCACAATGTAACGACCCGGTTTTTCGTATATCGTTAAAATGCGTAAAATTTGAAAATTTTCTTTTCAGAACAAAACGTATCAGAGTGCATCTAACTGGATTGCTACCGACTCTTTTCTTAAAACTCGTTGTGAAAAACCCTATGATAAATTGAGCGGAAGCGTAAATAATAAAATAAAACCATTTTGTTTAAAATCTTGCGGAAGCGTAAAGAAATCGTTCAAGAAGGAAATACTAAACAATTAAAACACTACGTTTAAACAAATAAAACTGACAATTAAACATCCTCTGATTACACCCGTTTATTCATCATTTTCCTTGCCTGGCCAGCCCGAGTCTCATTCGTGCGAAATCATCCACCCCTGCTTCATTATGTGTTTATCATCTATTTATTATCTGTTCGTCATTTGTACTTACACCACAAGTAAGGACATAAGCTTACGCCCAGTAAGGAAATTAGGGAAAACAATTATGCATATCTCTCTTTAGTTCTTCTTGGAATGGGGCCACCAAAACCAATTCTTTTCATTACGTTCGTTCTTTGTTTGTTCTTTACTCGTACATCGAGCTGGAGAATGAAAGGTTCTTAGGGGATGGAATAGTTGACCGAACCTAACCATTTACTTATAACTAGGTCCCCATTCCCGTCAAGGTTGGGGGCTTCGCCTAGCCGCGGACTTGTTTCGCTACCCATCCGCCTTCCAACTCCCTTTTTCGTCCCCTTTTCCGGCGTATCCCACCTTCAAGGGTACTCCCCTTCTGACGTGTCCCGCCTTCAGGGTTTCTTCCATTCCGGCGTATCCTGCAGGAGGGTTTCTTCAGTAATAGGTGTGTCCCGACATCCCGAACATTTTTGTTCTTTAGCATTTTCCTCACTCATGCATGTGGGTACCACCCCGAGGGGGTACCCCCTACTGGGTTTCTATTAACATGATCTCAACCTAACATGATGCATGGTGCATATAACATAGCTTTAATAGAAATTGAAGTGCGCATATAGAAGACAGTAACTGAAATTAAAAGCACAAATAAAAGAATAATTGCAGTGACTGAACGAGCACACAAAGACAAGTAATAACGATGGAACACCCAATAACGTACAATACATGAAGGAAGCAATTATAGAACTATTTGAACCATGGGGAACCATGCTCGGTCATATAAGTCACAATAATAAAGGAATTATGACGGATCACAAGCAACGTGCATAGAAGGATTATAATTAACATGCTCGAGAACTTGTTATCATTTCCAGCTAAATAATTAACAAGCAAAAGAAGGATTATAATTATCGTCTAGTTAATTATCCTAATTAATTTACATGCTCGAGGGTTGATTACATGCTTTTATCCCAGTTAACTAATCATGCTTAGATTTAGTGTCAACTAATCATACTTAAATAATAATTTACATGCTTTAATATTAATAATATACCCAATCAAATACTTGCCGTTAAACATGTGGGGTTAATCAATCAAGTAAACATACCCAACTCTAACTACTTACTTTAGTTAAGTTAGTTATCCTAACATGCTGCTAGATGGTTTGCACATGTTATGCTATTTAGACGATTTAAACCTGCTAGTTAAACAATCTAAATATGCAAGTTATTTAATTAAACATACTAGAGTAATCTGGTTGGTGATCCTAGTTCGTTACATGCTCACGTTGATTTAGTGGTTCTAATTAATTAACATGCTCAATGATTGTTTAAAGTAACTACGTGCTTGGACTTAGTAAATTAGTTAACATGCTCAATTACTTAACAATTGACTAACTTGATTAGTAATTAAAGATGCTAGTTATACACTAAGTTAAACATACCCAACTAAGGGTCACTCTAGTTGGTTTAACATGCTCGAATCATTATTTTGATTCATGATTTAACTTTAGTTCATTTACATTCTAACTTCTAACTACATAGAATATTAATTAATTACCCTATTAAATTATCATGCTCATACAATTTACTTAACATTTAAACAAGCAAGAACAATAGAGAAACATAATGCGTAAGGAAAGGAAAACAATACTACACAGTAGGTAAATATTCAATAACCCTTTTAGCTCACTTTCATACTTCACATAATAACTTATCATTTACTCGTTCCATTTTCGTACTATCATTCCTTCGTTTACTTAGACATTTTTATCCCATAATGTACAATAAAACAAAACTAAGCATCAAAAGGAAGATATCACAGATTCACAAACAATTTCTATAGAACATCAAACAACTATCAACACCCATTTTAAGAACACTAACACTAACTCACACACATTTTACTTGGGTGTAGGGCTACCTCAAGCCAAGAACACACCCATGTCCTTACCTCAAAGCTATAATGCATAGTAGCGCTTAATTTTCATTCTTCTCTTCCAATACCTTCGTGATTAACACATTTATCCATTAATAACTTCTCATCGGATTCTACACACTTTAGCACTTAACAAATTCTAACAAATATGTTAATTAGTCTTTTTATCCAAATATATTGGCAGCAGACAGCTCATCCCAACGTACATAACTAACAGTTCATAAACTTGCAACGATCAACAACAGAGAGCACATTCACTTGATTATAACAACTTATCAATCTAATCTGATTTAACAGTTATTTCAAATATTAACCAGACAAAGGACAACCCATGCATATCATTATTAACCATTAACAGAGGAAATCCTTAACCTTTAAACAAAGGGCACATAGCAAGGTTAATCCCTTTCATGCTAACATCCACATTTAACATTGTTCCTGGTCAATAATATTATCCAACAATAACACTTGATCATATTTTCCACAATTAACGGAGGCATTATTTATCCAACCAGCCAACTAACAGAGTGTAACATCCAACATCGGAGCTAACAATCTAGACAAACATTCCAACAGAGTATACTTCTTCCATTCAAAATGTTTAATAAATAGGGACAGAGAACATTTACTCAATGAACAGAACAATCCATCGTCCAAACAGAACAGCAACCATTTAACAGAGCAATACCCAATTCACAAAATCTAGAAACATGAATCCAACAGAGGCAGTGGCTAAACATTTGTCAATAGAGCAGTGACTTCCTAGACATACATCCAACAATTTTCACTACAACAAAGACTAAATCAAGAACAGACAAGGCCATTACCTGCATCCTCACCCTTCTCGGCCTCCAGCTCCAGGAAGTTCCACCACCATCTCCTTCTCTTGGCTTCCAAAAGACTCAGATAGCCCAATCCTTCATAGAGCTGTCAACTCACCCGGAAGCTTTCAGCTCTTCGCATGCCCATTTATCTGGCCTTCTCCTCTCTGCCATAATCAACAGCTGAATCCCCTTCTCCAGCACGTCCGACAAACATGCCCAGCTTTTCAGAGTGTGTTCCCCACGCCAACACTGCTGTCGATTTCACCCAGAGCCAGAACCAGAGAAGAAAACCAGTTCAGATAGAAGTCGGACCGGCCGAAGAACCGCCAGATCGCCCAACGACCCAAGGCATTGGTTGCCTCTGTCCGTCGCTCGCCAACCCCTCCCATCATTGCCCCTCATCGTTGCCAGCCAGCCGTCGCCATTCCATCGGCTCTGGCATCACAGACCCGCGAGTGAAACCCGAGATCGCCCGACTTTTAGCCCTAGTTTTTGCACCTCGCGACCCGTAGCTGCTCGTCACCACGACGGAGCCATCCTCGTCGTCGCTTGAGCTCGTCGTCCTGCTTGCCGTCGCTCACGACCTCCGATCGTTTTCCCCCCTCTCTCTCTTTCTCTCCCCCTTTCTTCTCTGTTCTGTTCTGTTCTCCCGCGTAGAATGGCTCCTTCCCATTTCCAACAAATCGTCTTTTATTTCCATATAACACCTAGTAATTATAAATCCCTTTTGATATGGTTATTTCCAATAATTCTAATTATCCCATAAATCTCATCCCTCCCACTCGTTTCGTCTGGCCGAAAGCCATTTGACGAAATGAGGGCAAAGCTGAACTGGTTCTCCAACTGAATTGGTTCAATTATTCAACATTAAATCCCCACTTAATTATACCTCATCGCTTTATCTCTAATTGTCCTCTAATAATTCAGTTAAATTATAACATAGCGGTTACGTCCTTGGTAATACCCCGAAAATTACCCAATAAATCCAAATGTCCCAAATTAATTTTCAATTATTCTTAATAAACTCCGATATAAAAACTTGGGGTATTACACACAGACTCTAGACACACCATGTCATGGACATATCACATAATAAAAGTGATGTTTGGCGATCGTAAAAGCCACATAAAGACCTTGATCAGATATAGGGCTTTGCGCCCATGGACACGACATATATAACTGTCTTATTACTCTAGTTAATAACAAACAAACACATCCCACGGTCGAATGTGCATAAAATAAAACAGATCCCAAATCGAGCAGATCAAACTCGGTTCACACGACTAAGTTGATCTCATATAGTATAATAAAATAAAATATGTACAGTGAAATACTATATATAGTATAAAAATTCGATGAGCCATAAAATAAACATGGTATTTATATGAAACACGTATTAAAATATTGATTTTATGAAAGTTATGAAATGGAGTGCATAAAATTAAATTCCTACCTCGACCTGGCCTTACCACCGGCCTAAGCCCAATTATCCAAATGTCCACAATTTATATTAATTTTTGGGTACCTATCTAAAAATAAAATCGTCAAAATTTTTAGTTAAATTTTTATACATTAAAATCTCCAATTTTTCATTCAAAATAATCCAACATTAATTGGGTAGAAAATACCCAAAATTTTGCCTGTGCCCAAAAAGGTTGGAGCCGTGGTTGCACTTTGGCTAAACCGCGACCCAAGTAGAATTTGGACCACAGCCCAGCCACTCAGACGGGTCAGGACTTGTCTTCCCCGACATTGGTGACATGTCGCTGGTCAAGACCTCAAGTCTCGCCCTGCCGTTCAGTAGCTAAGGTCGAAGGAGAAGGTTTACTTTGCGGCTTAGCGTTTGTTGTGTTGTGGTTCACCTTCTTTTTCCACAATGCAATAGAGAAGATTTCGCCAGTATTTTCCACAATTTCGGTGAAATTATCGCCTTTTTTCCATTACCAAAATATCCAAATTCACAGCCCAGTAATTCCACTTTCATTAATAACAGAGTTTTCAAAATTATACATGAAAAATCCAAAATTTCAGTCCAAATTTTGCAGTTAAAATAGAGAACAAAAGTCGGGTTTACGTTTGGCCAATAACTTTCGACTACTGGGAGATTCTACCAGGGAGAATCTTCACAACCCAAAATCCCTTCAAAGAATGAAATCAACAACCATAATTTTCATCATTTAACCAACATAAGAGGTAGAAGAATATCAACTTACCGTGACTTAAGTCCTCTGCAATTTTTGCTGAGAGAGAGAGAGAGAGAGAGAGCACAAAGTGAGACGAGCAGCAAAGTGAATTCAAGATGAGGTAAACAACAAGGAAACAAAGCTCACCTTGATGGAGAAGGAAAGGATTCAGGAGAAGTTTCCTTCTCGGTCCCTAAATATCTGCAAACCAGGGGAGGCGTTTTCCAAAAACGTCTTCCCCAAATTAAATTTTCTTTTTACCAGATATTACAGATTATGCATAATTAGAAGTAAAATCAATAATTATGCATAAAATAAATTTAAGTATAAACTGTTTTCTCTGAACAGTTTGAATATTTTTGTATTGTTGAAACGACATTGTATGAAATTTTAGGACGTGAAATAGATATCCTAAAAAAGAGCATGACACTAGAAGTGTATAATTTGGAGTTTTGTAGCCATAATTATACAATTTTTAAGTTGTACCAAGTGTATGAAACACTTATGTACAGTTTTCGATAAATACTCAATTTGGACAAATCGAGTAAGAATTGAAGGATGATTACTAAGGATAAAAATTGTCTAAGATATATATCTATGATGTCATGTAATAAAATGTGGTCGCCAATAGGGTGATGCTACGTATCAAGTTGAAGCAAATAGCTTAACTTGTAATATTCAAGCAATTGAATTGAAGGATGATTACTAAGGATAAAAGTTACCTAAGATATATATCTATGATGTCATGTAATAAAATGTGATCGCCAATAGGGCGATGCTACATATCAAGTTGAAGAAAATAGCTTAAGTTGTAATATTCAAGCAATTGAAGGGTAAAATGAATTTTTGATTTCAATAACTGAGGGTAGAAATGAAAATATCCATGGGAAACTCTAGAAACTCTAGAAAACTCTCTCTTTTTTTTTTAAAGAAAGGGAGATATTGTTCTAACTGTTGAGAAGAAAGAGAGAGAGAGAGAACGGAGAAGAAAGAGAGAAAAAGGATATGGGAGAAAAAGTTAGAAGTTGAAAGTGAAAAAGTGATTTAGTGAAAATAAATAAACAAACAATTACAAATATAAAGAAGTTTAAGGGATAGAAAGAATGCAAACCAAATTTTTTTACGCATTTCGGCAACTCCGACCTACGTTTGTGCTCCAAGTTTTTGACTTGAAGATCCTTAATCACCTAACATCCCCAGTTAGTGATGATTGACTTTATGAGTGTCAACCAAATCTTTACAATGACACTTTCTCAGGGTGTCACCCTTTCCACTTGACTATTACGGCCGTCACCCTTTTGTTCGCAGTTTAAATACAAGAATTGGAAAACTAAAATTTCTAACTCTCCTAAATATAAAATCACAAGTTTGGGAGTTAGGATTTACACTTCATGATTGATGAGAAATCGAGTATGAATTTTGGTAGAGCTTCGCTTTGATCCTTAATCACCTAACATCCCTGGTTAGTGATAATTGACTTTACGGGTGTCAACCAAATATTTACAATGACTCTTTCTTAGGGCGTCACCCTTTCCATTTGACTATTATGAGGCGTCACCCTTTTGTTCATGATTTAAATACAAGAATTGGAAAACTAAAATTTCTAACTCTCCTAACTATAAAATCACAAGTTTGGGAGTTTGGGAGTTAGGATTTACACTCCTATGATTGATGAGAAATTGAGTATGAATTTTTGCAGAGCTTCGCTTTAATTTTCTCTTGGTTAATTTGAGCTTCAGAGTATCTTATATATTTAGAATCTGCAAAACCGGTCGACCTCCTCCATTTTGGTTGACCGCCTCTTGACTTTTGGAAATTAGCCATTGTGTTGTATAGTTTGACCGGTCGACCGATTCATCATATCGGTTGATCGCTTTGTTAGCCTAAATGTGTTGGGCTCAACTATTTTGATGATGAATATTTTGATTGTAATCATAAGTTGTTTATTGAGTTTTATGCTTAATTGTACACTCATTATATTAATATGCATATTTTTTGGAAATACCCTCAAGGTATTAAGTTGTGCTAACAAGTTTATCTAAGTCCATAAAGTGAATATGTATCATATTGGGACTTAGAGAAATCAAGGAATTATAAAGCAGGCAAAGGAGTGAAGTAGCGGACGTCCCTCAAAGAAGAAAATGACATCCTGCTTATAAAAGAGCAAAGAAATAAAGGTGGAGGATGTCCCTCATGAAGGAAAGGATGTCCTTCTTAAAGGCGTGGCGAAGAATTGAAGAAATAGACAAAATTTGTGAAGGAACGGATGTCCCGTGTCTTAAGGGTTCAGGATACGGACGCTTGGCTTTCGAAGAATTTTAGGAACGAACGTCCTTCAATGAGAAACAGACGTCTGATATATTAAGCTACACAGAGTGCTCTGAAGTGTTTTGAACGATGCAGCGGTCGACGGCGCAGATGAGAACATTGACCGAAAATGTACATAGTGGGCTCTAAAGAGTTTCGGTCAAATCTGTGATCAAGGAAGACATTATTAGGTCTACTGAAAATGTAAAGAATACACAACGGCTAGTTTTTAACGGTCGAGTGTGGTCGACCAAAAAGGATTGGGTCGATAAAAAAATATGTGTCTGTAAATATAAGACACTTCGAGGTTCACTCTAACCAAGCCGGAACTAAGGCGAAGCTCTGCCAAAATTAATACTCAATTCCAAATCATATAGTGAGCGTGTAATTCAACTCTCTTAATCCCCAAACTTGAGATTTCAATTTAAGAGAGTTTGGAATAGTTTGTAAATTCCATATCCACAATTATTGTACTCCAATGTAAAGGGTAATGCCCTATGAATTTTTCTAGTAAAGGGTAACGCCCAACAATAGTCAAACGAGATAAGGATGACGCCATAGAATAGTCATTGTAAAGGTTTGTTTGATACCCGGAAGTCAAACACTGTCAACTGGGAAGGTTGGACGGATAACAGATAAGGATCTCCAAGTGGACGCTTGGAGCGCGGATGTAGGCTGGGGTTGCCGAACCATGTGAACATATTGTTTGCACTCTCTTTCCCTACTCTCTTTATATTTATGCATCGCTTGTTTAATTGTATTCATTAAATCACTTAGGTTTGAGTGAAACGAATATCGTATGAAATATATTAGAGTGAAAATTACCTTAAAGTGGGTATTAAGTTGTGCTAATAAGTTTATCTAAGTCCATGAAGGGAATATGTGTCATATTGGGACTTAGAGAAATAAAGGAATTATAAAGCAGACAAAGGAGTGAAGCAGCAGACGTCCCTCAAAGAAGAAAAGGACATCTTGCTTATAAAACAGCAAAGAAATGAAGGTGGAGGACGTCCCTCATGAAGGAAAGGATGTCCTTAAAGCCATGGTGAAGAATTGAAGAAACAGACAAAATTTGTGAAGGAATGGATATCCTGTGTCTTAAGGGTTGAGGAAACGGACGCCTAGCTTCCAAAGAATTTTAGGAACGGATGTCCTTCAATGAGAAACAGACGTCTGATATATTAAGCTACACAGAGTGCTCCAAAGTGTTTCGGACGATGCAGCGGTCGACGTCGTAGATGAGAACATTGACTGAAAATGTACACAGTGGGCTCCAAAGAGTTTTGGTCAAATCTGCAATCAAGGAAGACATTATTAGGTCGGTTGAAAATGTGCAGAATACACAACGACTAGTTTTTAACGGTCGGGTGTGGTTGACCAAAAAGGATTGGGGCGACCAAAAAAGCTGTGTCTATGAATATAAGACACTCCAAGGCTCACTCCAACTAACCACGAATTGAGACAAAGCTCTGCCAAAACTAATACTCAATTCCAAATCAAATAGTGAGCATCCAACTCTCATAATCCCCAAACTTGAGATTTCAATTTTGGAGAGTTTGGAATAGTTTGTAAATTCCATATCCGCAATCATTGTACTCCAATGTAAAGGGTGATCCCCTACGAATTTGTCAAGCAAAGGGTGACACCCCGCAATAGTCAAACGAGATAAGGGTGAAGCTCAGAATAGTCATTATAAAGGTTTGTTTGGCACTCAAAAGTCAAACACGGCAACCAAGGAGGTTGGATGGATAACATATAAGGATCTTCAAGTGGAAGCTTGGAGCACGGACGTGGGCCGGGGTTGCCGAATCGCATGAACATATTGTTTGTACTCTCTTTCCCTACTCTCTTTATATTTATGCATTGCTTGTTTAATTCAATGCATTAAATCACTTAGGTTTTAGAGAAACGAATATCGCACGAAAAAAATTAGAGTGCCTATTTCACCCCCTTCCCCCTATAGGTGCATATCGATCATTCAATTGGTATTAGAGCAGGTAATTAAATTTTTGTTTGATATTGTGCATATTGATTTAAATTGCTTGAGTTATATCTATTGGATTGCTTCTTTTTGTCATTTGGAGATTGTTGAATAATTTTGTTTGGATCATTTATTGATAAAATTTAAAATGGCATTTACTATGCATGTCGAAGGACAATCCACTTCTAGGCCACCATTTTTTTTATGGTAGTAATTACGTCTATTGGAAAGCTAGAATGGGAATCCATATGCAATCAATTGATTATATCTTGTGGAATATTATTGCAAAAAGACCATATATTCCTATCAAAACTGAAAATGGTGTGAATGTTCCTAAATTAGATGAAGAATTAGATATGAGAAAGTAAGTTTGAATGCTAAAGCCATTAACATGTTATATTGTGCTTTAAATATGGATGAATTTAATAGAGTACAAAGTTGTGATAATGCCTATGATATTTGGAAATTGCTTGAGATTACGCATGAAAACACTAATCAAGTTAAAGAAAATAAATTGAGTATGCTTATCCACGAATATGAATTATTTTGTATGGATAAGGATAAAACTATTAGTTCCATGTTTACTCGTTGTACTAACCTTACTAATAGTTTAAAAGTGCTTGGTAGAACTTATCTCAATGAAGAGTTGGTGAGAAAAATTTTTAGGTGTCTACCAAAGAAGTGGCAACCTAAGGTGACGGCGATCTAAGAGGCTCGTGATTTCAAAGCTTTAAAGATAGAGGAACTCATCGGTTCCCTAATGATGCATGAAATCATGCTATTGAGCAACGAGGAGGAAGAGAAAAAAGAGAAAGGAATCTTCAAGCCAAAGATCCTTGCATTCAAAGCCTCCTCAAGCTCTCAAAATAAATCAGAGAAAGAAGGAGAATCAGAGGAAGAGAATGAATCCGGGATGAAGATGAAGATGAAGAGTTAAAATCCATCACCCGAAATTTAAAAAAATATCTTCAAAGGAAGAAGGAAAAGGAAAAGAAAACTCTAGTTTGCCTTGGGTGTGGAAAACCTGGTCATATCTCCACCAAATGCCCCAAAGCAAAGAAGAAATCCAAAGCCTCAAAGAAGAAAGCGCTTAAGGCCACATGAGATGATAGTGAGGATTCTTCTTCCGAGATTGAAGAAGTATCCCACATTTGCTTCATGGCCAATGAGGAGAAGGTACACGACTATTCTAGTGATTCCGATAATTGTGATGATGATAATAATTGTTAGATGCATTTAATGAGTTGTTTGAAAATTTCAATATGCTTAAGTGTAAATATAATTTGTTAAAAAAGGAGAAAAACAATTTGATTGAGAAGCATGCTAAATTGGTTGAATCTTTGAAAAATCAAATTGTTGAATTGAAGAGCATGAATGAAAATATGCTTGCTACTAACAAATCACTAGAAGAAAATATTTGTGCATTGAATGCTAAAAATAATGATTTGAATTGTATTGTCTTGAAATTTATTAACGGTAGCAAAAATTTTAATATGCTATTACGTTCACAAAGGTTTACATTCGATAAAGTGAGAATTGACTATTAACTCTTTGCAAAGAAAAAGAATTATAATAATTTCTTTGTTGGTCCTATGACATGCAATGTATGTAATTGTATAGGATATAAATCATTTAGTTGCCCTACTAAATTTAATGATCAAAGGGGTAAATCTAAATTGGTTTGGGTTTCTAAAGGAACCATTGCTAAGGAAAAAGAGCCCAAAAAAGGTTTGAGTGTCTAAGAAAAGCACTTAGATGTTTTTTAATTTTTGAATCAAGAGTTTGCATATTATTTGATGATATTGCTTGATGCTTATACTTTTGATTTAAAAAATTTTCTTTGTATGCACATAGGATGAATTTTTATTCTATAGATTTTCTTGTTGACATATATTTTTTTTTATCATTGATTTGTGTCTTTATTATTTCAATTGGTATATTTTTGTTTTACTCCCAACTAATTGGTATTCTAAAAGGGAGAAAAATAGTTGTTTTGTTTTGATAGTTTTCCCTCAATATATGCTTGTTGATTATTCGATAAGGGGAGAAGAACATAGGTTTTTCATTAATTGCTCCAATGGGGAGAGAAATTGCTAAAAATGAGATAATCCTCTGATAATTTCCATGGTTTGAATAATGGATAGGGGGAGAGAAATTTGATGTTATATTTTGATTTGGTGCACTTACAATTGATATATCTTTCTCAAAAATATTAATTGAATTGAATGTTTTAAATGTTCTCTCCGATGCTTTGTATTTGGTATAAATTTTGACAAATGGTGGAATAACATTTTGTTTTGATAACTTTAATTTTTTAAACTCTCCATCCCAAGGATTCTTTTTGATTATGACAAAAAGGAAGAGAGAAATGTATAAGTTGTTATAGGGGAGAGAATTGATAACATGTTTGCATGTATTTAAAAGATTGAGATATTGCATAAACTAAAGGGGAGAGATCAAACATGCAATAATGTATGCACATGCTTAGTTTTATGAATAAACAACTTATTAGATTTTGTCATCATAAAAAAGAGGAGATTGTTAGCCTAAATGTGTTAGACTCAATTATTTTGATGATGAATATTTTGATTGTAATAATAAGTTATTTATTGAGTTTTATGCTTAATTGTATACTCATTATATTTATATGTATATTTTTTTGGAAATACCCTCAAAACAGATATTAAGTTGTGCTAACAAGTTTATCTAAGTCCACTAAGTAAATAGGTATTATATTGGGACTTAGAGAAATCAAAGAATTATAAAGCAAGTGAAGGAGTGAAGCAACGAACGTCCCTCAAAGAAGAAAAGGACGTCCTACTTATAAAACAACGAAGAAATGAAGGTGGCGGACGTCCCTCATGAAGGAAAGGATGCCTGTCTTAAATCCATGGCAAAGAATTGAAGAAACAGACAAAATTTGTGAAGGAAAAGATGTCTCGTGTCTTAAGGGTTGAGGAAATAGACGCCTGGCTTCCAAAGAATTTGAGGAACGGATTTCCGTTAATGAGAATGGACGTCCAATATATTAAGCTACATAGAGTACTTTGAAGTGTTTCGGACGATGCAACAGTCGACAATGTGGATGAGAACATTGACTGAAAATGTACACAGTGGGCTCCTAAGAGTTTCGGTCGAATCTGCAGTCGATGAAGATATTATTAGGTCGACTAAAAATGTGCAGAACACATAACGACTAGTTTTTAACTGTCAGATATGGTCAACCAAAAAGGATTGGGTCGACCGAAAAAGCTTTGTCTATAAATATAAGATACTCCGAGGCTCACTCCAACCAATTGGGAATTGAGGTGAAATTTTGTCAAAATTAATACTCAATTCCAAATCAAATAGTGATAGTGTAATCCAACTCTTATAATCCCCAAACTTGATATTTAAATTTGGGAGAGTTTGTAATAGTTTGTAAATTCCATATCCGCAATCATTGTACTCCAACATAAAGGGTGACGCCCTATGAATTCATCAAGCAAAGAGTGATACCTTGCAATAGTCAAACGAGATAAGGGTGATGCCCCAGAATAGTCATTGTAAAGATTTGTTTAACACCCGGAAGTCAAACACTGTCAACTGGGGAGGTTGGATGGATAACGGATAAGGATCTCCAAGTGGACGCTTAGAGCACGGACATAGGCCGGGGTTGCTGAACCGCGTGAACATATTGTTTGCACTCTCTTTCCCTACTCTCTTTATATTTATGAATTGCTTGTTTAATTGTATGCATTAAATCACTTAGGTTTTAGAGAAATGAATATCGCACGAAAAATATTAGTGTGCCTATTTCACACCCGCCCCACCCCTTTATAGCCGCATATTGATCCTTCACATTTCTTCACATTTCCAAAACATCGCTCAACCTCTGTGCATTTTGCGGTCGATCACCTCTATGAAACTGGTCGACTGTCTCTATGTTATTTTGCCTATGGAGCTCACTGTAATATTTGAGGTCGATTTACTCTTCCAAAATGGTCGACTGCTTCCTTGTTTTGGCTCTTTTTTCAACCAACTGGTCGACCAAATCTCCACTGTTAGTCGACTTGTACTCTGTGTTTTTCATATTTTGAAGAGTTTAAGTCCCAAAACATTACCAATAACTACATGGACTTAAACTAACATGTTATTACATATAAATACTCTTGTTAAGGGGTATTTCTAATGAAGATTAATATAAATATAAGGATAAAATAATTAAACAAATTCAAATGATAAATAATTTATAGTTATATTAAAACATTCATCATCAAAATAATTAAGCCTTATGACTCTTAAACTAACAATCTCCCCCTTTTTAATGATGACATTATATTATAAGTTATTTATTCATAACCTTAAGCATGTGCATATAGTATTGTATAATTTGATTTCTCTCCCTTAGTTTATATAATATATCTAACTTTTATTTTCATGCAATCATGCTAAAAAAGAAAACAATGGGGTGGTAAACACTATGTCATAAAAGTTTCTCCCCTTTTTGTCATTATTCAAAACAGAAGCTCATTAAAGAGAAATTAACATTCAATCTACTTAAGCAATTTTCCTCTCCCCCTAAAGACTCCTTAGAAAGAATATATGGAGAGAAAACAAAAAAGATACCAACAAATCAAATCAACAATTTAATTCAACATATGATTCAAAAATAAGTATTATTCCCCCTTTATCAATACACAAAATCAAGTCATTGGTGAAAGTCAAAGCATCAACACAAAACAATTCAATAATTTAATTCTCCCCCTTTGTCACTAAACAAAACGTAATAGTTATGGGTTTAACTATCTAAACAAAACAATTATATTTCTCCTCCTTAGAAAAACAATTGTTGGGAGAAACACTAAGTCAATGCTAAGAAAAGAAATTCAATTTACCAATTGTAATAATGAAAGCATTTAAACTTAGATCAAAAGAATTATACAAGTTAAAACTTCTTCTTCTCCTATTTCAATAAACAAATTCAACTCAATGGGAAGCAACCAAGATATTAAGATCAAACATCCAACAACAATTTAATATACACAATTTATGTTACCAATTGTTGAATTAAACAAAATTTAAACCCAAAGATACCAATTGAAGAATTAAACCAATTTGAAAGATAAAAACAAATATAAACAAATGATGCCAAGAAGAATATGCAACCAATTAAATTAATTTATATCAAGAGTATAAAGTATTAACCTATATGCATATAAACAATTCAAATCAAATCAAGAGTTTATGCAATTTATATAAGCATTTTCATCAACCAAATATGCATACTCTTGATCCAAAAGTGAAAAAAAACATATAAATTCTTTTCTTAGGCACCCAAACATTTTTGAGTCATTTATCCTTATAAATGGTTTCTTTTGGAACCCACACCAATTTAGAATTTCTAATTTTGTCCTTAGATTTCAAAGGATAACTAAAAGATTTATATCTTACATAATTGAAATTATTACAAATAGTAAGACAACCAAAGAAATTTTAATAATTTTTTTTTTTGCAAATAGTTGATAGTCAATTCTGGCTTTATCAAATGTGACCATTTGCTTTCCTAAAAGCACACTCAAATTTTTACTACCATTAGTGAATTTTAAAATAATAGAGTCCGAATAATTATTTTTCACTTTCAATTTGCTAATATCATTCTCAAGAGATTTAATAGTAGCACTAGAAATCTCAAACATGCTTTTCAATTCAACAATTTGATTTTCTAAAGATTTAGTTATCTCAACATGCTTTTCAATCAAATTGGCATTCTCCTTTTTCAACAAATTATATTTACATTAAGCACATTCAATTTATCAAATAATTCATTAAAGACATCTAAGAATTCATTATTATCATCAATATTATTATCCAAATCACTAGATGAATTGTGTACCGTATCCTCTTTAGATATGAAACAAAAATTAGATATCTCTTCAATTTCGGAAGAGGAATATTCATCGCTATCATCAAGATGGCCTTAAACGCTTTCTTATTTGATGCTATTGATTTTCTATTTGCTTTGAGACATTCAGTTGAGGTATGTCCTGGTTTCCCGCATCCAATGCAAATGATCACCTTCTCCCATTTCAACTTCTTTCGATGAAGATACTTATTGAATTTTTGGGTTATGAATTTGAAATCTTTATCATCTTCATCTTCTTTCTCAGAATCCACTTGTGTAACGACCGAAATTTCTTTTTGGATCAATTTTAAAATGATTAAGGATGTTGTTTAAACTATTTAATAATTATCGGATCGATCTATTGGTAGAGTATATTATTTTATGATTATGAGGATTTAATAAGAAATTATGAGAATTTATGGCGAATTGTTATTGGCATAGGAAATATTAATTATAGGGGAAAAAAAAGAAATATTTTAGAGAAATTAAGTGAGATTATTCATCGGTTCCACATCTTCCCTCCACCGTAGATCTTCTCGATGCATAGTTTAGTATTTTTATTTTCGTGAATATTAAAAGTGAATCGATGAGATATATGGTTAAAGTACCGTGGTGGAAAATAACAGAATGAAAAAAAAAAACAGGGATTTGCTGGGAGAAATGCCAGGGATTGAGAGGGTATTTTCGAAAATTGAGTTGGGATATTGTGTTTTGGTGAAGATTAAAAAGGTCACGGTTTTCGGCGAAGGGCAGGGAATGTGAAGGAAAAAGACACAAAAATACTGCTTTGGAAAAAAAAAAATTAGAGAAAGGAGAGGAAAAATGCAGAGGGCTGGACAAAGGGGGGAGCGACTCCCCGCCGAAATCTTCTTCTCAAAGAAGGAGAGCGACCGGCGAGCGTCTGGACGGCGTCGTTGAGCGTGGGCAAAAGGGGACGTTCCCGTCCGACATGCTGAACCGCGGGGCCGAATCGGGTGAGCTTCCCGGTCTCCGAGAATGAGCGCTCCTGCGAACCCGTGAACCTGACGATTTGAGGTAAGTAAATACTGTATGTGTTTTGGCCTTATCGGCCCTGCAATGCAAGGTATTAGGGGGTGTTGTTTTCCATTTCTTCTACTGCTTGATAGACATTTATGAGGTTTTATGCTTCGTCGTTTGAGTTCTGTTCTGCATTCTCGGCTACTGCTTGGTGTACACTGATGAGGATTATATTCTGTAAATCGAGTTTTATTCTGTATTTTTGGTTACTACTGGATGAGCATCGTTGAGAATGCTATTTTATTGTTTGAGCTTTCTCTGTCATTCTGCATTTCTGGTTCCTGCCCGGTAGTCAATATTGAGAGCTACTGCTCTGCTGATTAGGTTCGGGTCTGTATATTGGTTACTGCTTGATGGATGTTGTTGAAGGTTTATGCTGTGCTTGGGTTTTGTTTCCTATTCTAATTACTGCTTAGTGGGCATTATAGAGGTCTTATATGTTGTGGAAGATGGTTGCCCTGTTGAATGAGTTTGTTCTGCTCTTAATTTTGGTTACTGCTTTACTAAACCATGATGAGGATAGCTCTCAGTTAAGCTGATTATGTTCTATACTCCACCTACTGTTTGAAGGATATTGTTGAGGATAGGAACCCGTTGATTTGAGAATTGTCACTTATCTTACTTCTTGTGGACACTGTTAAGGATAATAAACTGTTGATTGAGTTTTAATGTTTATTTCACTTACTGCTTTAAAGGATATTTTTGAGGATGATAATTTATTGATTTGGGTTTCTCTATTAAATATGATGATGGGGACTGATTTTGTGGGCTGTATTAATGTTGTTCTGACCTTGAAAAATTACTGTTGCTGCTTTCCCTAATTGTTGGGCTTGTATGGGTTTGTTATAGTACGTTATGGTTTTGTTCATGATAGAAAAAGGTGTTAAAGATTTGTTGTTGGTGTGGTTTGATATTTGTTTGTGATGTAGAAATGTTCATGTTGCATTATGATGTATGTTCATGCGAGAGTCACCATATAAGAAAGATAAAATATACGTAAATGGTGATTGAGGATAGGCTGCCCCAAAAGGGTGGGCTAGTGGGACATTAGCCCGTTAGTTTGCTTCTGGCGCAACCCGCGGCTGACTGGCCCAAGGTTTGCTAGGTTATTGTACATTAAATTACACAACAGCTAACGGAAGACTCCTAAAAGGGTGGAGTCTGTCTCCCAAAAAGGTGGAGACCTCTCAAAAGAGTGAAGAAAAGATGTGTGTGCCTTCATTGTTGAGCCTACTCTTATCCGAAAAGTGAAAGAAATATGAATAATAAGAAAGAAATATGTACGTAAATGGTGATTGAGGACAGACCGCACTAAAAGGGTGGGCTAGTGAGACATTAGCTCGTTAGTTTGCTTTCGATGTAATCCGAGGCGGACTAGCCCAAGTTTTGTTAGGTCGTTGTGCATTAAATTGCACAACAGCTAATGGAGGACTTCAAAAAGGGTGGAGTCTGTCTCTCAAAAGGGTGGAGACCTCTCAAAAGACTAGAGAAAAGTGGTGTGTGCCTTCACTGTTGGGCCTACTCATATCCGAAAAGTGAAAGAACAATGAAAGAAAATAAAAGAGAAAGAAAGACAAGAAAAGAAAGAAAAGATGAAACATGTGTCACGTCACGTCATGTTCATGGTAACATGCATTATTTGCTAAGTCTTATGAACCTTGCAAATGCGAAGTCATGTTGATGGAGCTTGCTCATGATGAAGACTTGACGGTTGTTGGGTAATTTTCACGGTTTCTCTTATTGTTTTATGAAGTGAGTATTTTTATGGATTTGTAAAGGACTATTAAAAACTCAAGCTTTGGCAAGAAATGCATTTTAAACTTATAAAGTCTTTTGCTATAAAGATTTCTAAATATGGTTTATATTCTAATGATGTTTAAATGATAAGTATAATATTTGCAAAGATTTGATTGATACATGGTTTAGTAGTCGGTTTTAAAGGTATGCATTATTACAAAAGAATTTAAGCAATATCGTTTTAGTGCGACCATTTTCAAGAAAAAAAAATATATCACAAGAATTTACTACAAAATAAGTTTTACAAAAAGAGGCGTTACAACTTGAGTGTTTGAGGATGCTTTGAAGGCTAGTGTCCTAGTTTTGAAGATTTCCTTCTCTTTTTGCTCCTCCTCGTTGCACATCAACGTGATCTCGTGTCTCATTAGGAAATTGATGAGTTCTTCCAAATTTTAAAACCTTGAGATCATGAGCTTCTTGGATTGCCATCACCTTAGGCTGCCACGTCCTTGGTAAGCACCTAAGATTTTTTCTAACCAACTTTTTGTTGGGATAAATTCTACGAAGAACTTTTAAACCATTAGTAAGGTTTGTAAAACGAGTAAATATACAACTAATGGTTTCATCTTTATCCATAAAATATAATTCATACTCATGAAAAAGCATGCTCAATTTACTTTCTTTTACTTGATTAGTGCCTTCATCCGTAATTTCAAGCAATTTCTGAATCTCATAGGCACTATCGCATGTTTGTATCCTATTAAACTCATCTCCATTTAATGCATAATATAAAGTATTAATAGCTTTAGCATTCATGCATAATTTTCTTTTATCTACATCATTAAATTCATTATACAAATTTGGAACATCTATACCATTTTCAAATTTAAGCGGAATGAAAGACCCATTTTCAACAATGTTCCAAAAGATCATAATCAAAAGATTGTATATATATTCTCATTCTAGATTTCCTATATGCATAATCGTTACCATCAAAATATGAAGGTCTAACTAATGATTTGTTTTCAACATTCATATTGAAGGCCATAATAAAATATCCAATCCAAGAATTCAATCAATGTTAATAAAAAAATCTTCACCAAGAAAAATAACTCAATGTACACAAATTAGACAATTTTATACCAATAAGTATAATATCACACAAAAAATTAATTAACCTTGCTCTGATACCAATTATAACACCAATGCATGCCTATAGAGGGGAGAGGGGTGAATTAAATGAGCTAAATTTTTTCGTGCGATATTTTAATCTCTAAATCCTAAGTGATTTAAAACAAATAAATAAACAAACAAACACAAATATAATGGAGTTTAAGGGATTGAGAACCAAATTTGTTCACTTGATTCGGCAATTCTGGCCTACGTCATCACTCCAAGTTTCTAATTTGGAGATCCTTAATTACCTAACTTCCCCGGTTAGTGATGATTGACTTCATAAGTGTCAACCAAACCTTTACAATGACTCTTTCTCAGAGCGTCACCTTTTCCACTTGACTATTATGGGTCATCACTTTTTTGTTCACGATTTAAATACAAGAATTGGAAAACTAGAATTCCTAACTCTCCCAAATATAAAATCACAAGTTTGGGAGTTGGAGAGTTAAGATTTACAGTCTATGATTGATGAAAAATCGAGTATAAATTTTGGCAGAGCTTTGCTTCGATTCTCTCTTGGTTAATTTGAGCTTCGAAGTGTCTTCTATACATAGAATTTACAAAACTGGTCAACCTCCTCCATTTTGGTCGACCACCTCCCGACAGTTAGAAACTAGTCGTTGTGTTGTATAGTCTGACTAGTCGACCGCTTTATCATACTGGTCGACTGCTTCTTCACATTTCCAAAACATTGTTCGACTCTGTCTATTTTGCGGTTGATCACATCTATGAAACTGGTTGACCGTCTCTATGTTGTTTTGCCTCTGGAGCTCACAGTAATATTTGAGGTCGATTTACTCTACCAAACTGGTCAACTGCTTCCCTGTTTTGGCTCTTTTTTCAGCCAACTGGTCGACCAAATCTCCATTGTTAGTCGACTTGTAATCCGTGTTTTTCACATTTAGAAAAGTTTAAGTCCCAAAACATAACCAATAACTACATGGACTTAAACTAATATGTTAGTACATATAAATACCCTTGTTAAGGGGTATGTCCAATGAAGATTAATATAAATATAAGGATAAAATAATTAAACAAATTCAAATGACAAACAACTGATAATTCAATTAAAACATTCATTATCAAAATAATTAAGACTAATGACTCTTAGACTAACAGACCTACCTTTAGAGATTTTGCGAGAAAGGTCCTCCAACTTTGTGGCTTTAGAGTAATTATGGTTTTGGCCCATAACATTCATATTTATAGACTATCTAACGAAGAATTCCATGGAAGAAAATCTTGCAAAAATTGTATCCTAGCATTATCTTTTCTTAAACTGTCCAAAAATTGAATCGTAACCCATAGATTCTATGAAAAAATCATGTATTGAATTTGTTCGCAATTACAGCAAATGCGTGAGCTACCACAGTGGATGTCTGCTTCAACCTTTTCATCCAATGGTAATTTTTCACGATAACATTTTACACTTACATTCATGGTCCGTAACGTTTCCGCAGACGCAAACACTTATGTGGACACTAATGTTTTATGTGGATATATAGATGTTTTTTTAGAAACGTTTCCAGGACATCCCCTGAATTGGGATATAGAATTTACAATTGAAGTATATATGGACATTAATCCGATATCCACATCACATGACACTAGCTGAACTGAAAGAATTAAAGACACAATTGAAAGAATTAATGGAAAATGGTTTATTTGACCCAACACATCTCCTTGGGGTGCACCAACTATCAGGACCCCAACCTCAAACTCCCTCGATTACAGGACTGTGATAAGGATTCTCCACCCAGAGAATAACATGTGCACATTAATACTCGGATTGAAGTATGATAATGTTGTGATGTACATTGAAGTATAATAATGTTGGATTACATCACTAATATATCCTTACAAAGGATAATATTAATAGTAATTGCAACATAAATTACCATATTTCAATCCAATTAAAATTTTTCTTTTTATTAAATATGCACCACTACAAATAAGTATATGATTTATTTATATAACAACCACATTTTATCTAACATATAACCATGGAAGTTATATTTACAAAACAAAGTAGTTTTCACTTTATTACAAACACTAGAGCTACTATATGTAATCTTCAAACCAAACTATACACTACGAAAAGTAAAAACCCCCCCACACACAATAGGTTCAAGAGATAGAGTTCTATTTCTATCTTGAGTGCCTAGCTTCTTGCCTTTGATCTGCCTTAATCTTGTCCTTTTGGTTGCCCTTAGAATTTGAAAAGAAGAAACTACAATTGAGTGAGGTATAAAGCTCAACAAGTAAATTTAATACTCAAGAATTACAATTTCATGTAATTCACAAATATAAGACCAACTCCCACCACTTAGTCTATATCTAGACCACTATATAAACCACAATGATATGCAGTATGAATATCATACAACATTTGTTTACTCACTATGATGCAATGTTGATATAAGTCAATGCAATATTTATTTAATTTAAACAATGAAGTTGTTTAACAAGTACCATTTTAACATATTCCTAAATTTCAATATGTAGGATCAAATGTAAAGTTACATACAACCATAAAACCTTATCATACTAGCTACTATGTCTAATAGGCTTGTTCATGAATAAATAAACCTCCGAAGAGCTAGGGTTTCTCAAGCTAAGGGGGACTCATAGTCACTCTCCTACTATTTTTTCACTTTGCATACGTCACACTACACATATCCTGATGCAATATATTGGGTTCCTCTATGACCAATATTACCACCCAGATAATATTTTTGTACATATAAATATGTTCATGATACAGATTTGGCATTCTCTCACCATGCATACATTGAATGCATATAGTACTTACTAATAATGCATGTAATATAAACCATGCAAATCTTGTTAATTAAGCATACAAAAATGATGTATGTTTTGGTATCATACTTCTATCTAGACATGTTTTATCTATGCCTTAATACTCACCCAAAAAAAATTAAAGAATTGGTTAAACAATTGATTAAAAACCTAAGGAAAATATTCTAAAATGTAAACTCCCGATTGTCTGCCCCTCAGCAACGGTCATCCGCTTCAGCCTATTTCAAGGCAAAAATCACAAATTCCGCTCTTCTGCTCAAGACCCCCTGTCGATTGCTTAGGATCCCCGTTTGACTGCTCATGACTATGGTTTTAAAACCCAAGACTCTGTCATTTTTCTAGACGTTCGATCTGGACGTCCGCCCCCAAAGACTAGTTGTCCGCTCTCAATAAATATTCTCCTATGTCATTTTTGTAGTAATCAGCCCCAACGTCTGTGGTTTCTTGCCCTCATCCGCGATATCCCTTTTATGTGGCATTTTACATGGTTTTAGTTGACTGCGCCTCAATTCTGGTCTACCACTATTTATATAGATTCGATTTGTAAATTTGGTCGTTCGCTCTTGCTCGATTGTTCCCGTGTAAATTTTAGAGTTCGGGCGACCGCTCCAGAGACAAAATGTTGAAATCCTTCGACATTCACTCACCTTCCCCAAACCAAACTCCATATAAATCATACCAACACATTATTTAAATTTACCAAAATATCCAGTATTAAGATTTCAACAATTCTAATCCTAATCACCACCTATATCATGCCAATTTCATAAATATTAACTCTTTAAGGATAAGAGTTACTTACCTATTTTTGAAGAACTTTAAACTTGTTTCAAGCTTCCAAACTTCACTTTCTCTCTTTTATTTTGGGTTCTTTGGAATTTTTTTCAAATGCTTTACACTTTTCCTTCAAATTTCCAACTCAAAATCAACTCTTTCAGCTAACCCTTTTTATGTTTCTCATCTTTTTTCTTCATGAGTTCATTCTCTCCTTCTGCCAAGGACGAATAAATCCAGAGAGTTCTCTGGCTAATTATTATGTTAGCCATAATCATTGAAGTCCAAAGACCAGTTTGCCCTTAAACTTCCTCTTAATTACAATTTAAGCTACTTGTTTCAACTTAACATGTGGCACGATTCTATTGGTGACCATATTTTATAGCATGACATCATAGAAACATGTCTTTGGAAACTTTCATTTCTAGAAACTATCCTCAAATTCTCACTCAATTTGTCAGAATTAAATATTTAATAGAAATCGTACATAAATGTCACATACACCTAGTATGATTTTAAAATAATATAACTTTGGCTATATAAGTCCAATTTACATAATTCCAACGTCATTTTCTTCTTTAAGATGTCTAGTTTATTATCTTAAATTTTCATCAAATTCCATGCACAAATACATATTCAATTATGTCAATATATCCAAACTGTTCAGAAAAATAGTTTATTCCTAACCTTAATTAACATAATTTTTTAATTTTTACTTTTGCATATCACTTATATGTCATTCATAAGTATGAAAAATTTCAAGTTATTACATCTATGTTGTTCGTTAAAGAGAAAGATGGAACTCTAAGAATGTATATTGATTATCAGCAACTGATTCAGGTGACCATAAAGAACAAATACATGTTGTCGCGAATTGATAATTTCTTTGACCAGTTGTGGGGTTGTCAATGGTTTTTTAAAATTGATTTGAGATTGAGATATCATTAGTTGAAAATAAGAGAAGAGGATCTTTAGAAAACTACTTTCAGAACTAGATACGACAATTACGAGTATCTAGTAATGTCTTTCGGATTAACTAATACCTGGTAACATTTATGGATCTTATGAACTAGATATTCAAACCGTATTTGGATATCTTTGTCATTATTTTCATCAATGACATTTTAATATATTCATTCTTGAGGCAAGAACATGAATGGAATTTACAGACAATATTGAAATTATTAAGACAACATAAATTATTTGCCAAATTCTACGAAAACTAATTTTCGTTGAGGAAAATCAAATTTTTAGGACATGTTCTTAGTAATGGTATAGCAATGGTTTCTTTAAAAATTGAAGCAGTACAAAATTGGGAACAACCGAAATCAATATCTAAGATAGGAAGTTTCTTAGGATTCGCTGGATATTATTGGCAGTTTGTTAAATGATTTTCTAAGATAGTCATGCCATTAATAAGATTGACAAAGAAATGTGCAAACTTTTGAAAAAAAAGTTAGTGTCTACACCAATTTTTATAATTCTTAAGGATTGTGTTGCGCATTGATGCAAGATGAAAGAGTAATTACAATTTTTGTAACGCCCCGTAGTGTTAAACTCTTTTTTTTTTTAAAATTATGTGTTCGTAAAAAACCGGGTCCTTTAGAAAATCGTACAATGAAAATCTTTAAGGAAAACCTCTTATGAAATCAAAGCTTAGTAAAACTCAATCTTTGCTAACTATCATTTTGTACCCTTTTAAAACTATGCAGCGAAAGTCTTTATGAAAACTCATTTAGAATTAAATGTAGTAAAATTCATCTTCAAATAATCCAAAGCATTTATAAATGTTTCTATTTAAATCTAAACATCAATAGACATAACTCTTAATAAAAGTATATGAGACACGTTATTAAAATCCATCTTTCTTTTAATTCATACCTGCAGGTCAATGTTGCTTCGACAACGCTCAAGTTTTGCCCATGAGAATTCCTCTTCAATTGTGCTACCAATTTTTTCTTTCATCATGTCCCTTAAAACTCCATCCATACCTACATCACAAAGTTTATCTATGAGTTTAACGCTCAGTAAGAGATATATAACATAACATAACTTTAAAGTGAAAAATATAACACGACTATGAGATGCAATATGTAACATGACTATAAGATGCAACATGTAAAAACCATGTCTTTTCAGTCAACAGTTTTTTTCTTTTTTCTTTCACTTTATAGTTCAATTGTTGTGAGTCATCAGTCTAAGAGAGAGTGACACTATTAGGTTCACCTCATGTAGGACAACCAACTCGAATTCTGCCCATAACGATCTTTTGCGTTTATTCAGTTTGTCTTTTATTCTTTATTATCTTTCTTAATGAAAATGTTTTTCAAGAATGCATGTACATACTCGTAACATAATGACAGTCTAACATGCATGAACATAATGATAACAAGTTCTCGATCCATAGCCTATAGGCATCCTCATCAATAACGTAAAAAATACATCAAGCAGTAAACATATCCTCGACCATCATGATATCAATCATCATATTCATAACATAATACTAATCAAACCTCTAATCTATAATCATGAAACACTCATAGCCTAACATGTACTCGATCAATAACTCGTAAGCATCATAGACAACATAAATTAAGCATAACAATGAACATATCCTAAGCATAACAGTAACTATATCCTTGAAACTCGCAATGAAGGCATCACATTCTATCAACAAATCCATCAAACAATACTTATCCTTGATCAACAGCCTTTAGGCGTCATGAACAATAACATAGAGAATAACATCAAATAGTAAACAAATCATCGATCGACATAATATTAGTTAACATATTTATAACATAACAACTAGGCAAACCTCTAATCCATAAGCATGCATCACATAACATGTCCTTGAACAACATCCCTTAGGCATCATAGACAACATAAATCATCAAAATGTATTATACCCTAGCGTCTTTGTGATGTAGGCCAAAGACTAAGCACATACAAAATATCACTTACTTGGATATCCTCCTAAGGGTCTGATCATTCTCAACTCATCCTAAATGCCGTCTTTCTCCAAACCATCCATATTGTTGGCTTGTTGGTTCCCTCGAATGGGGGAATTACTGATGTTCACAACAATAGTAAGATTCGCAATCTATGTATCATGAAAAATAATTTATCATGAACATAAATGGATCAATGTTATAATATAATAATAATCATATGTATTAAATAATTTTTAATTTTTAGATCTAATCTAAAAGATTAAGAAATTATATCTTTGTAACTTGCTTCACATGAATATAAAATCTCGAAGCATTGATAATAATCTCCTCAACCTTTGAAACCTTCGATTTTCTTCATCAATCCTTCTCACCTCGAATGAGCACGTGTGGGCGTGATGAACGTAGCAAGATCACACTCAATTGATGATAGATCGTATTCTCAACACAGAGATGAGTTTTTTGAATTTAAAGAACGTTTCTTTAAAGGCAACATAGAAAACTCACAAATTTGCTCTCAAAAGGGATTCTTCAATCTTAAAAATTTCAACCAATCATGCTAATGAGGTTGAACCTCTAGTTATAGTGGAATAACTCCATAATGGTCATTATGACATTTAGAGAAAACCACTACAAATATTAATCTCTCATTTGATTTAGAATTGATTTAATACATTTATAACAAAAATGTTTTGGAAATCAAAACATCTTGTCACCATAGCTTAACACTTGACACAATGACATTAAGTCAAATTTGACATAATCCATTTTAAAAACTATTTTTAAAAGTTACTTTATGTTTGTTAATTAATTGAATAATCAATAATTCAATTATTTCATTTAATGGAATATAACAAACATAGTAATTATGATAGCTTTTGTCATTGTGTCTTAATTAATTGAATAATCAATAATTCAACTATTTCATCTAATAGAAAATAATAAACTTATTATTGAGTGTATTAAATAATTAATTCATAATTAATTATTTAATCTTCTTTCTTCATTTTTTTATTATTTGAATAATGATAGAAGGTGATGAAGGGATCAATGGACCTATAGTTTTAAGCTACAATAATATTTCGTTAATTAATATAAACTCTTTATAATAATTAAAACAATTATTAACTCTAAAGTTGTAATATCCTGAAATTTCGTTACGCTAAACATACGATTTAAGTAATAATTCTGGGGATATTTGGAGCTGTAATGGACAATTATGATATTAGTCAAGTGAAATATATTTGGATAAAGTGAACTATGATACCTGAATTGTTTGATGATATTTGGAGTTAGATAAAACGATATTAACTATATCGATAGTCAATGGAATTAGTAAGAGAAACTATATTTAGATATAATAAGGTTATTGATATTTCAAGGATATATATTAGATTTAGTAAATGATAAAGTGATGGAGTAAATGTGAAGTATACACCAAAGTATAGGAGAATAAATTGAAGTTGCCAAATTTGGAAATTGAGGTTAGGATAATTTGGAAAAGTGAATTATGGTACACTATATAGATTTATGGGGGTTGAATACATAATATTACATGATTGTAATATTAAGTTAGAAATTGGTGGTTGTTCGTTCGCTAGTAGTATCGATCGACTGACGTTGGAGGCACGAAATGTGTTGGATGGTTGGTGGTCAATTGCCTAAAGGAAGCGATCATTGGGCTCGATCGACCAGCAATATGGAACGAAGAAGTTTGCGGCTGATCGAAAGAAGAATCGATCAACCGCTAAACTGAAGAGTCATCTGGAAATGGAAACACCGTCGTTGGAAGCTTCTTAAGTTGACGTTGGACGTGTCTGAATGTTGAAGGGTTGCGTTCCTTGGCTGTTTACCTTCGCATGGACATTGAAGATGCGTTAGAAGTGGTCTATAAATAAAGAGGAAAGGGAACGAGAATTCACGAAGATGGAAACCATGGGGAAACTCTACTGAAGTTTTGAGAGACGGTTTGTGAGGGGTCTGTGATTTTGTGAATATGATTCTGTGAATATGATTTTGTGATGGTTATGAGGGAATAGTTCTGGAGCTTTGCTGAGTGTGAAGGTTTGAAAGAAAGAAAGGGTGAGATGGTTCTGTGAGTGACAGAGAAGAAATCGTGAAGGAAGCCGAGAATTATGAGGTTGTGATTTTGTGAAAAACTGTGAAGGTGGAATCCTGAAACAGAGAAGGAAATATAGGAGCTTGACTTTGAGTTTTTACCAATAACAATCCTTCTGCTTGACCTGTTAAAAGTATGTTGCTGAATGCTTTATTGGTTTAAGTAAGTTTATTGTCGTGGTTAAAGAGAATAGGTGGGATTGATAATTCTGATTATTATTGGAGAAATATTGTTTTGCTCAGTTAGGTCAATCTCTTGATTTATTAAGAATAAGTTAAATAGAAATTTTATTGTTGATTATTGTCAAATGAGATAATGGTTTGGATGTTATCTGTGGCATAATGATTAGTGGGTGTATTATAGAATGGTGGAGGATAATATTGTACTTAAAGTGATGCCATGTTTAAGCAGTAGTTATGGGATAATAATAATCCTTATTGTTGTTGGATATAGTTTGGATTTTGTCGAACTCTACTTATACAGGTATGGAGAATATTGTAACATCCCGATAATTTAAAGATGAATAATTATCGGAATATTACCAAGGACGTTTGGAACACTTAAACGATGAGCAATTTGGAATGTTTTCCCCGTATGCGTGATGAAATCAAAGTGTCGAGATTTCAAAGATAGATCATTTTGTGGTATTACGTGCCATTTGACGATGTGTTTTAATGAGTGATACATCGGGGAATCTAGTTGAGTGTAAAAATGTGAAGAAAATGGACTTGAGGACGCCTCAGGACGCCATTTTTGCGTCATAAACTCACTGTTCGGTGATGTTACGGACGCTGGATGCTGGGCGCGGACGATGCGGACGCCAGATTTGGAATCCGCATTGAATCTGTTTAAACTGGGAACTTCCGGACGATGCAGACGAGGGATTTAGCGTCCGCACTGAATCTGTCAAATTCTGATTCACCCGGACGACACCATGCGGACGATGTGGATGACTAAATGGCGTCCGAAACCAGATTTCGGACGGTATGGACATATGGTTAGGATGACCTTTGCTGTGTATTTTTAGACTTGCGGACGACAGTACGGCGTCCGCAAGCTTCCGAATGACAGCTGAGCTGCGAAATAAAAGTCAGAAAATTAATATAAAGAAAAAAGGGGAATGGCCAGAATGGCCATTCTTTCGTGTTTGGATCCAAAGAGAGGGAGAGAGGGCGACGCGAGGGAGAGACAACAAGCTAGGGCTCGCGTTCGGGTGGCGCCGTCCGGCGAACGGCAAGACGAATCGGAGCTCTTGCGGGCGTAGTTCCGGCGACGGTTTGAGGTAATATTTAACTGGGTCTTCCTCCTCCCTTTCAATTCTATTGATTTGTTGTTATTTTGGATTTAAGCTTGCTGTGAGAAGTTATGCCATGTCGAATT
Source organism: Begonia loranthoides (assembly GCA_022433065.1). Lineage (NCBI taxonomy): Eukaryota > Viridiplantae > Streptophyta > Magnoliopsida > Cucurbitales > Begoniaceae > Begonia > Begonia loranthoides. The sequence continues at coordinate 43,041,669 of CM039468.1, read as the reverse complement.
TGGTTGCTGGATATACGCCTTCGATAATTATTGTTAAGTTGCAGTATGGAGTATGAATATTAATTGTGATACTCAACTGTTTGTTTTGTGGTCAAAAAGGGAGAAGTCGTGTGGTATTAAGGAAATGTTATGTATGCCTTTTTCATAACATGAAGGATAATTTTATTAGAGTAATAACTTGTTGGGAGTTGATGCTCTATAGTATTGTTGGCGTTGTGGTTCTCTATTGATGGGTAAATGCTCATTTTGTTGCTGTCATTCTAACTTGGGTGAAAAGATAAATGGATGTGTTATGTTGGTTATTGAAATTATGCATATTTGTTGGGCCAATTCTTGCATAGTGGAATTGAAGTTGAACATACACATGGATCATGCGCTACGCAATTACTGGACTGCAGGTTTAGATTTAGTTCAATGATTGGATAAATGTATGTTGGAGATTAGATTAAGTTATTTAACAATTGCTTGGTAATAAATGTTGTTTTGTGGCTAAATTCAGATTTTGTTATTGGAATATGTTAGGTTTCGTTAGAGATGTTAAACGAGTTCCTAGAATTTCTATAGAATAGGAATAGGAAAGATAACTTATGTTTATAAGTTGAGTAATCATTTAGATCAATGATAAACGTTGCTATTTTATGAAGGAACAAGAAGGGAAGAAGAATAACGACGAAATGAGAAAGCGCATTAAAGCTCGAGGTAACTATTTGGGTTGTCTTGGCCTTGAGCCCTACACCCAAGTAAAGTGTGTGTGAGTTGTGTCTTGTGGATTAAATTAAGAAGAGAGCACGAATGAAATGTGAACTACGCTGATGTGAATACGACTATATAAGTGGTTAATGGAACAAACGAAGGAAAAAATGTTTAGTTAACTAAACAAACAAAAGGAAAGGTTTAGTTAACTAAACAAGTGAATGAATAATGAACTTAATTTGTAACTCTTATGTCTTGATTCGGATTAAGAATCTTCTTAGATTCATTTAGCATGCCTATTCATTTATTGACTCTCAAGCATGTTTGTTTAGACCAGCTTTCGATGAATATGTCTAGTTAATGATATATGCTGCACGTTACTTTATTGTCTGATTGTGTTCATGTCATTTCAATTATTGTAATTCTTTATATGCGCAAATTCAAGTATAGTATGTTTACTTCAATATGCTGTTCCTTTTTCATTAAAGTATGCTATTTCTCATATGTGATTTGTTTGCTAGGAAAAAGTAGATCGAGTCCATGATAATAGAAACCAAGTAGGGGGTAACCTCCGGGGAGGTACCCACACGCATAAGTGAGGAAAACGAAAAGACTATGAAAAGAACGAACCCAAAAAGGCGAGTATATACCGGAACTAGGGAGTTGGAGTAGATAGGTAGTCCGGATCTAGCCTAGCTATTAGGATACACCCCTACCAAGACTGGAAAGGGACAAGTAGCCCACAGGGGGTTAGTTTCCTTACGGCTATGCCATCTCAAAGGAAAACCTCCAATCTCCAAGCTCGATGTACGAGTTTAAAGAAGAACAAAGAACAAGAATGTAATGAAAGAAGTTGGATTGGTGGCCCCATTCCAACAAGAACTAAAGAGAGAAATGCATAATTGTTTTTCCCCCTCTCCTTACTGAGCGTAAGCTCACGTCCTTAGTTGTGGTGTAGGTACAATGACGAACAGATAATAAACAAATGAGAAGAAGATGAGAAACACATAATGACGCAGAGATGGATGTTTTCGCACGCACAGGATTCGGACTGGCAAGACAAAGACAAATGTAAGTTAACGGCTATGAAATAAATGAAAGAAAAAGATAAAGAAAAAAAAAATTATGAATCAATGAAGTAATGGATCAATTTTAATTGATAGACGAAATGTTTGAATCGCGTAGTAATTCCTTTAAAAGATTTCTTACGTTTCCGCCATGATTTTCAAATGATTATTTTTAACGTTTCCGCATAATTAATAAGTTGGTTTCATGATGAGTTTTAAGAAAGAGTTAGTAGCGATTCGGATTTATGCACTCTGATTGTTTTAAAAAGAAAATTTTAAATTTTTACGCATTTGAATTGCTTTAAGAATATCCGGGTCGTTACAATTGGTATCAGAGCAATGGTTTTAAAAACCATTTCGTGAACTACTCTGATTGTTTTTAAAATTTTTTGTAGCTCACTTGTTTTCTACATTGAATTATAGTAAGTTGAGTTAAGAAAAGAAATTTTTGTAGAAATGAGTCTAAGTAAGTAAAGTGATGTAAGTAAAGAAAGTTACTTGAAGTAAAGTAAGTAAAGTAAGACAGCTTGCCTGTCAGCACGAGTCTCGACGTGGAAATCCTCCATCACTGCAAGTATACTTCCTAATGCTTTCCTAATACTTTAATAATGTATGATTTCTTTATTCTAGTAAGATAGTTCGATGGATGAAGTGTTAATTGTAGGAACTAGTAGAGAAGCAGACTACTGAGACGCGGTAAGCATTTCGATGTAATTGGGATGTAGGTATGTGAATGTACTCGATATCGTTGGATGTTATACTCTGGATTTGGATTATGGATTTTGGATTTAGATATGCGAATATTCTGGAACTGTTTATGATTTTCTACAGGATTTATAGCTTTGGGGGAGTTTGAAAACAAGGAAGACTCTGCCCAAATTTTCGAAAAATAAGTAAAAAGAGGATCCCGAGCGGAATTAGATCAACTAGATATGTAAGTGAAGTGGCCTAGGTAACGACGAGGTAGATTGATTAGAAAACGAGGTTTCCTAGATTACGACGGACTAGATAGATAAGTGGAAGGAATGCAGGATTAAATGGAGTCAGACAGTTAAACAGAGTCAGGTAGTAAACGATAAGCACTAACTGGGGAAATCTGAAGTAGAGAAGTAGGATTCACTAACGAGCGAAAGCTGCAAATGTTTGAAAAAGATTAGAGAATAAAGGTTGGAATTTTGGGACAAGGAACTTGGTAGGGCTGTAAGAAGTTGGAATGTGCTAGGTTGGAGGTCCGATGAGGAAGAGTCATGGTCTTGTCGGGTAGTATGACCAACTTGGACTTGACGGCGGTTTTCGACATGAGGTACCTATGATCGTATGTGGGACTGGATGAAGTTGCGTGGGTTACGTTATGATAGACCTTGAATTATGTTTTCCATCTCGGTTCATAACCAATCAAAATGACCAAGAACGTGACCGCCCAACTGTATGGCAAGAGTGGATTCAATCAGTTGGGGTGGAAATAGGAATGAGAACGGAGAGGGAAATGGGAATGAAAACTAAACCCTGATCAGAAACAAGTATAGATACAAAAAGGAGAAGTAAGACAAAATGCATCGGAATCAACCATGGAGCGGTGTAGCTCATAGCTTGGGAAAGCTTGAATGGATGGATTTGGTGGTGGAGACCGTGTTGGATATGCCAAAGTCGTGACATTAGAGTGAAAGGTTGCATGTGCTTGGACTCAGGTGACGACATGTACGGGACTCTAAGGGTAGAACCATATAGGAAATGCCAATTTAACGTTAAGTAAGTGTTCCATTCATATGAAGTTGGTGGATAATGTTGATGTGGAACATCAAAATTCAGAGAAAGTGTTGTGATTTCATGAGTTGAATGGGAATTATAGAGTATGAATTGTTCTAGAGCGATATTGGAGATAATAGAGTTGTCGTTTTGCTTTCATTATGGCATTTCTTTACTCGAAAATCATGTAATCAGAGTTGCGCAGTGGGAGCGCGGAGAGCAATTGCGAGTGTTTGGTCGACTTCTGGTCTAAGAAAATGCATTGATTGAGAAGGACGAGCTTAGTTTACCAGGACGAGGGAGTAGTAGGACCGAGGAACTATGCCATCACGTAGAATAGTTAAAAGGAGGTTTGATACGTAGATTAGCGTTAATGAATACACTAGGCAAGAGCAAATTTCGAGGACGAAATTTATTTTAAGGGGGGTAGTATGTAACATCCCGATAATTTAAAGATGAATAATTATCGGAATATTACCAAGGTCGTTTGGAACACTTAAACGATGAGCAATTTGGTAATGTTTTCCCCGTATGCGTGATGAAATCAAAGTGTCGAGATTTCAAAGATAGATCATTTTGTGGTATTACGTGCCATTTGACGATGTGTTTTAATGAGTGATACATCGGGGAATCTAGTTGAGTGTAAAAATGTGAAGAAAATGGACTTGAGTACGCCTCAGGACGCCATTTTTTGCGTCCTAAACTCACTGTTCGGTGATGTTACGGACGCTGGATGCTGGGCGCGACGCTGCGGACGCCAGATTTGGAATCCGCATTGAATCTGTTTAAACTGGGAACTTCCGGACAATGCATGCGGACGATGCGGACGAGGGATTTAGTGTCCACACTGAATCTGTCCAATTCTGATTCACGCGGACGACACCATGCGGACGAATAAATGGCGTCCGAAACCAGATTTTGGACGATACGGACGTATGGTTAGGACGCCATTTGCTGTGTATTTTTAGACTTGCGGATGATGCGGACGACAGTACGGCATCCGCAAGCGTCCGATTGACAGCTGAGCTGCGAAATAAAAGTCAGAAAATTAATATAAAAAAAGGGGAATGGCCATGTGTCTGGATCTGAAGAGAGGGAGAGAGGGCGACGCGAGGGAGAGAAGGCGAGCTAGGGCTCGCGTTCGGGTGGTGCCGTCCGGCGAACGACGACACGAATCGGAGCTCTCGCGGGCGTAGTTCCGGCGACGGTTTGAGGTAATATTTAACTGGGTCTTCCTCCTCCCTTTCAATTCTATTGATTTGTTGTTATTTTGGATTTAAGCTTGCTGTGAGAAGTTATGCCATGTCGAATTTGGTTGCTGGATATACGCCTTCGATAATTATTGTTAAGTTGCAGTATGGAGTATGAATATTAATTGTGATACTCAACTGTTTGTTTTGTGGTCAAAAAGGGAGAAGTCATGTGGTATTGAGGAAATGTTATGTATGCCTTTTTCATAACATGAAGGATAATTTTATTAGAGTAATAACTTGTTGGGAGTTGATTCTCTGTAGTATTGTTGGAGTTGTAGTTCTCTATTGATGGGTAAATGCTCATTTTGTTGCTGTCATTCTAACTTGGGTGAAAAGATAAATGGATGTGTTATGTTGGTTATTGAAATTATGCATATTTGTTGGGCCAATTCTTGCATAGTGGAATTGAAGTTGAATATACACATGGATCATGTGCTACGCAAGTAGTGGACTTCAGGTTTATATTTAGTTCAATGATTGGATAAATGTATGTTGGAGATTAGATTAAGTTATTTAACAATTGCTTGGTAATAAATGTTGTTTTGTGGCTAAATTCAGATTTTGTTATTGGAATATGTTAGTTTTCGTTAGAGATGTTAAACGAGTTCCTAGAATTTTTATAGAATAGGAACAGGAAAGAGAACTTATGTTTATAAGTTGAGTAATCATTTAGATCAATGATAAACGTTGCTATTTTATGAAGGAACAAGAAGGGAAGAAGAATAACGAAGAAATGACAAAGCGCATTAAAGCTCGAGGTAAGGATTTGGGTTGTCTTGGCCTTGAGCCCTACACCCAAGTAAAGTGTGTGTGAGTTGTGTCTTGTGGATTAAATTAAGAAGAGAGCACGAATGAAATTTGAACTACGCTGATGTGAATACGACTATATAAGTGGTTAATGGAACAAACGAAGGAAAAAAGGGTTTAGTTAACTAAACAAACAAAAGGAAATGTTTAGTTAACTAAACAAGTGAATGAATAATGAACTTAACTTGTAACTCTTATGTCTTGATTCGGATTAAGAATCTTCTTAGATTCATTTAGCATGCCTATTCAATTATTGACTCTCAAGCATGTTTGTTTAGACTAGCTTTCGATGAATATGTCTAGTTAATGATATATGTTGCACGTTACTTTGTTGTCTGATTGTGTTCATGTCATTTCAATTATTGTAATTCTTTATATGCGCAAATTCAAGTATAGTATGTTTACTTCAATATGCTGTTCCTTTTTCATTAAAGTATGCTATTTCTCATATGTGATTTGTTTGCTAGGAGAAAGTAGATCGAGTCCATGCTAATAGAAACCAAGTAGGGGGTAACCTCCGAGGAGGTACCTACACGCATAAGTAAGGAAAACGAAAAGACTATGAAAAGAACGAACCCAAAAAGGCGGGTATATGCCGAAATAGAAAAGAACCCAAAAAGGCGGGTATATGCCGAAAGAGAAAAGAACCCAAAAATGAGGGTATATGCCAGGATAGAATGAACAAACCCAAAAAGGCGGGTATATGCCGGAACTAGGGAGTTGGGGTAGATGGGTAGTTCGGATCTAGCCTAGCTACTAGGATACACCCCTACTAAGACGGGAAAGGGAGTAGTAGCCCACAGAGGGTTAGTTTCCGTACAGCTATGCCATCTCAAAGGAAAGCCTCCAATCTCCAAGCTCGGTGTACGAGTTTAAAGAAGAACAAAGAACAAGAATGTAATGAAAGAAGTTGGATTGGTGGCCCCATTCCAACAAGAACTAAAGAGAGAAATGCATAATTGTTTTTCCCCCTCTCCTTATTGAGCGTAAGCTCACGTCCTTACTTGTGGTGTAAGTGCAATGACGAACATATAATAAACAAATGAGAAGAAGATGAGAAACGCATAATGATGCAGAGATGGATTTTTTCGCACGCACAGGATTCGGACTGGCAAGGCAAAGACAAATGTAAGTTAACGGCTATGAAATAAATGAAAGAAAAAGATAAAGAAAAAAAAATTATGAATCACTGAAGTAATGGATCAATTTTAATTGATAGACGAAATGTTTGAATCGTGTAGTAATTCCTTTAAAAGATTTCTTATGTTTCTGCCATGATTTTCAAATGATTATTTTTAACGTTTCCGCATAATTAATAAGTTGATTTCATGATGGGTTTTAAGAAAGAGTTAGTAGCGATTCGGATTTATGCACTCTGATTGTCTTAAAAAGAAAATTTTAAATTTTTACGCATTTTAATTGCTTTAAGAAAAACCGGGTCGTTACAAATATAACTTAGAATCTACTTGTTGTGTTAGGGTCTGTATGTATTGACGAAGTGTTATTTTGATACTGCCTGAATATATTGCCTTGTTGATAAATGAAAGGTTTTGGGATATAGAGAATGGACTATTGTACTACAAATTATTGGGAATATTGTTTAGGTATCCGATTGGTTGTCATGAAGAATAAGTTGTTGAATCGACTTGTTAGATAAAGTGGTTATTAGATTGGAATTGTGATTGTGAGATAAATTGTTAAGAGAATGCAATGAATTGCTGGTAGTTAAGGTTGATTATTGGAGAATCATTATTGAATATTAACGCTAAAGACTCCTGGTAAGTGGTACTGCATGTGTTTTGTCCGAAAGGGCCTACATAACGGGAATTAGGGTTTGTTTGTTTGCTTGATTGTTTGAATTGTATGTTTATTAAATTTAAGTTTAGTTCCTTAGTTAGGAATGAATCACGTTTTGGGGATATGATCGAGGAACACTTTAGATAGGATTGTATATGCACAACAACGTTAAGACTTGGAATCCTAAAGTATACGAAAGTGAATAAACGTATATAAGTGGTTAGAGATGTGAGTTCTTGAGTTGGTCGCCTAGGTGTGTGCCACAGGATGACCGCCTTGTGCTTAAACCGCTTTACCTTGTCAAGTTGACATTTCTAACACTTGGATGGGTAACTGAAACTAAATGAAAATAGAAATGAATAAACGTAAATAGGTGGTTAGAGATGTGGGTTCTTGAGTTGGTCGCCTAGGTGTGTGCCACGGGATGGCCGTCTTGTGCATAAACGCTCTACTGTCAAGTTGATATCTCTAACATTTGGATGGGTAACTGGAACTAAATGAAAATAGAACAGTAACAAAATTAAATTGAATATACGTAAATAGTTGTTTTTGTGGTCTGGTTGGTTACGCCCGGCACAGAAACCAAAGATAAGTAAATTGCGATTTTTGTGGTCTAGTTGGATACGCCCGGTGCAGAAATAGAATAAATAACAGTAAAAGACATGAACAATAACAAATAAGCAAAATAGAAAACTGTATACGATGTTACAAAAGTTGTATGTGTATTTTATGTTTTACGTTTATACCGCTTACTGAGTTTTAGGCTCATAGTTAGGTCCTGTGATGTAGGTAAGGAGCTGATGATTGGATAAAGCTGATAAAGGACGTAGCTGATGGAGTATTGTCTTGTTGAGCATTTGTACTGTTGGCGACATTGACTTGGGGGTTATGGCTCACAGAAATGGAATAAATGTATTTAAATGTTTTAAAAGTTTCAAAATACTTTCAAGTGTCTATTGGTCTTAAACTGTTTTAAGTCAATGTTTTAGCAATGTTTCTTTAAATGGCTTTTAAACTACTGATTTGTAATATTTTATATGGTTAAAACATCTATTGTTTGTTACTTTGGTTTTCTCTCACGAGTTTTTTAAAGGAAAGAAAATTTTTATATGGTAAAAAGTTACGGGATGTTACAAAAGTAATTCCACTAAATACTCAGAGTTGTACTTTAAAAAACTATAGAGTACATTTACTTAAAGTAATGTCCATTGATATAGTCATTACATATGTATTAACCCTCAATTTAGATTCATAATAGAGCTATGTTTATAATCCGTTAACCTCTCATATTACGTCTTTATCCTTGACTACCATTAGTTCTTCACGGAATAATTATTCATAACGATTATGAATTGTACGCTAGCAAACAAGAGAATCTATAGAAATGGATTTCATTGTATCGATATTAATATTTCTAGCTATTCATTTTAATTCACTCCCAATATACAAGGTACACTAATCGTAGCTTGTACAAAACTTTACCGAGTAAATCAAAGAATTAATTAAAATGAAATAGGAGTTTGTTAAATACAACAAAATAAGATAATACGTATATGACAATCATTATGATAAAATTAATTGTTCTATATTTAACGTAAATTATCAGAACAATATAATTTTATTTGGTCCAGTCTTATATAATCGTATTACATAAAACATATTTATCTTATGTTACCACATACATAGTCGGGATATGACATACATTCTTAATGAGATAAACTATGTTTATGACTATAAACTATTTGAAGTTTCCATACTTCAAATATAAGTCACAGACTTATTTTAGTTATTACTCTTTATATTTTATCACACATATATACAATGTATATGTTAATATAAAATTAGCATAAATAATCAAGAAATTTTGTTTTATAAAACATAATCTAAAATATTAATATAATATCAATCAATATAAATTTATTCATATATTACAAAATTGTTCTATTACATTTGCTTGTTGGGCATATTACTCTCAACACATACGTTGTCTTATACTTTTTAAATAACAAAGAATTTCGCTAATAGAGAATAATCCTAAAACTACTCACTGTCAACATAAAATCCAGAAACTAAATGGCAAATAACTTAATTTGAGAAAACCTAGAGAGAGGTCTACCCGAGGGCTTGAGAGAGATCTCATCAACACCGTGGCTACTATGGTAACCAAGGCTTCAGCCTGTCTTTTTCTATTTAAAGACCTGAAATCAGAGAACCACGCGAGAGTAAATCCAAAGATAATTGCATCCTAAGTCCATCATTTTTTAAATGGTCTGAGGATTAAATCGTGGCTTGTAAGGAATCTGTAAAGTATTATATTTAAAAACTGCTCGAACTATAGCAAATGCGCAGCCAGCTGCAACGGACGTCCACAACAAGCCACACAACCAATGGCCATCAGACACATCAGCCCTAAAACTCATATTTGTGATCCCCAAATATAATGCAGATGCGAACATTGTCGCAGAAGTCAAAGCTTTCGCAGGAACCCTAATCCGAAGGCTTAATGATAGCCACGTGTGCTAATCTATCGCTAAAACCCATTTGCGGACGCTAACTCTTAAAATGCAGGAAATTTAAAAATTTTATAAAACTCTTTTTTAAAATGGTATCAGAGTGCCAAATTGGATCGTTAAAACTTTTTTTTTTTTTTTTCGTTCTACCTGCTAGTAAAACCATTATAAAATCATTGCGAAAACGTTGTAAAATCTTTTATGAAAACATAGTGGGTTTAGCAAAACATGGCGAAAGCGTAAATAAAAATCATTTATTTAAAGCATAACGGAAGCGTAAATTGTTTAATGAACGGAACTAAACAATTAAATACAATTTGAGAAATGAAAACCGAATAACTAAATACATTTTTATTACAACTGTGCTCTCTTTGGTTCTCTTCAGCCTTGCCAGCCACAAGTTCCTGTGCGTGCAAATCCCTCATCCCTTCTTTATTATTTGTTCATCGTTCCTCGTATGTGTACATACCATTATCTGTTTGTTGTTTGAACCTACACCATAAGTAATATGTGAGCCTAATGGCCCAGTAAGGAAAAAGGTTTAATGCAATATGCTTATGACTCTCTTTAGTTATTCCTGGAGTGGGTACCGCCCCAAACTAGTCTTTTAATTATGTTCGTTGGTTCTTTACTCGTACTTCGAGCTGGAGATTGGAGGAATCCATGGCGGTAGGTAGATCTTTGTTGACTTCAACCACCTAGAGTAGACAGTCTCGCAGTCCCAACAAGGGAAATGTAATATTCTTTTAAATCCTGTCTACCTGGCTGATCCGTAATTACCCCACCATCCCCCAACTCCCTTTTCTTCTTTTCTTCATTTCCTTAACATTTTTCCTTACTCATGCATGTGTGAGTACCACCCTTGGTGGCACTTCCTATTAGTTTCTATCAATGTGATGCATGACCATACATTCTCATCCTAACATGATACATGATGCATTATATCATAACATTAACAATAATGGAATTACGCATTAAAATGAAAGTAACTATAATTGAAATTGCGCATGGAGATGTATAACAGAAATTGAAAGCGCACCCACAGAACAATTATAACATCGAATTGTAAACATCGAAGCACATGAAGGAATCCAGCAATGATAGAACGCGATGACAATTCGAAAGGGAAATCGAAACATACTATTTATTAACATATTGATTTCCTGGTCATTTTACATGCTCTCTACATTTATTGTTCTAGGTGATTACCCTAATCACTTAGCATATTTAAGAAAGGTTTCCAATATTATTCTAGTTAATTAATTATGGCAGAACTTAGTCAATTTAGCTAACATTATGTTCGTTAATTTATTTGAACAACAAGCTAAGTTAAACATGCTAACTAATTAATTAAACAAGGTAAACATGCTTAAGATTCGATTACATGCTTTTATCTTAGTTAATTAATCACGCTTAGGTTTAGTGGAAAATAGCACGCTAAAGACAAGTAATTATAAGCAGGATTATAAGCAATATCAAAAAGACAATAACAAAGGAAATATAGAAACATCTATTCACATAGTCAATGAAATTCTTGATTCGTTCATGCTTAATTCATTCTTCTTTCATCTTTCCCATTCTTTTCTAATACAGTATGACATCTCTATTATTTTCAAATAAACTAAAGTATCAATTATGGGAGTTACAATAAATGAAATTGCAAAAAAGAATAATAATAAGAATAACAAAGGAAGGATTGACATGCTAATTAATTAAACTTACTACGATTACCAAACTAGTTAATTATACATGCTCAAATCTAATTGATTACTCTAGATAGATTGAACATGCTAGTTAAATATCTAGATTATTTGACATGCTCAAGTAGAATTAAAATCATTAATCTAATTAGTTATCCTAGTTAATTTACATACTCAGATTCATTATAATTAAGTAGTAAATTATCATACTCACTAATTAACCTAGTTAATTAACATGTTTACTAATTTGCTCACTAAATAATCACATTTAGTTAATTGACCTAGTTAATTAACATGCTCATAGAAATCATTATAATTACTAGTTTGGGGTTCTAGTCAATTAATCATTAAACATGCTCAGGATTTAGTTTATTAAACATACAAGGATTCTAGTTGGTTAACTATTAATCATACTCAAGGCCCAATATGTTAACGTGCTAGTTAATTTAACATGCTTGTAGTTAATAATTAATTCAGCAAGTAAACGATAATGAAATTGTGATAGCTTGTGATTAATAACTAAACAACAAGTAAACATTTAAACACAACATAAGACTCTTAGCTCATTTTTGGACTTTACATAACCATTTATCATTCACTTGTTCCACTTTCATTTCAACCATCACTATCAATTACAGGAATCATTTGTAGTAAAGGAAAGTGCAGGCAACAACTATATAGAAATCTACACAGGAAAACAACACTATCAACAAGTAAAACATTTAATCACAGAACTAACAATAAACTATAGAACACTAACATAAAACTCACGCACTCTACTTGTGGTGCAGGGCCTCCAAATGGCCAAGACACATCCAAATTCCTTACCTCGAGTCTTTATTGCGCATTAGCATTTAATAGTTATCCTCCTTCCTTCGTCAACACCTTCATAATCAAAACGTCTATCATTAATGATTACGACTTCATAAATTTCATCGCTTTCCTATCCTAATTGCATAGTACAATCATGCATCGACGTTGAGCATATAATTCAGAGCAATAATCATCCAACCATTTGATTCAAAGTATCAAATTAATGTTTCCCACTTCCTACAATTCATTCATGCTTTACTCAATTCTAGCTTTACCAACGTACCCCTCATTACAACTAACAGAGTACTCATATTCATCCATTAACAGAGTGTAACCTGCAGTAATGACTAATTTCTGATATGTTCATGTTTTCGGAATACCAACCAACAACGCATATCACGTTTAATAGAAATCCATTTAGAGCCAACCACTACACAAGCACAAGAGAGTATTCCAAGGTCAATAGATTATTGCCTCTGATAAATCATCCAACAAACCACAGTTCACAACAATTAGCGGAAACATTTCTAAACTAACTAATTGTTTCACAAAATAGTAAATAAATATATATTCCACAAAAGATAATCCACAACACTAAATCAAGGAGAGTAGCTTACTGAACATAAATCCAACAATAGAGCATGTTATTTTAGCATCTTATGACAACAGCAAAAAACTCTCTTACCTTGTGGAACACCTGAGAGGTACATGCAGAGGAGACCCAAGAGCAACTCCTTCTTCTTCCCTCTCCATTGATTTTCTCTCGACCATTCACTTCCATCCTCGAACCAGAGAGAACACTCTCTGCCATTACCTAGGAGGCAGAGAGTGACATTCTCTAGCACACCCGACCATCACTGCCCCAGCTTGTATGAAGTGTCCCCCACGCCCGACATGCTGTCGATTTCACCTAGAGAAAGCACTGGTTCATGCCAAATTGGAACCCGGACCCAGCTGCTCCACCCGATCCGCCTATTTTTCCCATTGACCCGAGGCCATTCCGCTTGACGCTCGCTGCCTCATCGCCACTGCCAACTCATTCCGATCACCATTCCATCGGTGCAGGCATCGCTAACCCGCGAGCGAAACTTGAGCCCTAATCCCGCGACCTAAAGCCTCGCGGAGCCCAACGCCTAAGCTTGTAGTTGCGACCCGCGACACGAGCCACAAAGGAGCTGCTCCGAATGCGTCCTGAGCTCACCGTCGACGTCTCCCCTTTCGCTCACTGTTCGTCCGCCGTTTGCTCACCTGCTCCGTCTCCCTTGTTCTCTCTTCTCTCTTCGTGGCTTCTCTCTCTCTCTCTCTCTCTCTCTCTCTCTCTCTCTCTCTCCTCGTTTCTTTCTCTTCGAGCTCCTCTGTTCGACTGAATGGCCAAAGGCCAAATGAAGAATTTTCTTTTGATTTCCCAATCGAGCCCAATCAGCTTGAACCAGTTCAGCTCTCCCTCCCCTCCTCAATTAAATTTCTCTTTGTAATTTCCTCATGTTAATCTTAATTAATTAATATTAAAAAAGGAACATATATTTAAGTGTTAAATATTCGTATCACATATTAACCGACTCAAATTGTAACTCTCGACTTATTCCAAATATTGTTAAAAGATTATTAGAGGTCCAACTTAAATTTCTTAATTCCATTCCTAAATTGATTTCCATCAATTAAACCTCTAATAATTTCTCTTAAATTATAACCTAACGGTCACGTCCTTGGTAATACCCCAATAAATATCCAATTAATTTGAATATCTCCAATTACTTCCCAATGACTCTTATGAAATTTTGATGTAAAAAGTCGGGTATTACACTAATGCTCCCACAGACCACGAACTCATTAAGCCCAATGATGACGTTTCATGTCATCTAAGACTTATTTATGATCACCAATCCATCTGCAGAAGCAAACACTTCTGCTAACACATTGCTAACTGAGGCATTACTAATCTAAACGACGCCATTCTTATCTTCTAAATAATCAATACCCTAAAATGTCGACATTTCTATTTACTTAACGCTCCTGAACGACATCTTTTCCATCCTCAAAAGAATCTTGTCCTAATCCAACGCTCTCACTTCTTCCGCTTAACCCGATCTAACGACCCATCATTCTTACGCGCTTGAATGACACTAAACGCTCCCACGAAAGAATCTCTCTGAAATCTAACGATCTTCGTTTCTCTTGCTAATCTAATCCTACAGTCCAGAACACTCCCGTACTCAAACACATCAAACACTCCTGTGGAAGTATCTTTTCCTTAATCCAACTATTTACATTTCTTCCGCTAAATCGATCCAATGGTTCAACATTCATCCCCACCCAAGCGGCATCCAACACTTTTGTGGAGAATCTTTCTCCATCCTAAATGATCTCAGCCATTCCTAAGCCTCATCCAATGGCTCTTGAAAGCATTCGATCAAGCTATGCTATATTTTCTTAATTTTTAGAATTAAATTATTAAACTATTAATTAAATCTTTTTCTTTAATTCTACAACATTTATTATTAAACCAATAATTTAAACTTTACCTTCGCCATGAATATTCTTTACTAATTCTATTATATTTGATTTTTCTAAATCTTCAATAATTCATATTTTATTTTATTATCAATAAAATAAACTTCATTATTTAATATTTCCTAATCCCATAACTATTTAATAATTTCTAACTTCTTCATTTTATCTTTCCAAATTTCTTAATTATTTAATAATTCTAGTATTTTTATTCCTTTATTTTAACTTTCTTAATTTCCAATACTTATTTAGTAATTCTTCTATTTGAAATCATTCAATAAAACTCTTCAATTAATCTATTAAATTTTAAATTATTGTATTTACATAATTAAACTATTTGTAAAAATCATAGGTGTTATATAAAGCCTCATGAACGAAATTATCTTGTACACAACCTAAAGTTAGCTACAATAATTTTTATTTTGAAGCACTAGAGATATTATTTGTATGGTGAAATTGTTGCAATGTTTTTAGATCTTAAAAGTTTGAAATATTTGTTTATTTAGAAACTTTTGAATAAGAGACAAAGACATTGGATGAATTTTTTGGAGAATTATGATAATACTCTATATGTAACATCCCGTTTCCATTTTCACTTATAAAAATTTTTGTTTTTTAAAACCGTGTGAGGGAAAACAGAGTCAACAAACAGCGAAAGTCTTAATAGTATAAAACTTAGAGTAACCAAAATGCAAAAGTCTTTATTTGATTAAACCACTTCAAATTACCACTTTAAGGAAAAGCCATTTAAATTAAACCAACGTTAATACTTAACAACTACTTAAAACATTTATCCAAATAAAACATTACTTAAATATTTGAAATACGTAACATATTAAAAACATCATAAGCCATAACCCACCTAGGTCAACATCGCCAACAACACAAAGCCCTAACACGGCAACACCCCATAAACTGCGTCATCAACAAGTTTTATCCAATAATAAACTTCCTACCTAGATCACCGGACTTAACTATAAGCTCAAGCTTAATAAGAAATATAAATATAAAAATGCTCATGAAATACTCTTTTAAAACACATGCAATTTTTTATGTTCATTATTCCATTTCATTTCCTTTACAGATGTTAGAGATGTCAACTTGACAAGATAGAACCCACATCTCATAACATCATTTATGTTTATTCATGTGTATTTCATTTCAAGTCAGTTCCAGTTACCCATCCAAGTGTTAGAGATGTTAACTTGACAAAGAGCGGCTTATGCACAAGGCAGTCATCTTGTGGCACACACCTAAGCGACTAACTCAATAACCAACATCTCTATACATCTATTTACGTTTATTCATTTTGTTTAGTTACATTTCAAAACGATGCAGAAAACCATTTTCATATACTTTGGAAGATAATGATGCATGAATGTGAGTACATAATTCTATCTAACATTTCTATCTACCGTTTCCTCAAAATATGATCGATTCATAACTAAGGATCTGAACTTAAATCTAATAAACACACAATTAACACGAAGCAATCAATAATACATCCTAGATCAACATTTATCACAACCTATACATATAGTAAACGCAAGCATCAAACAAACCCTAATTCTCGTGATGTTGGTCCATTCGGAAAAAACACATGCAGTACCACTTACCTGGAGTCCTTATCTAGTTTTAGCGTTTCAAGTTGTCCTTCTCAACACCTATTCATAATTATGCATATACGCATCAATAATAGTTCTCGAGTAAATAGAGTCATAACTTCTAACTATAAGCGAACCCTTGACTAATAACATCCTGCAACCAATCTTAACAGTTTTCAATAGTTTCCATTACAATAGTTGTGCTTAACATTGATATTTCAACCAAATAATTCATTCCATTCAGCATAGTGCTACAGAATAAAACCCAATACTCAGCAGCGGCCAAGATAACAATATAATGTAATAACAAGACATACTTATTCCACCTCGTTCCTTAACATCCTTGAATATAACAACAACGTAGAACTTTCAAAACCCAAACACAAAACATGGCCTTTTTATAATGTTCATCTAAATAGTGTATAAACTAAAACTCACTAACCCTAATAGTATTCCCAATTCACTAGAATAAACATAAGTATATGGAATAAACTCAATCCTATGCAATAACCAAATTCTATACTAATCACAGGGCACAGAACAACTAGTGGTTTTTCATTGATTTCCAACTCTAAACAAATCAGCTTAATAGTTTATTCCACTTAACAATAATAGAATCTATGAAACCGTATAAGCAGTAACCAACAGACAGAATTCTACCATCAACAGAGAACTTAACAGACAAACCAAATCTTCAACTCCAACAAGAATTCATTGAAGATTGTTTGTTACCTGAAGCCTCAGAGAATAAATTCCTCCTTCATAGTCTCTTTCTATCTCCTCTTTCTCGAATTCCCAGCACAGTTTCCCTTCTTTAGAATTTATCTCAAGTTTCTTGCAGACCTTCTTTCTAATTCTTTCTCTCATACACTCTCACTGTCTCTCTTTCTTTCCCCTTCAACACACTAGGCTTCTAGACGAACCTAAGAGATAGAAGCTTAATTTCAAAAGACTCCTCTTGGCCGCAGAATGCTTCTTCCTCTCAGCAACTCATAGATCTTTCCCATAGACCCTCATAGAATCGCTTCTCCAAGAATCCTTCATGGTCTCACTCTCTACAAAACTTCCTGCTTCCCCTCGTCTCTCTAAAACTCTTCTGCTGACCGTGCTCATCCCTATTTCTACACAACAATTCTATGCCCCTTTAGTGACCATTTGAAGGTGAAAAGCCAAGGAGAGGGATGCTTGTTCATCCTTGATGCAACAAACGTCGAACCCCTCCATTTCCAGGCTACGGTTTTCCATATCTAGGCGACTCTCCAGTTTGCCAGTCGATCAGCCTCCTTCAGGTGATCGACCGCAAACATTCTAGAATAACAATTTTCTTTGACATCGGTTGATTGTCGATTGACCGCTAATCAGTAACTTTTACTATTCAGTGAATTACTGGTTGATCTATTCCTTTTGGACGATCGACTGGTACCACTTTGTTAGCTCTCTGTAAAGAATTTCCATTGGCACTGGTCGATCAGTCACCTATGGTTGATCGACTGGTACAACTAACCATTGCTACAGAAGTAGCAGAGTCGTTGATCAATTGGAAGGAGGGCAGTCGATCTTCAATGTTGTTAGTAAAACACACTATTCCAAATTATTCAAACCTCAACTTATCCTCCTATACTTAAGGTATATGATCCACAATTGCTCTTTCACTTTATTCTTGGCTAAATCCAATATACCTTTAAATAATAACAACCTTATTATATTCAAATATATTTTCTCCTACCAATACATTAAACAAAAGCTTTTATCCATCACCTCCAATTTCACTAACTATCAATCACTAATCCAGTTCTAATATCATCATATCTAACTTCAAATATCACCAAACAATTCTCCAATAATCTTAAAACAAAATAAAAAATTCATCCTTTTATATATACTAGTTTTCGGTACGTGCTGCGCAAGTATGAGTCAAGTTCGACATATTTTTTTGGTGCAAGTCAAAAGAGATAATACTTGATAATTGAAAAAAAAAAAACTAATTAAAATAATATATATTATATTATTTTGCTAATAATGCTGTTACAGAGAGTGAAGTATATACAAAATGATGGATACTTCAAGGTTTTTTTAATAACTCTATACCTTTAAATGAGGAGAGGTGTTGTGAAAATACAGATAGAGGGAAATTAGTTTTGTTGTTCAAAAAGATAAAACTTTCGATTATTATTAAGTTAAAAGCGAAGTAATTAAGGTAAAATAATTATCAATATTAAAAGGAAAAGAGAAGAGAGGTAGTGAGTATGCACCATCTAAATATTCATGCGAAATTGTATTAAACAACATTTATGAAAATCTTAGTTTGACGAAAAGAGATGTGCACCATTGCAACGATTAGTGACAAATTTAATAAGTCTGTGATGAACAAGTTATATGGAATTTAAAAAAAGAGAGTAAGTAATATACAAATAGTGAAATGAGCACAATATAAAAGATGAAAGGAAACAGAATAGGAGGGAAAAATGAAGGAGAAAGACAATATATGCCAACAACTTCAAAATATATGTTAAGAAGCGAAAAATCATGATAGTATTTAGCGTAATTAAGGATTCAAGATGTTTTGCCAAGGATGACTATCCTATACTGAATATAAAGGGGAACAATAGCAAACTTACTCTTTTTTTTTTTGCATGTAAAATCCTTAAAGGCTGCATGAGTTTTGGATGATATTTAGAAATAGAACCTGATATAACATTGAAAAGTAATGTATCAAAAAAATAATATCGAAGTTACTACTTTACTATTTTCTTTTTCTCTTTTTTCCATTTACTAACTTTTTCATAATTTCTTTTTCAAATATAACTTCTAAACATATGTCAAGAAGTGAAAAATCATGATAGCATCTAAATTGACTAAGGATTGAAGATTTTTTTTGCCAAAGATGATTACTCTATATGAAATATAAAGGCCAACAGTAAAAAAAAGTACCTGAACCTGTTACATACCAAATTCTTAAAGACAGCACCAGGTTCAGATGATATCTGGAAGCAAAACTGGATACAACATTTCAAAAAAATATATCAAAAGAATAATTAGAGTCACTATTTTATTATTTTCTCATTTTCTGATTTCCTTTTCAAATAGAAGAGATCAAAATCATGTCTACATATGCCCACTATGCATATTTAAATGATAGAGAGTAGTCTTTTTCATTTTTTTATATTATAACATGCACTTGATTTTTGTCCAAAAAAGACGTTGCTAATTACACAAATATTTATGATACATAAAACGAAAGTAACCAAATAGATGAGAAAGATGCAAGAACTAACAATACATCATTAAATATCTTGAAATGATTACAAGAAGCAAATGTTTATCAACGTCAAGTTTTTTATTGCAAGGAGAATGATTTTTCTAAACTAGCAATCTTTTCAAAACTACTAAGGGAAAAAAAATCAGATTTTGCATTAGCAAATTTTTTTAATGTTGCTATATCAACTATAGCTTTATGAAGAGAATTTTTAGTGTAAACAAGTACCTTAGTTTATGCTAAAGCAAATATGTAGAGGAAGATCATGAGGATTCTAACAAAGCAAATCTGTCTTGTTGACACTATCTTTTCTAAATAATATACTGAACAATCTTTTAACACAAACAACAAAACCTTAGTTGATTCCAAAGAAAATTTGTAAATGAAGCATGAAGCGAATGCTTATGAACAACAAGATTTTTACTGCAGGAAGAATTATTTTTTCCAAACTAGTGAACTTTCCAAAACTACCAACCAAAAAATTTAGATTTTCTTTCACAAAATTGTTAAAATGTTGCTATATCAAGAGCATTGTTATGAGATTTTTTTATGGAAGCATGTACCTTAGTTTCTCTGAAAATAAATATGTACAAAAAGATAAACAACATTTTGCACAAGGAAATCAGTCTTAATCAACAACCTTTTAACAAAAACAACAAAACTATATAAAAAATGTAGAGTTACATTTGATAAAGAAATGTACAAACTTACATGAAAAACAAAAAACCATAGTGTTTTCTAGTGATTTAAGGTAGATAAAATATGATGGGGATCCACAAAAGTAACTTAACAAACGGGCCAAAAGAATACTTTGAAC
Source organism: Begonia loranthoides (assembly GCA_022433065.1). Taxonomy (NCBI): domain Eukaryota; kingdom Viridiplantae; phylum Streptophyta; class Magnoliopsida; order Cucurbitales; family Begoniaceae; genus Begonia; species Begonia loranthoides. The sequence goes on along the minus strand of CM039468.1, from coordinate 43,021,098 downwards.
ACACACATTTTTCTATCTATATTTGTAATTAATAGTAGTGAAAGACCATGTATTAATATTTGTTATGGTAAGGACCATTACTTAGTGTATGAGAACGCGTGAACAAACTATTCCAAGGTTTTGTGTTTTCACTTGTTTATAATGTCTTACATTCTCTCACCCTACTTTCTTTAAAACATTTTGATGTTTGGCTCTGATCATTTTTATTTAAAAAAGCAACACAAAATTTGATAATTCACGCAACAATTCTGACTAAGTAATACCTTAAAAGTTCCTTTAATGTGGTTAAATTTGAAAGTAAAAAAAATGTAACTGATCTCTGTTTTCGATAAGTGTTCAAATGATATGCATGCATAATTTACAATAACTTGTGTTGAAAAATTGAACTATTCAACTTTTCTAATACCCTACAGATAAGATAATGCATAAGAGAGTAGTGTTAAAATATTTTGAAACATATAATGTCCAAGATTTCATTTATTTATATGTTGAATATAGAAAAAGAGAGAGAGAGAGAGAGAGAGAGAGAGAGAGAAGATGAACTAAATATGCATACAATATAACTTTTCTTTCTTTGATTGAGCAAGGTATGGGGTAAACGAAGTATATATGAAGTTAGTTGTGTTTCCCAAATCAAATATATTGAAATAAAGTCAGTTACTAATAAACAAAAATCTTTCTAGGGAAAAAACAATAGTTTATGCATATATGAAAGAAAAGATATGTACGTTGTAATTGCATATATTAGCCTTTGGAAGCAAATGCGATAAATATCTAGAAGTTCTTCTTGTTCATTCATCTTTTACACTGTGTCCATTTCACTATTCATTGTAAACAAAACAAGACTATCTGCAACAAAACAAAGAACATTAAACTTTGAAAACAGAGTCAAAGATGAATAAAGCAGAGAAAGAGGAAAAGAACGACAAATGTTAATAAGTACCTATAAAATTGTAGATAC
>CM039468.1:42869059-43020096 GCA_022433065.1 Begonia loranthoides | reverse complement strand
GAGAGAGAGAGAGAGAGAGAGAGAGAGAGAGAGAGAGATATATATATATATATATATATATATATATATATATATATATATATATATATATATATCAATTACATCAAATTTATTGTCAAAACGAAAATTATAGAATAAATTTTCTTTCTTTGATAGAGCAAGTTATGGCGTAAACATAAAGTAAAAAAATATTAAGAGTATTTTTTGGATAAATGAAGTTAGTTGTGTCTCATAAATCGAATAGATTGATATAAAGTTAGTTACTTATAAACAAAAATCTTTCTAAGGGAAAAAACAATAGTTAACAATAGTTTCTGCATTTACCAAAGAAAAGATATGTACATTGTCATTGCATATATTAGCGTCTAAAAAAAATGTGATAAATATATAGAAGTTCTTCTTGTTCATTCATCTTTTAGACTGCGTTCATTTCACTATTCATTGTAAACAAAACAAGACTATCTTCAACAAAATAAAGAACATTAAACTTTGAAAACAAAGTCAAAGATGAATAAAGCAGAGAAAGAAGAAAAGAAGGACAAATGTTAATAAGTACCTATAAAATTGTTGATATGCGAGTATATTGAGAAGGTCGATTTCTTCATACAATAAAACGAGATTCGCCATTGATTTCATCCAAAATTTCTCTGTAAATGACACTTTTATATAAATTTTGTAAGCTTGTTTGTATGTTTGGAGGCCTAATAAGAACTCATATAGATGACAAATTCTTTGTGTGTGATAAAGCAACATAAAATTGTCCATGAGCGAAACAGGTTTGGAAGATAAACATCGATGAAATTCATTGTTTGATCTTGCACTTTATTTATTGTCATAGAAAAACAAAGGTGTATAGGAAATTGCATCCGTTTGAAAGGGTAAATAGTCCTTTCATTTTCACGCGGAAGAAACGAAATATGAGGTAAGAAAACGTGCTTACCACTGTAATCGCCTATACATATTTTTTGCATCTATAACATTTTTCTGAAAATCTCGACATATAAGTCGCGTGCCATTATAAAGTCCTTCTGATGGATTGATATTGCGAAGCAACATGACCAGACAATTTTGCTTTAAAAGTAATTCATAAGGAGGAAATCCAGAAGGCGTTAAAGCAATGATAAAATATTGGTTATCATTTCCATTTTTTTATTTCTAAAGGACTATCAAAGCTATAATAGTGAATAACTTCTCCAGGCAAATGGTCAATCAAAATATTTTTTAACATGTCAACATATTCATTTTTCGGTGTTAATATTCCTCTGTGCACTATTTCACTGAAGTTTTGATGTGTCCCAAGACCCTACCGTCTAAGCCGAGCCATGATGCTCCTTTTATCTAATAAGTTATTATTTTGTAGGTTGGAATAAGCTAAAGAACTTTGAAGATGAGCCAAAGCATGAGGAAAAAGAGGCTCCTAAGCTTGCACTTACTTGGAAGCAAAATTATGGAAGAAAGGGTAGATGTTACAAGTCTGCCAACAATCCGACTATGGTGGAGTATTTGACATTTTTATAGCCTCAAATGATGTCAAATAAAAAACGTGTTCTTCATACAGTTTGTAGCTGACGTTTATAGCTTTCCAAAGAGGTATTGGGAGTTATGTTTGGTATTCATTTGATATGTCAAAAGTTACATTTACAGAGACGAAAAAAAAACCAATCTCGGACCTGTTTTGTGATTTATTGTTTGGGGTCACTTTTGTCATTTCATTTTAGGGCAATTTTGTCCTTTTTGTTGTAAAGCCCCTAGAGGGTATTTAGTCCCCTCTAAGGCAAGCAAGAACTAAGTTTTGAAGAATTAGAAAAAAAACCATAAATTTCTCCCTAGGTGTGAAGACCGCAGAGTTCCCTCTCCTCACGACCCTTTCTCCCCTTTGCATCAACTCGACTGTTCTTGTTGCTTCTTGGCCGAGCTGATCGGTGCTGCCTCTTCCAAAACACTCCTCTCTTGTAGTGGTCTATTCTAGAGTGGAGGTAGAAGAAGCAATAAGCCCCTTGGAGAGTGCCTACCCGATTTTGGAGAGGCCAAGCAAAGTCGCCCCCTCTTCCTTTTTGGAGGTGTGCGGACTCCTTGGAGTTCTTTTCTATTTTTTTGTTGCTGCAAGTATTGAAGTTATTCTTGTGTTCTTGAACCCTTGCTGTCTTCTTGATTTCTGGAATCGTGGGATTATTTGGGTTAAAGTTATTTTAGTTGAGCTGTGATTAGAAGCCATTTATTTTCAGCAGAGAAAACTGCTTTGTGATACTGCTTGCTCTGATTTGAGATTATGTTCGCGATTTGAAGCACTTATGTTCATTGTATTGTGCTCATTTTTGGCAGTATTAATAATCATATTGTTATTGTGTTAACCTCCAAAATTGGCTCTAATTGGCTGTATGCTCGCTGAGTTCTGGACGTTCTATTTCAGATCGACAGAACTATTTCGTAAAACCCTAATTCCGTGGGCTGTCTTCTATTGATCATATCTAGTTATTCTGAAGGACTTTTGAGCTCAATTTTTTATATACACATTCTGTAAGTGTTGTTAGGAGCTCCTCCAAATCTCAGCTCCTAATTCATTACGGTTCAAAAGTTATTCACAACTGAAGATTGGTGGTCAGATTGTTGGTGCATAGGTTACCCGATTGCTTCTTTAGCGACTCTTGTGACGTGGTGCACATCATTTGGTATCAGAACCTGTTCACTGTTTTGCTGTTGTTATTTTTATTGGTAATTGCAAGATGAGTACAAGGAGTGGAGCTCCTTACCATATTAACAAGGAAATGAGGAATAATCTAAATATGCCACCCGAAAATGATCAAGAGCAACCCGAGAGTAGTCTTCATAGGGGGCTTGATGACATGATGGAGTTAATTAGTAAACTCCAGCGCAGAATAGATGCCCCCCTTAATGAGCATGTAAGAGAGCCAAGAACTCTGAGGCCAAGGAGTACTTCAAATGAGTCTAGGGGCCGAGGCACAAGCTTGTTTGATGAAGACTTAGTAGAAACCGATATGGAAGAGCTATGGAATTTGAGAAGAAGATCTCAGGGCAAGGATGATAAAAAGCCTGTAAAATTACTTATCCCTCCATTTATAGGATTCAACAATGGCATGGAATGTGTGGATTGGTTGGAAGAAGTTAAAAGCATATTTGATTGTCACAAATTTTTGGATAAAGGTAAAGTGAGACTAGCCTCCTCGAAATTGATGGGTCATGCAAAAACTTGGTGGAATAATTTAAAAGCACAGCGGCTAATTGATGGGGTTGATGAACTTATTACTCGGAAGATGATGAAAAAGTTTATGAGAAAAAGATTTGATACTTGTCGGCTAAGGGCTAAAGACATCTGTTGCTCCGAGTGCCTTGAAATTGGGCACAATGCTTCAAATTGCCCAAAGCAAAAAGATTTTATTATAAAGGAATGCTTGATTGATGAGAGAAGCCAAGTTGACTTCTTGGTAGCCACTAATGAAGAAAAAAACTTTGAAGTAGAGACTATTTATGCTCATGAAGGGCCACTTTTCGTGATGGAGACTCAAGCGGCTGAAGAAGTTTTTTTGAAAGATCAAATTTGTGAAGATGATCATGTAGAAAATGAAGTTAAATTTTTTGCCACAACTAATGGGGTCGAGAAGGAACATGAGATAGAGTTGCAAGATTAGCATTGTAAGATTCTTCAAACACCAAGTCCATGGGAAGAATTTCTGAGAAATGAAACCGAGCTAGATTAAGTTAATACTGGTTTCCAAGAGTTGCTTATTCCATGTGTTTCTAACAAGTCCTTTTATGTTTTATCTTGTCTTCAAGAAAGTTATATTGATGAGGAGCTACCAAAGTTAAAGATGGATGAGGAAGAAGCTCCTCCTCAAAGGGAAATTCTCACGGCCATGAAGGAAATAGTCATGGAAAATAAAAAGTCTTCCACTTTGCCTAACGGCAATGTTTTATGTAAAATGGAAGAAGTAAGCATCGTGGAGTATGGAGATGAATTATTTGTAGCAACCTTTGAAGGAGAAAATAATTTTAAAAAGTTAACTCTTGGTGGAGAAGAAATATTTTTTACAATAGAAAGACCTCACACTATAGAATGCCGAGAAGAGAAAATTCAAGGGAAGCTAACTTGTTATGATTTTTGTTAGGGCATGGGCAAAGTATTTTCTTTGTTCACAAATGAAAGGAGTTCTATCAACCATGCTTACATGCATATGGATGAAGATTGGGGCTTAGGTGCATTACCACCTTTGAGTCTTTATTTGCTAGTCTATGATAGCAGAGAAACAAGCAAGCTAGTCCAAACTAGGTGCTGATTTTGGTTACTTGGTTCTTTAAGAGGGGTTGGATGGGAGATTCGTTTACTATTGGTGCTGATTTTGAATTTTGGAAAGAAGGTTTTGATATTAGAGTTGAGGAAATAAATTTGAAGATTGAAGATTATTTTGATTCAACATTGCTACCACTACAAGATTCGAGTGTCGTCTTGTGCAAGCTCTCCATTGTTCTTCCATCTTTGTCAAGACGGTATGCAAGATCCTATATTAATGACGTACCTCATGGTGGAAACAAAAATTTTCCATTTGATCCTGGTGGACGATAAGTTGTTGAACCTATGATAAAAAGTTGTACTGGGGAGCACACACATAAATTTATTCTCGGATTGTGGAAAAATGAAACTGTTGGTACGTTGCTGCAATTTCCTATTAATTTTATTACTAATTCTGCTATGGGAATTTGGGATTTTTGTTCTTTATTGGATTGAAGCAGCGTTTGTGGAATTTGAGCTTAATTGGATGTGGATTGATGATTGTGCATCATTTTCAAGATAGTATCCGAAATTGTAATTTTTCTTGCACCATTTGGGCAGTGGGGATTCTTTTAGTGGAACTTCTGTGTCGGTACGAGTTTCATTCTGAATTTTGGCAGAGCGTTTCCTCGCTCCTAAATTTATGTGCTGTCCAAATTTCGTGGAAATATTCGTTGAATTGCCCAAGATATGGCCATTACAAGTTCACTCTAAAAACTGCCATTCCGAGAAAGCTGTCTTGCCAACCCGAACAGGTTTCAGTGATTCTATCATAACTTTTTATTGCCTTGGAGTTTGGCCTTGACATTTTGAGGGTTTATTTCTCACTTGTATGGTGATAGACTGTCCAAAAAGCAAGACTAAATGCCACCAATTAGCCCATTTTTATTGCTATCAAAATTACACCAACTGCTGCCAATTCCTAATTTCTGTCTTGTGCAATTATGTGTTTCATGGTGTTTCATTGGGGTTGATGGAGACAAAAACATTATACAAAATAGAATTGGATTTATGCTCAAGCTTCCAAAGCTTCAAAAGCTTCCAAACATGGTTGTAAGGGTACTTGTAGAGGTAAAAAAAAGAAAAAAAGAAAAAGAAAAAGTGGGTTAAGCATAGATAAATTCTTCCCATGGACTTGGTGTTTGAAGAATCTTACAATGCTATCTTGCAACTCTATCTCATGTTCCTTCTCGACCCCATTAGTTGTGGCAAAAAATTTAACTCCATTTTCTACAAGTACTAACAAGGATAGATAATATCTTGCAACTCTATCTCATGTTCCTTCTCGACCCCATTGATGCGACCACATTTGAAGGGAAATTAGAAAATTTGTAATCTTCTGATAACTATTTTTGTAAGTGTTGAAAAGATTGCTTGGATTATTTGGCTGGCCATAAACAAGAAGTGTAGCAAATAGTCTTCACAAAACAGAAGGCATTTGAAATGTTGTTGCTTCTTCTATAGAACAAGTTATGTGATTTACATATTGTAATAAGCCATGCAAGAGAGCTGATTCACGAAAAGTGTTGACCAATGTTCCATGCAAATTTTTTAAGGACTTGAAAGAAGTTGAACCTCTAAAATGATTTAAACGCAAATAATAGCATTCTTCTTCAACAAGACTAACATAAACAACTCTCCCTATAAATTTTCCTGTCTTTTTGAGTTCCCACATTTTATCACGTCTATTCCATGTATAATATTCTAGAAATTGTCTGTATAATATATTTCTTGCAAATGGATCTATACAATTGATGCTAAGATACTCTATAAGCATACTCTTTGAGAATAAATTGTATGCGACTATATTTTTAAGAAAATAAGACTCTCTAAAAGTGATAGGTTGTTGATGGTCAAGGTGTAGTTGGAGAGTACAGACAGGAGGGGATATTTCATTTAAATAAAATCTGTAAATACGCCACATTGCTTTAGGTGGGAAAATCTAACGAGCTGTTTGATAGTCTTGAATTTCATTATTTGAGAGGCCTGATTGACCATCATTGATCTGAAATGCTATATGAACATGTCCTTTATATATGTACTTCTACAAATACTTCACTAATTTTATAGTTGAACAAATTTCAACATTTAAATGAGAATGAAAAAATGCAATCAGATAAGGAATAACCCAACGATTATCAAGCACCACACCTCTGACTATTGCAAACCTCTTTTCTGCATGATGATAATAACAAGGGTAAGAATTCTTTCCATGATGAGTAATAGTGCAAAATGATTTTGGATAATTATTTATACATTTGCCTTCTTTACTCATACAAACATTTGAAGGATTTGCTGTACCAAAGGACCATGCCTCATGTGTTTAATATCCATAGCATATAATTCAGGATTTTTGATTTCTTAGGTAATTCAGCACAAACATAGTCATCCAATAAGTCTAGAGAGAGAATTTTTTAATTGGGTTCTAAGATCAATAAAAAGTGTGCATGCGACAACCCACACTTTTGGATCAACGACGTATACATACGCAGCTATGTGGCCAAATATTTGATCTTTAAATAACTTAATCTTTAATTCTTCTAACTTTGCTCTGAAGATATGCACAAAAAAATCAGGTCTATTGTGGGCTTCTTCAAAAAAAGTAGCTTAGATTTGATTTCTGGCCAGTTTGGATTGCAAGTTATTGTTAAAAATATATCTGGTTTTCCAAATCTTTGCACAAGCGCCATTTCATTCATGTAATGTTTCCGCATATCTCTTGGGCCTCTTATAAACATAGCTGGTAAGATGATTTTGCATCCAACATTTGCGGCTACTACTTCTCTAAAATTAATACTATCCACTAAACCTTGATAAAGCTTTGAGTGCATGTTAGCCTGATTTGTATGAAAGAAATCCAAATGAACTGTTTCAATTTTTACATACATGTCCACAACATATTGTTGTAGTAGCCACCCTGATTGCAACAAACATGAAAAATCTCCATGTCTAATTTGCAATTTGTATGATAATGTTCTCGACAAGAAACCATTTTTCGTTGTTTCCCCCGTTTGATAAATAAAAAGAATTAAGTATATTAAACACAAACACCATGTAACTTTACAATTAAGTAATGTACAAAGAAGAGAAACACACCACTATTTTCTTCACATAATAACTCTTCTGGTGATGTGAAATGTAAAACTTTGGTAGGAAGCTAAATATTTTCACTTGAGTAGAAGCGATTATGTGTTCGAGGAATTCCTTGATGCCATCGAGTTTCACCATGAGGAAATAACAAAGGATATTGTAAAGGATCGTAACAGCCATAATAATGGTGAACTTTGTACACTGAATTTGAGTGTGCAGATACAAGAATTTATGTATTGGATGTACTAACTGTTGAACCATCACCAAGCCATACTGCAACAACTTGAGAAGTATCAGGGGCATTATAAGTTAGTTTATCAAGATTCGCATGTAATTTTATCAAAATAACACAGTTTGACAAATCAGATCCATTGGCTAAGCTTTGAAAAAAGACGACATATGGATTTCATTACAGAATATGCACTAACTTTGAAATAACAAATGGAGAAAGTCTTTCTGTTAACTGCATTTGATGCTGAAATTGCATGTCTGTATCATAAAAGTATAGTTGCAAATGAGAAGGACTCTCATTTTCTGAAATAATTGGATCAATAAAATGATAGATTTGTCATTGAACATGCCTTTGTTGCAGCGAGATAAGTTTTTGTCTTATTTCACACCGTAAGATGTAAATGCAAAAGTATTGTTATAAGTTTGAACAAAAGTATAGAATTACACAAATTCGTCGCTATTTTCCATGAACAAATGATATAGACCTTGAAATGCAAGGTTTGAAGCTAATTGAACTTCTCCCATGGAACAACAAAACGAGGGGGTTTTCATGTAGGAATTTTTTTGCTCCACAAAAAGAACATGGTGCAATAATTCAAATGTGATTTGGCACAAGAGGAATGTTAAATAGATTAAAGGTAGATAGAAGATAACTTTTTTTCTATTGGGCCAGATGTATTAGATGTAGAGCCTGAAAAATTAATGATTCACTTATAATATTAGAGAATTTGCAAAATAAATATAATAAAACTATATAGAAATTAAAATATGAAATATATCTCATAAACATATAATATAATAGAAGAAAAAGGAAAGAATATGTACGATAAATAGAAGAAAAAAAAAACAAACCACAATCAATGGATTGAGCAGCCAATTTTCTTTTTGCATAAAGGCCGCGCCGTTTTTGGAAAACTAACACTTTTTTTTTGCATCACTTTGAGATTGATACCAAGAAATAGGACGAGACATGCCTTCAATTGAACCTACAATCACATATATAAATTGTAAATGCTAATTGAATTTTGAAGAATAACAATTCTATATTGATCAATCATAAAAGTTGGGCTAAAAATAATCTAACAATATGATAACTAAATAATACGTAGAAAAACAAATTTACAAACATCCGCTTAGACCACAAAAAACATATACAACAAAAACAACAAAGCAACGACAAGGAAAAATAAAGATCATATGAGTTATTCAAGAGATAGCCAGAACATGTATATTTATATTACAAATACAACATCCAAATAATGTCATAGATGACAATAGAAAAGGAGTCACTCCTTAGAGTTGTGAGGTCTCTTTTCAGGTAGCACATAACGAGTTGAACTTGAAATTTCAACTTTGATTGTTAATAAGAAAGAGGATGGGGTAGGAACAAGCAAAACCACAGGTGATGAAGGAAGAAGAGCATCAACTTCTTTAGCAATATCGATGTAATATCCCGTAAATTAATCAGGATGTAATACCCCGATTGTAACGACCCGAATTTTTGTAAATCCTTGAAAATGCGTAAAATTTGAAATTTCTTTCTTTTTAAAACTAAACGTATCGAAGTGCATCTAACAGATTAATTTACATACCTAATTGACATGCTTGCCAACTATAATTAACATGTTTACTAAGCAATCACATTTAGTTAATTAACCTAGTTAATTAACATGCTCATGGAAGTCATTAAAATTACTAGTTTAGGGTTCTAGTTGATTAATCATTAGACATACTCAAGAAAGAATGATGATTAAACATGCGTAGCTAATTAATTATGCATGCTTAAGAGTCAATTACATACTTTATCCTAGTTACTTAACGTGCTCAATAATTTGTCATTGTTATTCTAGTGAGCTATCCTAGATAATTTACATGGTCAAGAACTAATTACATTTATTGATTCAAGTTGGTTATCCTAATTAATTTACATGCTGCTAATATCATAAACATGCTAATTAGAGATTATGATAGGTTAGTTATGTAACGACCCGTCTTTTAAAACCCCTTTTTCATAAATAAAAACATAGCGGNAAAATGGATCCAATTTACAATAACGAGGAAAATGGAGGAACACGGGTATTACAAGTTAATTGTTCTAATCGAGTTTCATGCTCAAGAACTAATTTCAATTATTACCCTGGATGATCAAACATGCTTTCCTTATAGCAATTTAATATGCTCGTTTTAGTTAATTTACATGCTAATAAGAAATTGCGATGATTAGTTATTCTAATTGATTAGCATGCTCAATTGCTTATTATTTAACTGAAGTGATTAGCATACTCCATGGATTAGTATTTATTGATTAACATTTAACTAAATTGATTAACAAGTAAACATACTAGATTAGGGAAATAACACGAACAAATGATGGCAGAACAATAGCAAAAAAATAACAGCATTATTGTTGAAAACTAAACAGCAAGTAAACATTCAGTATCAAAAATAGAACTCCTAGCTTATTTCTAGACTTCATATATTCATTTGTCATTCACATTTTCAACGTTCATCACCCTTCTCACATTCATCATCTCTTTATCAAACAAGGCATTTGTATCACATAACAGACAATAAACAGAGCCAAACAACAAAAGGAAAATATCATAGAGCTCATAGTAACCTTCAGCGAGGAATTGACAAGGAAAATATAATAGGAAATAACCAACCAACAGCAAGGAAACCTATAGAGCATCAACAGTTCAAGGCATTTTAACTACAGAATAACACAGAGCACTAAACTAACCTACTCACATCCTACATAGCAGATCATCCCAAGGAAATATCAGTTCAAAGAATCATCATCTAAAATCAGCTAACATTGTCTACAACAAACATTCAGTAAACTAACATAGAACTCACACAGCCATACTTGTGGTGCAGGGCCTCCAAATGGCCAAGACACACCCAATTTTCCTTACCTCAATTCTTTATTACGCGTTAGCACTCAATCGTTATCCTCTTTGTCCTTCTTCAACACCTTCATAATTAAATTTTTTACTTATTGATAAAAATCCCTCTAATAACCATTTACAGAATTCAACAAACCACAACAAAATATAAATCCACAACCAAGCTAAATCCAACATGAGGCGTGCAACATACTTAACTTAGATCTCACATTTCTAAACCAACCCAATGAACATGCAGTAGCTTAACCCAATCACCACATTCATTTATCCGACTAATGATTTGAATCCAACTAGCGGAACATCTCATTTACTTACTCCTTTTATCCAAATAATAGGGCAGCGAATAAATCCTCCTAACATGCAGATTCGCAAAACAATCCACATTATTATAATAGTCAACCCAACAAGCATATTTACAATACAAATGCATTTCATTTCATTGACCCAGCAAGATAGCAATTAATTCATCTATCGATACCAACAACATATAACCCAAGGCAAAATCAATAGTGGTTAATCTATACATCTTCAACAATCAACCGAGCATATCACTCATTTATCCTTATAAATAACACAAGCCAAGACACAGATCACAATCCAACTGGTAGCCAACACCCAACAGAACCAATTGATCAATGGAAATTCTCAAGATTATCCTTAACAGCAGAGAATAACTTACCAAATAGAGAAGCCCTCGGCTATAGCTCACTCGAGAGTAGCTTCTTCTCCCTTTTATTTACTTCCCTCTGCTCCAGCTTCTTCAGAGTGTGTCCGAAGCTCTAGGCCAGAACTCTCAATGCTTCACAGCTCTTCCAAGAGGCAAAGTGTTGCACTCTGTATGCCTGACAGTTCCTGCATCCAACCTGTCCACGTTGTCGGTCTCTAGCATAGCAAGAACTAGGAGAAGAGAACTGAACCACAAGCTGGACCATAGCCTTCCGCCAGTCCAGGTTGAACCGCTAGCTCCCCTGCCTCCTGACTCCTCACCCTTTCTCCTCTGCCTAATGCCACGCCGCCGTCAATCCTTTGCCTTCGCCTTGCCTTCGTCGTAGCCAGTTGGCCGTCACCGAGCCTCCTTCGCATGACTCGGCACTTCGCCGTTCAGACACGCGAGCCCTAGCTGCTCACCATTCACCAGGACACCGCCACCTCTATTGCTCACATGTTTTCCATCGCAGGGAGCGGCCCAAGCCAATCTCGAGCTTCGCCGTCCGTCACTCCTCTTCGTCGCGCCCGAGCGATCGCTCATCTCTCCCTCTCTGGTCTCTCTCTCTCTCTTTGGGCTTCCTTCGCAGAATGGCCTTCAGCCATTCTATTTTCTCCATTTAACTGGTTCACCTAGCGAACCAATTTAATGGGGTGAACCGGTTCTGCTGAACCGGTTCATGCCATCCATCACACTCCTCACTAATTAATCCAAATTAATTAAATCCCCCTACATTATTAATCCCAATTAATCTTATTTATCCCATAAATCTCATCCCTCCCACTCATTTCGTCTGGTCGAAGGCCATTTGATGAAATGAGGGCAAAGCTGAACCAGTTCTCCAACTGAACCGGTTCAGTTATTTAACAATAAATCCCAACTTTCTTTTAATTCTTTAATTAATATTAAATTTATATGTTGAAGTGTTAAATATTTGTACCACATATTAACCAACCCAAATTCTAACTCCCAAATTATTCCAAATGTCGTTAAAAGATTATTAAATGTCCAATTTAAATTTTCCTAAATTGATTTCCATCAATTAAACCTCAAATGATTTCTCTTAGATTATAACCGAATGGTGACGTACTTGGTAATACCCTGATAAATATCTGATAAATTCAAATACCCTTAATTAATTTTCAATTATTCTTAATAAATTCTGATTTAAAAAAGTAAGGGTATTACACATTGCTAGATGAATTCTTGGGTTATCAACTAGAGAAAACCTGATGACTTATGACTCAAATAAAATTGGTTATTTTAAATTATGAAAATGATTTGTATAATATGGAATGCATTTTAAATTGTTTAAAATTATGAATTGAATTATTCTGCTAAATTACTCTAATTTCCTACTTAACAATACGTTTTGAAAAGATTAAAAGAAAATTTTAAATTTTTCTTAAAATTGGAATAAAGAAAATTGATTTTATAAATCGGGGCGTTATAATCGAGTATCATGAACCTTTAGTTTTTATAGTCTAGAAAGCTTTGTTTGTCAACTTTCAGTTGGAAGTAGCGAATTTTAGCTTTGTGTGCATCAAATGATTCCATTACTTTTCTAAGTATTTCTTAAATTTTTTTTTTTTTTTAAAAAGCTAAATGGAAAAGTTTCAATAAAAAGACATCTAAGTTTAATGTTGAAAAGTAGAACAAGTAGAATAGAGAAGTCTAGAAACTCTAACCTCTGGAGCCATAGAGGCCAAAGTTTCAATGTCAACGGACAATATCTTTTCAGCATGGATACCGAATAACATTTCTTTTATGACACCAGTGTTATCCGTCAAATTGGTCTCAAGAAAACATCTATTACGAAACAATGAAATTTTAACAAATAAAGGAAAGCAAATTAGAGAAAAAGATATGATGACACAGTAAAATAAATTACCATCTAACTACTTTCGCGTCAGCGGCATGACAACTATCATAAACAAAAAGATTAGTTGCATGGTGACAGGTTGATTTGAGGCATTTGTCACATGCGAAATAGAAAAATTGTTGTTTGATGTTTTGAAGCGATACAAGAGCACGAATCCATATGCGACCCACTTGTTTCGAAAAATATATGAGTCTATAACAATAGTCTAGAGAGATAAAATAAGAAAACACTACTAAAGAAAAATAAAAAGAGAAAATATATTTTATAACTTACTGTATATGCATTACCTGAAATATTAACAATGCTGATTATTTCTTCTTTTATGGAAAAGGCTGAGAAAGATGTGAAACTTGACATAGCAGCAGTGGAAATGAGCAAAAATTCATCAATTTGTGGTGAGTTCTCAATAGACCAGTATAAAATGACAGAATATGAGAACGAAGATAAAAAACAAAACAATGAAACAAAAAAAATGTAAAAGACGAAACCATTTTTGAAGAGCGTCAAAAGCAGGAAGAGTAGATTCCATAATGATGGAGGTATTTGTTATAGTAGAAAGAGACACTCCTATACAACAAAAACATATATCATATATCGCAAGAGGATTGTGAAAATACAAGACCTGAAAATAAAATATCATAAAATGCCGAAACAGTCAAATCTATAGCTATGATGACAAGTCGCTTCTCAATTACTGAAGAAATTGTTTTACGCTCATTTAATACAACCTACCCCACATAGAAAGTCTGATAGAAGACAAACTACAAGAAAAAACATATGTGAAAAACAAAGAAATAGCAGGAAAATATTGAAAATAGAGAGATACCTTGAATCAACAAGCAAGATTTCTCTAACTTACAATGTGTCGCCCCTTGTATTGACATTTTTAGGGGAAACATTGCAACTGCTACACCAATTATTTATAATTGAATTAAAAGACAAAAAAAAAACATCACTAAAGTAAAACCAAGGGAAATAAAACAACAGAAGAGATAGATAATATGAAAAATTGTTCTTACCAACTAAACGGTGTGTTCCAACATGGGATTGCAATTGATCGAAAGAAGTGAAAGCAAATGTTTCTGGAGAAAACTCAATCTTTGACATAGGCACGTCTTCAACAAGCATACATGTATTGATCACCCATTCATAAGGCTGATTTCCAAGTCGAAACTCTAGCTTAAATTCGGTGACCAAGGCATTTGAGATATAATAATTCTTTTTGAGCTGTAGGGTATTTGGGAAAAAGTCTATATTGGAAGAGAACAAAGTGGACTCGCATTTCCTGAAGTAGGAAAAAAATTAGGAATGTTTGGGGAAAAATTAGAAGAACGAAAAAACAAAAGAATGGATGAGAAATTACCTCAGAATCAACAAGAAGTAGTTTCTGATATTTTGTTGGGCTAAGGCGGGCAATTTTGTCCAAAGGTTTGCGCAAGACATGGACTTCAGCAGTTCAGTCTTCATTCATTTTTGGAAATATGTCCATGATTTGTTTCATCAGTACGATAGAGAACGTTTTTCTTCAAAAGACTATTAAAGAAGCACAAATTCATACAATTCTATCAATGAAAAGATTAAGATAACTTATACTAAGAGAGAACGCAATTGAGATGAAGCAATCATGTGAAGCAAAAAACTTATAAAAATACACTAAGTACTCACATGATCAAGATATGGGTATGATTTGAATTATAAGTTAACACATGAAAAAATGTAGGAGGAGCTCAATTGGAACTAGTTTTTGAATGTATGCTAACATGTTCACAAGTTTTTGTTAACAACCATGAGTTTAATAGAAACCTTGTTTAAGGTTCCAAGAGGCCAAACATCTTCCATGAAAGAATTATGGAAAGCTCACAGTCCTGAGCATATCTCTCTGTCCATTTTAGTAAATCCATAAAATTTAATAACTAAAAAGGATAGCTCGTAGGATATGGATATAGGTAGAAGGTACCATAAACAGGAAAAAACAGGAGTCTGAAAAAAAAAAGACAAAAAGAAAAAACAGGAGAGAAATGGTGGGCAGAACTTGGATTTTTAAAAGTAATAGACCAAATAAAATAATAAGAATAAACCAAATCAAACAATAGAACCCATGAGTAAGCGTAAATTCAACAAGTCATTAAAAGCAACCCAAACATGAAATCTATCTAAACTAACACAACAATAATTTTTTTAGCACAAAGTACCTGAAAGCAACACAAAAGAGAAGGATGATATAATCTGAAACGGCAAAAGCGAGCGCTAAGGGAGAGGACATCACAAAGTACCAACACAAACAGGAAGGATGATGATCTGAAATGGCTCTACAAAAAAAACAAGAAAAAAGAGGAGTCTGGAAAAAAAAAAGAACAAACAAGAGATATAAAGTGAACATATAAAATGTTAAACAAGGAAATACCATAAACCAAATGCACACCTAGAACCAAGTCAACCCGTCTACTGCCAATGGTAGTAGCTCTAATAGATTTCAAAGCTTTTAAGGAAGATCACGAAGAGATAAAGGCAATACTATGAGTCCTAGTTATTTTTTAGATAGCTTGATTTTTAGGTTGGAGCGAAGGAGTAGAAGAGGATAGAGACGCAGAGAAAACAGAGAGAAGAAGATGGATGAGAATACAAAGGTGCTCTCTTCCCCATGTAAAAGAAATCATTCGAGGGTAGAGGGCTTTTTTCCCATAATAGAAGAACACAAAAAAATCTACCAGGCTAGAAAATCTACCGAACAAAAGGGTAATTGTATTTGTAGGAATTGAATTAAAATAAAAACCTAAAAGAAAATCCCTCCATTGTAAGAGTACTATGATGATGATATGATATAAAATGTTAAATAAGGAAATTCCATAAGCAATAAAACTTAACCAAAAGGATGAAAACTTAAAAAGCAGTAAAAGAATTAACCTCAATGATCAAACTTAGCAACAACAATACCTTCACAACAATATCTGACTTTGCCTCTGCAAGAGAATCCCTAAAGTTTTGAGTTTGAGCGGGTCCCTAAATAAAAGAGTGTAAGGTTTGTAGCCCTGGCAACAACAGAGGGATCATGATACATCATACAATATGATTGACTAAACCCATGAAATAACATTTAACCACATATGAAATTTGGAGTTCATGTTTCACTCATGCTTGATGAATTTCTCATCCACCCACAAATGAAATGTACAGATTGAGTTCGGCAATATAGATATGTACCAGATGATGAAGAAGGATCAGACAAACTAAGTTCGAGACTTCAAGAGATCATGGGATTAGAAAAATTTTGAATGCTACTTGATATAAATAACCAATTTTTTTTTTCAAATTTACAATGTTTCCTTCTAGACCAAAGAGGTTATAAATGGAAGCATTATATTACAGGAATGGAGGCATTATAGTACAGAAAAAGTAATAAAAAATCACCAGCGAACCCAAGCTAATTACACCAATTTGTTTAATCTCCTTTAGAACATCTAGCAGTAAATGGAACAAAATTCTTCCTCCTTGCAGAATACACTAAAAAAAACCAGACTTGAAAAACGCTGAATATGTCAAAATTGAGGACTATCTTTAGGAAGAAAGCTTCCAATTGTTTTTCCATGCACTTCACAAGTGGAAAAGTGAATGAGACACTTATTGTTTTCTGAAGAGTATTAACCTTTACCAACCCAATAATCACATCATCAAAAAGTGAAAATCCGAATTTAATTGAACAATGCACAAACGATTTACAATCACAGGAAAAGAGTCACATTATCTTGAAAAGAAATATATGACCATTTAATGTGCGAGATTTCGAAAGAAAACAAAGTAGAAATGCATTATTACAATCAATGAAAGCCAACATAACGCAACTCAAGAAAGCATTGTGTAAAACCATCCAGCAAGCATTACGGGGGGAACCATTGAAAAATTAATTTGCTGAATCATGCAAACACTAAGAAATAATCCATAAGGCTCACTAATAGTACAAAAATAGAATTACAAGGAATGAAGTACAAAAGTATTGAAATCAAAGTAGATCTAAACAGTCTAAGACCAATACACGATTACCATGGATAACCTTCTCTAACTTCTTAATCACCAAACTAAAATAACAAAACATAACTCCTCAACCGCATACATGCATAACCCAAGTAGTAACAACAGAAAGCAGTATCCCAACAACAGAGCATAATTCCACCATTTATTTCATTTTTCCATCTCACATATACCAAGCAATAAATAAAACTGGGAACCAAACTTTAGACTAACAACCCATTTCCATCCTATAACCAACTACATAACATAATATGATTCTTCCATAATATCCATTAGAAAACCATTCAAAACATAAACAAAATCCTTCAACGTGGATAATAACAAAACCCAAACATATGGAACACTATTTCCTAACACATTTTATCGAGCAACAATAAACAGAGAGCCTTAACCCCTTCATCCTTCATCCACTTTTAACATAGTTTCACATAAAATCCATAAAATCATAAAGGAATACTTCGTTACCTAAAGCTCACCCAAGAAACATGGAAGAACTAATCTTCATTCTTCTTCTTTCTTTCTAATTCTTCTCACTCAAGGAACTTCTCCAGAAGCTTTCCTCTCTAGAAAACCTCTCTCTCTCTCTCTCTCTCAGATTTTTCCCTTTTCTCGAGAGACCTCTCTCTTTTCTCTTAGTTTCTTTTCCTCCCTTTCTCTCTTTTTCTTTCTCTTCACTAGAAGCTTCCCTTCTACGTTTCACAAAACTCATCCCCAAATATCTCTTACTCACCTCTTCTTCTACTACCATCTGTAAAGGGAGGACACAAGGACAACATGATGGTGTCCTCGAAACTCTCACTTTTCCTTTCGTGAAGTCGACATTCAGCAGTCCTGATCGATCATGCTCTTCCCATGATCGATTGGAACAACAACTTAAAAACACAAATCATATAAATCCTAGTGAAGCCATTCGATCCCAATTGACTGCTAATCCTCACGATCAGCCGTGACCCAAACATCCAGGTCGATCACGTTCACAGACCATGATCGACAGGACCAACGTTACAAAAACTTTTGCGTAGAAACTATCATTTTCACGGTCGACCAATTCCAACGTTGCTGCTCTTTGTATATGCCACAGCCAATTTGGCGGTCGATCGATTCCTTCATCGCCAAAAAAAAATTGATATAAAAAATGAGATTAAAATAAATGAAAAAGGTTACAATAAAATCTTTGCCTTGTAAGAGTAGAATGATATATTGTAATACACTGATTTTCCGTAATGTGATTTAATATGGATAATTGAGTATAATTGGATAATTGAATATTTATTTGATGAGAAATTTAATTGGAGAATTTAAATTAGACCCGTAATTGTGTCAAGAGATGTACGGAATAAATCGAGAATTGGAATTAGGTCGATTAATAAATGATACGTATATTTGACACATACATGTATATGTGTGTGTATATATATATATACATGTATATGTGTGTGTGTGTGTATATGTGTGTGTGTGTGTGTGTGTGTGTGTGTGTGCGCGAGTGTATTAAAGAAATAAATGAAAGGAAATTAAGATAAAGGAAAATAGAAATAAAATGGGGAGTTAAACCGGTTTTCACCGGTTCGGTCTGGCTGGTTGTCTGGTTGTCTGGTTGGGTTGGTTCGACCTGGAAGGAAAAAGAAACAAAATGGTCGTGGGCCATTTTGTGAAAGAGAGATCGAGAGAAAGCGAGGGGAATGAGGAGATGACAGAGGAGAGCTTCGTGACTCCTTCGGCCGATGCTGCTTCGCGAGCAAGGAAATCTTTCGCAGGTGAGGAGTGGACGCGAACTCGGACGGAAACAAGGCATTAGAAGCTCGGCTCATGCGAGGGTTGGTAGAACACTAGCAAAGCTTGGCTGAGGTACGTCCAGTCAATTGTTTAAGGTTTCTGTTTTGATTTATTCTCCCCAGCACTCTGTTGTTGGGCGATTTGGCATGTTTATTTGGCGAAGAAAAACTGGCAGTGGCGAAGGATAGGGGTGAGCTGAGAAGGGCTGAACCAGTTCAGCTTGTGAACCATTCATGTTGGTTTGCTAGTCCTATTTGGTTGGTGTGGTTTTAAAGAAAAGAAGGGGGAAAGAAATTAGGTTAGCTCATGGCCAAATTGTAGAGAAAGACGAGAGAGGGAAACGACGTGGGAGAACCGAGTGTCAGGATATTGCCAAGAAATCGGTATTCGTCGCCTGGAATCACTGGATAACCTAAATGATTGTTAAGCGTTTCAACCCTTGCCGCCTATGTATAAATACAGCGAGAGATAGAGATTGAGAGTGAGATGGCAATTTTGAAAAGATAAAGAGAAGGGAGAGTGACGGATTGTGGAGCTCGCCGGAGCTTCGGTTGCCTGATGTGTCCTCTCTGGTCCTCTAGGTGAGTGATTTCTGCAAACCACTTTAAGGATAATATTGGGGATGAATATTCTATAATCTTGTGGGATGATTTTCAAGGCTTTGATGGGCTGAATCGTGTGAGACCACGACAGGGGTGGAGTGCTCTGGTGATTGGATGCTGAGGTTGCTTCCCTCGGCTGTATGGGTAAGTTGATTTCTTTCCCTGTTGTTCATACATTTGGTTTTTGGTTATGGTAGTTTGATATGGAGTTTACTGGATAATGCCCTTGTTGATTATTGTTGAGTGTGTGTATGTTAGATGTACACTCTTTGGGTTTTATACTCTACGAACTGTTGGGAATAATATGCCCTGTTAGTTGTTCGTATTGGATTGTACATGGTTGTTTGACTGTTATCTCTGCTGTTTGGATAATACACTGCTGTTTGGTATTGGTTTTGTGTCTTTGGATATTATTCTCTCTTGGTTTAAAATACTCCATGTTTCTTGTTACTCAGTTTGGGTTCTGTTATTGTCAACGTTGAAGGATTGGATTTATGTTTCGAGAATTGGTTCTTGGTGTTGGTTGCTGGGTATGAGTTATTATTCTATTGGTTATTGTTTGAACGAGCTATGAAGTATGTGCTATGTAATTTGTTGTTGAGTAACTGCCATTGTTTGATATTGTCTCTATGGATTATTGTCAAGTATGGGTATTGTGGGCATATACTCTTTAGGATTTATGTGATATTGTTGGTTTTGCCTTGGATTAGATTGTAGAGATATTATGAATGTAAATTGGATTAAATTCATGCATTGTGAGATTAAAGTTAAATGTTCTGCACGTTAGATATATGAAGTGTTAGCTATATACATTTGGATGATTTATCTGCTACATTTCTATTTGGATAAAAAGGATAAATAAATGATATGCTATGTTGGTTGTTGTCAAATAATTGCTGCATTGTTATGGTTTGGATAATTGGAAGTATATTATCTAGGTTAATGTTTTCTGTTGGATGTTATAACCTGTTGGTTTGGTTTTAATTCGTTATTTGATAAATATATTCTGGATATTGGATTAAGTCATTGTATGGTTGCTTGGTAGCTAAATATTGATGTTTCTTGCCCTTTTTGGATATTAATCTTGGGCGTGGGTTTATTCGGGTACCTATTATGTGGGTTGTATGATGTTGGTCCTTACTGGCTGATTTAGATTAATCTATTAAGTTGGGTTATATTAATGAAACGAGTTTGTTTAGGAACTCTAGTATGTAATATGTAAGAATTAAGGATAGAAAAAACGTTGAGATTAATGAGTTTATTAATTGATTAGATTAATGATGAAATGTTATTGAATTGTGAATGTGTTAACGAGAGAAGAAAAGGATAATGAATAAGCGTTGAATGCTTTAAGGAAACGAGGTAAGGGATATGTGTGTGCTTTGATCCTTAGGGCCTTACATCGCAAGAATATGATATGCACATTTGACTGCTAACTGCTTTATTAGATAACGAGCATGTATATAGTATTAAAAGCATGTCTACAGCTTTAAAGCACGTCTATAGTTTTTTATAGCATGTCTATAGTTTTTATAGCATGTCTATTGTTTTTATAGCATGCCTACAACTTTATAGCATGTCTATCGTTTTATGACCATGTTCTGTGAATCGCATGTTGGGTGTTTATTTTGATTCCTTTAATTATATGTTAGAAATTCTATGCATTTATGAGCATCATGCATAACGATTTTCAAAGATTACGAAAATGGTTTTCATGCACAGTTTTGAAAAAGAAAACAGAAACGAAAAAAAGTACTAACGAATGATTAAGAAAGATAAAGAAAAAGGGTTTGGTCTAGATAAGTAATGTCTGGCAACCCAATTAATAAAAGATAAAGGTTCTTATGGTCTGGTAGGTCAAGCTCGGCACATGAACAAAAGAAAAGAAAATGGGTTGTGTGGTCTGGTAAGTAATGCCCGGCACATAACCCAAACGTAAGAAAAGATAATGGTTTCTGTGGTCCAGATAAGTAATGTCCGGTACAAAGATAAAAGAAATGATAAGTAAAGTAAAGAACATGAAAAGAGAAATGGATACGGATATGGGAACGAAAATGGATACGGTATGAGCACAAATACCGATACAGAAACGGGAATGGGAACAGAAACAGAATCAGAAATGAAAACAAGTTTCTGAAAATAGAAATGGATACAGATACAGATACGGATACAGATACGGATACAGAATGGATATAGATACAAAAACAGATACGAGAATGGATATAGAAACGTGTATGATCACGGATATCAAAATGGATACAAAAACAGGAATAGAAATAGAAATAGAAAGAAAGTACGAAAGCGTAAAAATATAAAAGATAAAAGATAAAAGAAATAAAACAAAAAAAGAAAATGCATATGATTTTAAAGTGGCACAACATGTGCATCTAGCATTTAAGTTCTATCACTTACTAAGCGTTAGGCTCATAGTTTATGTTTTGCGATGTAGATACAAGTACGAAGAATTTGCATGGGTGAGATTTGTGTCTGGCTAGGTTAACGACTGTAAAGAGATATGAGTTTTGTAAACGTAAAGTACATGATGTATTTATTGTTCTTAAAATGACTAGTTCATGCTTCCGCTATAAAATGATTTATGCTTTCGTTATTAATTGAGAAAAAGAATTTTATAAATGAAGTCTTTCACTATTAATAACGATTTAGGTAATGAGTTTAAGTAAAAGTTTTTAACGATCAGGTTTTAAGAAAAGAACTCTGATGTTAACTTAAAAGGTTTCAATAAAGATTTCAGTTATTTTATAAAGTTTTAAATTTCACACGATTTTTAAAGGTAATAAAAACTGGGTCGTTACATATATACGCACACTAGTGGATTCATGTGCAATGAAGGTGATTGTTGTATTTCATCTATTTGAATAGAGTTTTAAATATTATCAAATGTGAACTTGTGTAGTATGTATATGAAGCAGGGAGGAGAATGTTTCATGAGTTTTTTTTAAAGAAAATTCAAACTATTTAATTAGATCTTCCATGCAGACAATCATATTATCTAGGTCTTCATTTTCTTATTTGATTGTCTTGTATTGGCATTCTAATAATCACTCATATTATACAATTTGATATGAGATTCTAAAGCATCTAAGGAGAGAGTTCTTCTTGTGGTTTGAATCAAAGATAATCACTCAACTTAGTGAAATTTCATATACAGATATGATATTGAGAGAAAGTTTAAAATTTTTTAAATGTTTAACCGATAAAATGAAACCCATAGTTAGAATTAACAAATTAAAAATCAAACAAAGCTAATACTTCTTGTACGAATTTCACCATAAATTGAAAATACAAGAAATGTCGGTGGATAGATTTTCAATGGTTGATGTGAATAAAATGTGTTTATACTAGAGGCAACAAATGAGTTGGTTGAGTTGAACCAACCCTTAAAAAGTCTGGCTCACCAAGTCTAACGAACCTAAAGCAAGCCACATGTTAAACGAGCCAAGCATACATAAATATTTCCAATTTATATCAATATAATATATATTTTAAAATTTTAGTTATTAAAATTATAATAATTATTTATTATTATAATGTCAAAATATATAATAGTTAGTCGTTTAATTAATTAAATTATTTTATTAATATATAAAATGATATATATTTATTATTTGAGATAGTCCAATATAAAAGTATATCACATAAATATTATTACAAATTTTTAACAGTATTAGAAATTAGATACATTCCAATTAAGTTGTCACCCATCTAATTGCCCATAATGTGCAACATGTCAAAAAAATTACAAATTTGAAAAAGTTACTTTAAATGACAATAGAAAGTAAAAAAGAAGAAGGAAAATTAACAAAATTGTAGTACTCGGAATTTTCACAAATAGTTTAATTAAGTAATATAACAATTTAGAATTTAATAGATTAATTGGAGAATTTTAGTGAAGAATTTAAAACAGGAGAATTAGTAAATAAACCTTGGAAATAAGAAAGTTAAAATAAAGGAATAAAATTATTAAAATTATTAAATAATTATAAATTTTGGAAAGTTCAAAGAAAGGAGTTAGAAATTATATAGTTATGGAATTAGAAAAGATTAAATAATAAAGTTTATTTTATAGATAATAAAAAAAATAAAAATTATTGAAGAATTAGGAAAAACAAATATAATAGAATTAGTAAAGAATAATGAATTATCTACAGTTAAGGAAAATTGTAATTATTGGTATAAATAAATTACGCAATGGAATTAAGGAAATAAGGGTAGGAGAGATCAGATGCAATAGAGACTGTCAGATGAAGCTTAAGAACTGCTGAGATCGTTTAGGATGGAGAAAGATTCTCCTCGGAAGTGTTAGATGCACTTGGACGTAGATGGACGTTAAACCATTGGATCGGTTTAACAGAAGAAACGTAGATCGTTGGATTAAGAAAAAGATGTTTCTACTGAAGTGTTTGATGCTATAAGTGCGGGAGAGTTCTGGACCGTAGGAATAAATTAGTGGAAGGAATGAGAACCATTAGATTTAGGAAATATTCTTCCATGGGAGCATTGGATGCCGCTCGGGCATGGAAGAATGTTGGGCCATTAGATTTAGTTTATCGGAAAAAGTGGGAGCCATTTGATTAGGAAAAGATTCTTCCACGGAAGGAAAAGATGGTGTTCAAGAGTGCTAAGTAAATAGGAACGTCGTCATCTTAGGTCATTGCGTGTTTTCATGGCAGCGTATTAGGTGATATGAATGGCGTCGTTTGGATTAGTAATGTCTCAGTTTAGCGTTGATTAGCAGAAGTGTTTGATTCTACGGATTGATTGGTGTCCATGATGGATTTTAGACCATATGAAACGTCGTCGTTGGGTTTAATGAGTTTGCAGCCCACGAGAGCTTTAGCATCCACAAATGAGTTTTTGTAACGCTCCATTTTAGAAAACATTATTTTGTGGTAAATTCGTGTGTTATATATATATTTTAAAACCGTTCCACTAAAACGATGTTACTTAAATTCTTTTTGATAACACCATACTTTAAAACCAATTTCTAAAACATGCATTCATAAAACATTTGCAGCGGAAAGACTTTGTCAATTAAACACTTTTCTTTCCAAAAACACTATTAATAACAGTCCTTTACAAATTCTGTATAACAATATTCATTTTATAAAGCAGTAAAATAAACCGTCGAATTACCCACAACCACCAAGTCTTCATCATGGGCAAGCTTCCTTATAATACCCCAATACTATTTTCCTCGTATACGCAATATAATCAAATTTTGGAGATAAATATATTACATTGTGTATCTATACTTGTTAAATTATGACATGTAATTATAGGAAAAATGTTGAGGGATGAAAATTTAGTGGAAAAATGTGAAGAATATGGAAGTCTGGCATATCCAGACGCCTACGGACGCCATGGGGATGAGGTTTGGTATCGGCACCATCAGATTGTGCTTGGGGACGAAGGTAGGACGGATCCTCACATCCTGAACTGACCTTGTCTCTCTACGGACTAACGCAGATGATGCGGATGAGGACAGGGTGTGTCCGCATCGAATCTGTCCGACTTTTGGACACTTTCGAATCCGTCCGGACGCTCCATGCGGACGCCATATCACATCTAAAGGCTGCTTTTGGACGGTACGAACTGGGCGGGGACGTGAATTCTCATCCATAAAATGCAAATTTGCCTAAGGAATTTTGCCCATGCAGACGTATGCGAACGAGACCAACACATCCGCATTCGTCCAAAAGACCCCAGATTTGCGTAAATTTAGGGATTTAAATTGGACAATTTATTGTGTAGTCCTTAATTGCATGCCTCCAGACAACAAAATCCTCCTCGCCAGGTAGAGACCCAAGCAAGCATCCCTCCCCCCTCCCTTTCCTTAGACGAATGATTGCCTCCCTTTTGGTAAGTTTGCCTATTTAGTTTCAGCCAAATTTCTTCCCTGCGTGGTGTGTGTTTTCCTCCTTCCCTAGTGTTTTCTCCTTCTTTTGTGTCTAGCTTCCCCTTTTCAAGAGTGCACGTGTGCTGTTGGGAGCAAGGAGTCTTGCCGTCCATAGTTTGGTTCACCATTTAAGGTAAGGCTTTGTGATAGTCGTTGGCTAGTGGAGGCCCTACCCACAAGTAGTGTGTGTGTGTGTGTGTGTGTCAATTTTTCCTTGTTGTTAGCTGTAGATAATTCCTACAATAATTTCTTTACTATGTATTGAATTCTTTGCTTTTAATACTCTGCAACTCTATTTGTTTCAAATGCTTTACTTTGTTGAAGACTAATTAAGTGACGAGTGATTCGTATCTGAATGATGGATGTTTAGTGCGGTAGAAAGAATGATGCACGACTGGACATAAATGAGCTAATAAGTTCCCTCTGAATGATTTAGTCTTGTACGTTGTATGGTTTTACCTTATTGTAGTTGTTCCTAACTCCCCTGTAGTTCCTCTAGCTGTTTATAACCTCTGTGAACTTCATTACTGTAAAGGGAATGATATGCTTGAATAAATCTTTAGTAGATTTTCATAATGTTAACTCTGTTTTGCTTCTCACATTACTTGCTAGATAGTAGACTTAGATTATAACTGCTGTTAATTCTTGATTCTAGTTAGGAGATATAAATATCTTTGTTTTAATTAGCATCAATTTGTTTAGCACGTCTCTTGCCATCCTACATTATCAAGCATGTTGTTCATACTCGCTGTTTGTATAATTTTGTTGAGCATAATAGCATGTAAATCGTTAGCACGTTACTGTCGCTGCAAGAAGCACGTATGTCACTTTTGAATTTATGAGGCATGTTAGTTTTTGTTTATAATTGATTTTGAATTTAGTTATTATCAATTTATTGAGCATGTCTCTAGTAGTATCAAAATAGCATGCACGTCTTCATTTGTTATTCATCGAGCATGTTGTTAAGCATGTTCTCAGTAGTAAATGCTTAAGTAGGTTATGATCTGTTCTGTCGAGATGAGCATGCGTAGGTCGTTTAGTTATTGAATTAAGCATGTTTCGTTAGTCTTTTATCCAACACGTTTTCGTTAGACAACTGTTAGACATGGTTCCATGAATTGTTTGCCAAGTATGTTCCCGTAAAAATGTTTAGCAAATGTGTTTCCGTTATTAATTCGTTTTAGTTTTATTAACACGTTTCAATTGTATTTGACTATCATGCATGTTACTATTTTCTATTATCTGTTGAGCGCATTTATGTTCTGTCTTGTTTAGATGAGCATGCATAATTAGTTTAACTTGATACCTTGTAATTATAAATCAAGCACATGTCCATTAACTGTTTGTTAAGTACCTCCCATTAGCTCATTATCGAGCATATTTCTGTTTAATTGTCAATTTTACATCTAAAGCTTTTATAACATTGTTAAGCATGTTAATTCGCTTAGGTACCTCGTATGTTAATAGTTTATTTACCTTGCCATCTCTCTATTTTTATGTTCGGTGGAGTCAAACATGTCGTATGTTGCTTTCAATTTGTTTCTATGCTTATTTCCAATTTATATCATTCTTGTCATTTGTTGATTCCATTATTGTTATTCTTTCTATTCATTGCTTAATTATCATTCTTTGTATATTGTTTTGACATGCATCATGATAATATTAACAAGTAGGCAGTGCAACCCTAGGGTGGTACTCACATGCTTGAGTGAGGAAAATGTTAAAAAAAATGAGTGAAATAAATGAATGGGGAGTTGGGGGCGGATGTGTAGTCGGGTCTAGTCTGGCAGCTAGGCACAGCCCCTACCATGACGGTAATGGGACCTAGTGTGCACCCAAGAGGTTAGCCTAATCAACTATACCATTTCATACGGGTCCTTCAATCTCCCGCTCGACGTACGAGTAACAAACGAAAGAAAGAAAAAACGTAAGAAAAGATTGGTATTGGGCGGTACCCATTCCAAAAAAAACTAAAGAGAGTCATAAACATTTGTTTCCTTTTCTTTCTTCTTTTCTTTTCTTTGCTTTTGTTTCTTTCCTTTTCTTTATCTTGTCGGATATGAGTACGCACGACAGTGGGGCACACACTACGTTTCTCCACCCTTTTTGGGAGAGTCTCCGACCCTTGTCAAGACAAACTCCACCTTTTTGGGAGTCCTCCGTTAGCTGCGTGAAATTTAATGCACTGCGACCCTAAGCGGCCCTTGTGCCTGTCAGTTTCCGAGTTGTAAAACAAGCTAACGGGCTAATGTCCCACTGGCCCACCCTTTTTGGGCAGCCTGTCCTCAATCACCATTTACGTATTTTCTTTCGTTTTGATATCGAGTGGGTAACCATTCAGCCCAAATAAGCAGTCTGATTGGGTGATCAGCCCGGACAAACCTGTTCTTGGGCTAGCGTCTCATACCACTAGCTTAGAACTCATCCACTTAGTATGAATGGGCACCTAGTCGCATCTCATGCATTTATTCTTCTTTTTATCTTTCTTATATGTTGACTCATGCATGAACATGCAATGCCAATATAACCTGGACACTTCACATTAATGCAATATTAATAACAATAACATAACATCTTTAAAGACAGAATCTAACACATCTTTAACACTAGGGGTGGGAAAATCAATTCTCGATTCCAGTTTCGAACCTCTCGGAACCGATCGTTCAGTTCTCGGTTCCAAGAGTAAGAAATCGAAACTGGAATCGAAACCAAACTCGGTTTCGGTTCCCAACCTGCAATTATAAATACTATGGCAGTCGACAGATGTTGAAAAATATTCCTGAAATGGCAACAACAATTGCAATGCCAACAACAACAATTGAAATGCCAGCTACAGAATTGAACTAATATAACAGGCATATTTATTAACAGACATAAATCGAATTGCAAAATTGCAATGATATATGCAGTTTAGAAATCAAAAACAGAATCTAGTTTTTTAACAGTCATACCCTCGGAATCAGATTCATCAGAAATCAAAAATTGCAAAATTGCAAATCCTCGGTCAAAATTGCAAACCCTAAATCAAATTCATCAGAAATCAAAAACAGATTCATATATCAGAAATCAGAAAAACTAGATTCATCATATTCTGTTAAAACCCTCGATCAAAATTGCAAACCCTAAATCAAATTCATCATAAATCAAAAATAGAATCTCAAGCCCTACTAAATCGAACCAGAAGCAACGTCTTTTAACGGACATACCCTTAACAAATTTGCAAACCCTAAATCCAGAAGCAACGTTTTTAACAAACATACCCTCGGATTCAGGGGAGCAAGCTCGCAATTGCAGTCGCAGTTGCCTTCACAATCGCAGGCTCACACTTCGCAGCTTCGCAAATCGCAGTCGCAGCTTCACCTCTCGGTCTCGGTTCTAGATTTCCAACTTCGCTTTGCAGACTCTCCCGACTCCCTTAAGTTTTAAAACCATCCGGTTCTCGGTTCTTGAATTATGGAATCGAGAACCGAACTGCAAATATAAAAAAAAAAAAAAAAAAAAACCGAAACTGAAAATAGTAAAATTGTAAGAACCAAGAATTAGAACTAACCAAAAACCGAAGCTCAGTTCTAGGTCGGTTCTCAATTTTGGTCGGTTCTTGCCCAATCCTACTTAACGCCGTAACATGGAACCATCAGTAGCTATAAGAAATCTCCCTAACACAGATCATCTTTCTCAATGGACATGAAAATAAACACTAAACAAGGCAATGCATGCTCGAGAAAACCATCAGAGAAGGTAGTAAACAGTACATCTCCAAAAAACAACCATTAAACTAAAATAGAACTTAATAACTATGTATGCTTGAGCATTTTGTCTATAAAACAGTAAGAACAATCATCAATGACTATTTTATCATGCACAGAACACCCAACACGCATCACAGATCACCAAGCTACTATTAGTCAATGAAATAGTAACGAAAATAGAGAAAAACACAACTCCCCTAGCACTTTGCATTGTAGGGCCGAAAAGGCCAAAACACATGCATCATTACTTACCTCACGTCCATAAAGCGTTTTTACACATAAGTTCTTCCTTTCCAATACCTTCAAAAATCCAAAGCAACTAACCATAAATAACTATATTATTAACCAACGCTTCAGAATATACATCCTTGCCTTATTTCAATAACTCCTAAACCTTAACAGTTTCACCACTAATATTCCTCAATTCACAACTCATCATATTCACACACTACCAACGGCATTAAGGTCCTCAACCAATAGAGGATACATATTAAAGCTGTAAAAGCAACCGGAATAACATTCTTCAACAATAGTTCATCAATAGGGAACCATTGCATCAATACAGCCAATAAGAGTATTCAGCAGAGCAGGAATCATCCATTAACAGGGCATATAACATCCAATAACCCTTTATCTCTTACAATTATCCCATTAAAATCTATATGCAGAGAATCATATACACCGAACCTAAAATCCATAAAATCCTCAAACAGCAGTGAAGGATTTTCTTACCAGAAGAACCCACGAGAAGCACAGAGCACAGCCATTCTCCTCCATCTTCTTCATTGCCATTCTGTGCCACTACCATTAGCCACACAGTGGAGCAATGAAGCAGCGAGCAAAACCCAGCTGCTACCCAGCCGGAAAACGCTCCCAGAAGTCTCACTATTATCCATCATTGCTCACTCCCTGCCCATCTTTTGCCTCATCCCTTCTCATGGTAACAGAACCGAAACAAACAACCCAACAATAGAAAAATAGAATAGAACTCAGCTCTAGTCGCTCAGCAAATGGAAAACCGAGAAACCAAAACGTATAGGTACCTTACCTCTATTGGAGAAAATGCTGCCACTTCCGTTTGCTTCGAAATCTTCATCCAGCTTTGCCAATACTCGTCACAACTTGGGTGCTGCAAACATCATAGCGTGCCAGAGCCGTTCGTTCGTTCCTGCGGCTCGGCCACTCCGAGCCCTAACCCGCGATTCGTCCTCCTCGCGTCTACACCAGCAGCCCATCGGACTGCCCTCCGTCTGCCAAACTCCTTCACGAAGCCCAGTCTCACCCAAGCTCCGCCTCCCGATCTCTCTTCGTTCTCCCGATTTGCTCCCCCTCTCGCTCTCTGGACTTCTCTTTTCGCGGAAATCGCCAAGGCCAGACCGCATTTCTTCATCCCTTTCTTCTAACGCTTAGACCAGACCAACATGACAGAACCGGTTCGGCTGAACCAGTCCAGCTCCCCTCTATCTCCGTTTAATTCCTCTTTTCTATTTTATCATTTTAAATCTTAAATCCATTTAATTATCCTTCTACTTAATTATTCTCTTACACTATAATTCCAATTAATCTGATTTTTTTTTATCCTTAATTTAATTCCATTACCACATCTATTTAATTATTTCCCAATTAATTTCTCTTAAATGATAATCTATCGGTTACGTTTTTTGTAATACCCTGATAAATATTTGACTAATCCAAATACCCCCAATCACTTTCCAATTTATTCTTATTAAATTTTGATATAAAAGGTCGGGGTATTACAGTTTTAGTGATAGATTAGCACACGTGGTAGACAGTTAGCCTTCGGATTGGGGTTCCTGCATAAGCGTCTGTGATTGCTTTGGCGATAGCGAATGTGAATTTAGAGCTGACATGGCTGGTGGCCCTTGGACGAGCGGGTGGTTGCGGACGTCCCTTTGTAGCTAGTTGCACGTCCATTGTAGCTTGAGCAATTTTAAATATGATAGTTTACATATTTCTTGCGAGCCGCGATTTAGTCATTAGATTGTTTAGGAAAAGAATGGATTTAGGATGCGTTTTCATAAGATTTAGTCTCCCATGGTCCTCTGTTTACTGGTCTTTAAATAGAAAAAGTTAGGTTGAAACTGTAACGACTTGGATTTCTTAACCGTTTCAAAAGCAACGCTAAGCTTTACCAAAACAATTCTTAGCTTTCAATTTTTCTTAAAATCTTTTATGAAGAAAGAATCAGAGTGCAAAATTTGATCCTTACTAAAAACTAATCTTTTCATTGTTCATTAAATAGTAGAAAGTTATTTCTTTAAAAATTCATTGATAAAAATTGCGGAAGCATAACTAAAACGAGAAAATCTACCTTTGCAAAATAAACAAAGAGCTATGATTAACAATTATCAGAAAACGACATTTAAAAACATAATTTAAGGTCTAAGGTTTTGAGTTTGCAAATAAGGCCTACATAATGTTCTGAATATCCAAGTAAAGGCAAATAAAGGGAAAATTTAACGTTCGTAAAAGATAACCGTTCGATGTTAGCCCTTACTACATTTCTTCTTCTTTCCTTTCTTGTGTCGTACTACTACTTCGCTAGCGTCTCTATCGGACCAACCACAGGCTCCACCATAATGGCCTCTTCTTTGACTCCTGGCATGGTCACCTCGTTACCTACACCACAAGTAAAGACGTGAGCTTTCGCCCAGTAAGGAGATGGGGGAAATCAATTTATGCATTTCTCTCTTTAGTTCTTCTTGGAATGGGGGCCACCCAAACCAAACTCTTTCATTACATTCATTTTCTTGTTCGTTCTTAACTCGTACATTGAGCTGGAGATTTGGGGTTGCCCTTTGAGATAGCCAAGTTGATCGAATTCTAACCTCCTGTGTGCGTACTAGTCCCTTTCTCGACTTGGTGAGAGTGTATCCTAGCAGTTAGACTAGATCCGGACTACCCATCTACCCCAACTCCATATTCTTTCCCTTTTTTTGGCGTATCCCGCATTCTGGGTTCTTTCTCTTTTCGGCGTATCCCGCCTTTAGAGTTCTTCCTCTTTCCGGCGTATCCCACCTTTAGAGTTTCTTCCCTTCCGGTGTATCCCGCCGTTAGGGTTTCTTCGGTGACTGGCGTTACCCTTCCATCCCGATCATTCTTGTTCTTAGCATTTTCCTCACTCATGCATGTGGGTACCACCCCGAGTGGGTACCCCCTTTCTTGGTTTCTATTAACATGAGGTATCCTAGCAAATTAAGTAACACATATCGGAAGCAATGACAATACTTTAGGGAATCTATCATAAGCAATGAACAAACGAATACTTGCACATGCTTCTCATGATAAAGTAATAACAGTACTCAACTATGAAACGGAAACTAATCATACTAGTAACACTCAATAAAACAAGATCATAACATGCTTGTGTATAATGAAACAACGATGGTATAGAGTGAATGAACTAATGTCCACTTAGAACTACAAACATGCTTGTAAAGCCAAAGAAACAGCGGCTAACACATATTGAATTCACCATGGCAATGACATACTTTTAATTTACTACGTAGCAGAAGACGTGAGTATCGAAACATGTTTCTAGTCAACCATTCAGCAGAAAATACGTTCAATAAGTCATACTTTCACTTGAACATAACAACAGGAGAAACTAGCAACTAAACAAGCTCTTAATAGACAATACATAATAGGGAAATAACGGCAATCAGTTAATGGAACGTGATTATTACTCAGTTATCGTATGACAGAAGATTTAGTGATGAACATTCAGCGAACATACGCTAATTAACTAGAGGCAGCAACGAAACATGCAAAACATACGTCAACAGTTCAGACATGCCCTGAATCAACTATCCGTAGGGAAAAATACAACCACATAGGTATACTTACATTCGATTACGAAAGGGACTGATCATGCTTTTAACAGCTAATGTAACAGCAACTACAACTTCTAACGCACTTTCAAATTGACTATACAAGGGAACTAACATGCTTTTAATGTCCACTAACAATAGCAGGAAATGTAAACGTTTGAGCATATATTAAATTGACTATAACGGTGACATAATAGACATATAAACATGCATTTGCACAAGCAATATAGTAGCGAAATCAAAACGTTTATCATGCTTTCTAAACTGTAAAAGAAATGCAGCAGGAACTATATGACACTACAACAATCATGCTCTTCTAGTATTTGTAATACCAACAAAAATAACTGAATCATCACTGTGAACATGTACTGTGTAACCATACTTTTGCTAGACAATAACTACTCAACATTCAGAACTTAACACATGAAATCTCATTTCCATTCATTTTTCCTTTAGATCTGTCCAGATCTCTTCCTCTTATTTCTTATCACTTATTCGTTAAACATCTAGCAATGTACATAGAAGGACATAACGAAGGAACAAGGCAGTAGCAACATCTCAAGAGAACAATAGAGTTTATCAGGGGGTTATGTATATTCAATAAACTACTTACTTATCAAGCATTAACATCAACATGAAGGAAATGACAAAGGAGTATTCATTAAATGGAAAATCAAGATAGCAGCAACATTTCAGAAAAATAAACAACGGAGTTCGTCAAGAAGTTCTTGCATATTCTATCAACTACAGCAAAATGACTACCAAGCATACACACACTCACACAAACTCTATTACTTGGGTGTAGGGCTTCCTCAAGCCAAAGACTACCTCATTCCTTACCCTTGAAGTCGAACCTCCCTTCGGCCAGCAGCTCCTTGGCCTCTCTGTTCCAGCAGAGTTTTCCCCCCAGCAGAAGAATGATGGAGAAGGATGTGGAGAAGGGTTGGGTTAAGTAGAGACTCACCTGGGGGACACTCACACGAGTGGCAGGGGACCATCTCTGGTTGGTAGGGGTCATGGGGGACGATTTGGTGTCAGGGAGCTGAAATCTCATGGGTCCATTGTCGTTTTCTTCTGATTTTAAAGTGACCTTGTCGCTGATCTGCTGCGATTCGGACTGATGCGGACGCCGTACTCTCGTCCAGAGGCGTCCGCAAGACCCAAAACCCCTAGGAAAAAATCCAGCTTCGGACGGAAAAATAGTGTCCCCACTTGTGTCCGTATCGTCCGCAGTCCTCTTTCGGACGCCAGATGGCGTCCGCATCGTCCATAACCTATCATCCGAATTGTCTAGATTTTGGATAGATTCAAAGCGGATGACTCCATCTCGCATCCACATGCGTCCGCAGTCGTCGTAAAGACTTCAGACTTGAACAGATTCGTTGCGGATGCGTCTTGTCGCGTCCGCACCATCCGCATCCAGCGTCCGCAACTCCCTAACACAGCGAGTTTAGGACACCGGATGGTGTCCCAAGTCGTCCCCAATGCTGGGTGACTCCTAGACGTGTTGCGGACGACATGTCGCGTCTGCAGCACTGTCTGCAGGCATCCTAAGGGTCCTAAAATCCATTTCTTTTGCGTTTTCCATCTAAGTCTTTGCCAAATTAAATCCCCACCAATTCATATGTCACAACTTAAAGCCCATAGAAACAATGTATTATATATATATATATATATATATATATATATATATATATATCAGGCCAATTGTACTTCCAAAAATTTTGATTACATCGTTTATCTATAAAACTTAGGATCGGGTTGTTGCAAAAACCTTGGTTACCCTAGAAGCTGTGGGAACGATGAGAGCCTTCTCTTAAGCCCTCGAGTAGACCTTCCACTAGGTTTTCTTAAGGTGAGTTCTCTGTCGTTTAGTTCTAGAGTTTATGTTGATAGTGAGTAGTTTTTAGGATAATTCTCTAGCATCTAATTATTTGTTTATTTAAAGGGAAAAGATAACATAATGATGGGTATTGAAATAGGCAGACCTTCGTGAGGATATTCAGGTAAGTGATGTTTTGCATGTGCTTGGCTTTTGGCTTATATCACAAAGATGCTAGGTTGTTTTATGTTTTGATGACTATTCTGTCTATGATGCCTAAGGGTTGTTGATCGAGAATATGATATGTGATGCTTGTTTCATGTTTAAAGATTATGTAAGAGAAACTTAACTAGCTATTATGTTATGAATATGTTGATTGATATTATGTTGATTGAGGATTTGTTTATTACTTGATGTTGCTGTTATTGTTCATGATACCTAAGGCTGTTAATCAAAGATATGTTTGATGGGTTGTTTGATAGTATATGATGCTCTCGATGTGATTCGGAGGATATGTATTGTTTGATGGATTTATTGATAGAATGTGACACTCACTTTGTGAGTTTCGAGAATATGGTTACTGTTATGCTTAGGATACGTTCATTGTTATGCTTAAGTTATGTTCCCCATGATGCCTATAGGCTGTTGATCGAGGACATGTTTGGTGATGTGTGTTTCATGCTTATAGATTAGAGGTTTCACTAGTTATTATGTTATGAATATGTTGATTGATATCATGATGGTCGAGGATATGTTTATTGCTTGATGCATCGTTTACATTATGGATGAGGATGCCTACAAGCTGTGAATCGAAAACTTGTTATTAATATGTTCATGCATGTTAGTCTGTCAGTATATTATGTGTATGTATATGCATTCATGAAAAATGTTTTCATTAAGAAAAATAATAAAGAATGAAAGACGAACTGAATAAACTTAAATTGTCATTGTGGGTATAGACTCGAGTTGATTGTCTTGCATAAGGTGGACCAAATGGTGTCACTCTTTCTTTTAGATTGGATGACCACAACGATCGGACTGTAAAGTGAAAGAAAAAGAAAAAGACAGTTGACTAAAAAGACATGACTTTTACATGTTGCATCTCATAGTCATGTTACATATTGCATCTCTTGGTCGTGTTATATGTTGCATTTTATAGTTATGTTTATGTTATACATCTCTTACTTAGCGTTAGACTCATAGATGAACTTTGTGATGTAGTTAAGAACGGAGTTTTAAAGAACATGATGATAGAAGATATTGATAGTACAATTGAAAAGGAATTCTCATGGGCGAAACTAGAGCTTTGTCAAAGCGACGTTGACCCGTATGTGAGAATTAAAGAAAAGATGGATCTTAATAATATAAACTTTTTTTTTGTTAAGAAGTATATTTATTATTGTACGATTTAAGTAGAAACATCTTTATAAATATTTATGTTTATTTTAAATAAAGGTTTCAATACGTTTAACTTTAAATAAGTTTTGTTATGACTTCCACTGCATAGTTTTAAAAAAGAGATTTAACTACCATTGAGTTTTACTAAGCATAAATTTTAAAAGAGAAATTATTTTTAAAGACTCCCGCTGCGTAATGTTTTAAAAGTACGATTTTCATGCATAAGCCGGTTTTCTACAAGCGCTTAGTTTAAAAAAAAAAGTTTAACACTCTGGGGCATTCAAAAACAAACCATGAACTATTGGGTTAGTGACAAGTTAAATCTTAAAGTAATTTTGTGAACAACTAAAACATTGAACTATGATAAATGAATAAGGCAAACCTTGTTGTTATGTTTTGTGTTAAAATTTTAAAGATATTAAAATAATCTACCAAGTATCCGCTACGGAAATAATATTTTCTACAACAGAAATGTACCTTTCATTGTGGAAGGCTATTTTGCGCAGCAAAAAAGGTATTTTCACAGTGGATATTTGCTTTCCACAACGAAAAAGGTAATTGCCTCAGTACATTCAGAGGGTGAAATATGATATCAATTTAAAACACAACTTTATATCAGTCAATTTATTAAACTATATTTTTCTAAATACAATAATCAAATAATTTCTAATATTAGTTCGTACCTATTGTTCACTGACTTAATATAAGTTGGAAACAAAGCAATTGCCATATTGGTCGTGCATGTTAATGGAGCCATAATGATCAATTGCATGTTACTTGAAGACGTTAGTACTAATTTCAAAATATGTTGAACAACCATGGTAAGGAATGTTGATAGGCAAGGCGGGTTTGTTTCGAGTCAATAGAATTAAGAATAATGAGCAATAGTCATCAAAATAAGATCGTTGTAGTTATAATACCTATTGATCAAATTATCATAATTTACATGTCTAATTAATATAACGCAGGATTACTAGAATCCTATGATGTTTCGTTGATCTTTAGAACAACGGTTGTGATTAAACATTTGAGCAAGGCAAGTGTTCATTACCTTAGGACAGCAAAGCGTTGATATACAATAACCTTCCTTCAGTATTATTAAGCACATACCTCTTCCCTTTTCAATCCCCGTTCTCTCATCCTTATCTGCTCGAAGAACCAGAACCATGTCTGCCTCTGCCGCTTCGTTATCCCTCACCTCCTTCACTACCAGAGCCTTGTCGCTTTGCAGCCCTAAGCCCGCATCCATTTTCTTCCACACTCTTGCTTCTTCTTCTTCTGTCGGATTTCTTGGCAAACCTATTTCCATTTACGCTTCATTTTCTCACTCTTCGGGCTCATCTCGGAGCTTGTCATCTGGGTTTGTGATAAATGTTGCAGTTTCTTCCGATTACGATCAGGAAGAGGAGGTTTTCGGTGATGGCGATGAGTCCGATTTTTCACCTGACCTTAAACTTTTTGTGGGTAATCTTCCTTTTAGCGTTGACAGCTCTCAGCTAGCTGGTTTGTTTGAAAGCGCTGGGAATGTTCAAATGGTTGAGGTATGTTGAATGTATTTATTTATTTATTGTAAGTTTCTATTGAATGGCGATTTTGAACTGCTTCAGTTTGATGAAGAGATTTCTTTTGGCTAGGTAATTTATGATAAGATTACTGGAAGAAGCAGAGGGTTTGGTTTTGTGACCATGTCTACCCTCGAAGAAGTAAAAGCAGCTGCTCAACAATTCAATGGCTATGTAAGCCATGAGACTCAGTTTTCAAATTTTTCTTATATGTAGTACCACTTTAACCGCTATTTTCTTCAATTCACTTAAAAACTAATTAGGTCTAGAGCTTATATTGGACCAACTGAGACTCTGTCGCCTTATCCAAAAACTGTTTCTTGTAATAATGGGAATAATGTGCTACTGTGTCATTGGTTGCTTTCACTGTAAATGATTTGTAAAGCAAGATTAGTTGCTTTGGGGCAGCCCACTTATCCAAAAAAGTAACTTTATTCAATATAATAATAGCTTTGGCAAGTCTTCAAACTGTCTGTTGTGTGTCTGTTAGTTGTTCATTTCACGTGGAAGTAATGTATGTATCTGTTGCATCTAAGTAAAGATTAACATTTAGCAGGAATTGGACGGCAGGGCATTGAGGGTGAATTATGGACCTCCTCCGACTCAGCCTCGGCGGGAGGAATCCTTATTTAGAGGTTCCCGAGGTGGTGGTGTTGGTGGAGGCTTTGATAATTCTAACCGTGTGTATGTCGGAAACCTAGCATGGAACGTTGATAATTCGACGCTTGAGACATTTTTTAGTGATCAAGGAAAGGTTTTGGAAGCCAAAGTTGTTTTTGACCGGGATAGTGGCAGGTCAAGGGGCTTTGGCTTTGTAACCTACAGCTCTGCTGAAGAAGTAGACAGTGCTATTGAGTCCTTGAATGGTGCTGTGAGTATTCTTTCCTTCTTCTTGACTGTGTTTGAGGCAAAAATTACCACCGACAGTAAATTCTGCAATATTGTTTGTGTCGACAATATGGTTCCATTTGTGCTTTGTTTTAATTGTTAAAATATGTGTAATTTACTTATCTTTATGTTCTTTTCATCATTTTAAGAAGACGGTCTCTTTAGGAATAATGAGAAGACGGGACAAGAGTTGTTTGAATAAATCTTCTGAAATAACATATAGTTTCATCATATTAATTAAAGCACAGTCTTTATGATGTATTGCCTCTGGACTTGGTGGCTTTGATGAATGAGACAAAGGAATTGTTTTATTGTCATGATTTCATAATATTTTGTGTGCTAGTGTGTAAGATTAGTTCATTTATAAAGACTAGTTCCATTTATGCATGCATTTATACTTATTTTACTGTATTTGAAGCAAGCAATTTGTGAATTTATTCATGTTTACACAAAGACGTAATCAATTATCCTTCATCTAACTATCAATATATGAATCTTGTAGGACTTGAATGGGCGAGCAATCCGGGTCACTGTTGCAGAATCAAGGCCTAGGCGGTTTTGAGTTCGCCGCACTCTCTTCTTCATCATCGACCTCAAAAGTATGTGGTATGGTTTTTCTGAGTTTAAATAGAAAGAATATGGGTCCTTTTAAGCTTCGAAATTCCTGCATTCTTAGTTTTCTGGCGATGATGCTAATCCTTTTATTCTCAGTTTTAAGTTTTGAAAGCAGCCTTAGTGTTGCCATTGCTCGAAAAAATCTTGAAGACATGATAATGGGGGTGGGCGCTGTGTATTAGACTATATCTTTCTACATGTGAAGGAGAAGATCTGGAAACACTAGATATTGGGATCCCATGGATGAAAACTTCATTACAGGCTATCTCTTTACAAATTTTTGATAGATTTAGTCGTTGAAACAAAGAATTGTTTAAAAAGGTGGGTCCTGTGTTATTATAGGCGATAGCTAATGCGTTGCCATTGATCCATTGTGATATCCTTTCTCTGATTCCAAGTGTTTAGTTTTGATTATATTTTCATTTCTAATATATATCATTTGGTTTCTCTTTTTCATTTCGTTCCTCTCAACAACTGAGAGAGAGCCACTCCCTTTACTGGTTTCTTGTTCGCCCCATTGCATCGATCCTTAATGGTGTGCGAGTAAAATTGTATCCTTAATGATGTACTTCAATTATGTTTCTTCTGATAAAATAACCACAGACCTGGAATAATTTATGATCTTCCTTTTTATGATCAAGCAGCCTTGTTTGGTTTTGATTAGAGTTGATTAACGCTTGGGCTGACTCACTACAGTTGCGAGCCTAGCTTGGGCCGGTCCCAAGGGGTGGGTTGAGCTGAGTTTGAAATTTGAGTTTGCGATTCTGCCTAGGATCCGGCCAAACAAGCGGACTCGCACGGTGGCCCGGTTGGGTTAGGCCCACCGAGCTCGCCATAGGAAGAAATATAAAATTGATGGTCGTTGAATGAGAGAGCAAACGAATTCATTGTTAATCGAGGTCGGACATCCTTTATCACCATTGAAGTACATCCCATGCAACGACCATCATTAATTCTTTCATGTCACGAAGTTCACCATGAGCCAACCATTGTCCTTTGGATACTCTCATAACATTCATACATCTCCATCACCCAACTTCGATCATCCTTCGGTGATAAAGAACGTTCGTTCTCGTCATCCAATAACCATCATTTTATATGCTTGGCCCTCTCTCATCTAACGGCCATCCACCAGCATCCTCTGGATTTCCCCTCCTCTAATCACATCTGTCCTTCGATCCCGTCATCCACTGGCCTTACGGCCATCGAATCCCAACTATTA
Organism: Begonia loranthoides; assembly: GCA_022433065.1. Classification (NCBI taxonomy): domain Eukaryota; kingdom Viridiplantae; phylum Streptophyta; class Magnoliopsida; order Cucurbitales; family Begoniaceae; genus Begonia; species Begonia loranthoides. The sequence goes on along the minus strand of CM039468.1, from coordinate 42,979,565 downwards.
TGTGACAGTTGTCTAATTGGGCATGTGACCATTATTCACTTCTTCCCCTCCCAAGTCCCAACGGGAACGCAACAGCCAACTCTTCTTCTATTTTTTTATTTTTTCTCAATTTCCCTCTCTTTAACTTTATAAAGACCACAACTTTTTTTAATCATTTTACAAAAAATTATCTCAATCTCTTAATTTTATACTTATCAATTTTTAGTGATCTATCATTCTTTTAATCTTTCTTCATTTTACAAGTTTTCATACTAATTCCTTTCATTCAACAATATATTTTTAATTTATTTATATATTTATATATTTTTATTAATTCTATTTATAAGAGTTAATATTTTTTGTATTAATTTTTGTAGATTTTATATATGTGGAGGTGATCAAATTTATACCACCTACAAGTTATTGTTGGTTTTGTGATATCAATTTATTATTTAAATTTTATTTTAGATATTTAATTTTAATTATTATGGATCTATGTAATTATAATGTCGAACATATTTATTATGATGAAGTTAAAGAAATTAAAGAGTTAGATCATACTCCTATATTTTCAATTGGACAATCATCTACACAAATATCGGCATACACATCTTTACCTAGGAAAAAAAAGAAATAAAATTTTTGATGTATGAAATTATTTTGAGTTAAAATAAAGTAACATTGATAGAAAAATAGAAATTAGAGCTCAATGTAAATTCTGTATTACAAATTATGCATATATTTGCGGTAGTTCAACTAGCATACTTGCTAGACATTTTAAAAAACGTCACTTAAATGAGTGAGAGATTCTAAACAAACACAATTAACTGCTAGTAGTAGTGTCACTTTTAGGTATTCACAAAATATAATAGGAGAAGGTATAACAAAACTTGTAGTACAATCCGAGTTACTTTTATCATTCACCAATAGTGAAGTGTTTAAAAAATTTATGAAAGAGTTTGCTACTCTTAGTTTTAAACGCGTACCTAGAAGTACAACGAGAAACGACATATTAAAATGTTTAATGATATGAAAAATGAATTAATTATAGTTTTTCGCAAATACTCATTCAATATCTATTTGTATTACATGTGATTTATGGAGTGCAAGTAATGTTATAGGTTATATAGTTGTAACTTTTCATTTTATTGATGAATCTTGGCAATTAAATAAAAGAATTTCACAGTGGTATATCTATTTATAGATATATTTGCAGTAATATTGCAATAATATTATGTTAGCGATAGAATTTTTAATATAAGTATTGATAATGTCAGTGCTAACAATGTTGTTGTTTCTCATTTTAAAAATTATTTTCAATTAGATGTTAGTCATGATTCACTTTTTCATATGAGATGTGTGCGTCATATTTTAAATTTGGTTATAAAAATTATATGACATATATTTCAGCTCATATTGAATTAATTAGATATGCAATTTCTTACATTATCGGATTTAATTCGAGACAACAAGAATATAAAGAATTTGTAAAGCTACCCAACTCAGACCGAGAAAATTAAAAATTGACGTAGATAATAGGTGGAATTTAACTTATTTGATATTGCAAAATGTTAGGCCATATTGACAAGTTATTTGTGTTTTTATTAATGAAAAGACAAAAAATATTAATCTTGATAAATCTAGTTGTGATATTGCTAATATATTTCTTGATTTTCTAAAACTTTTTTATGATGCTACAAATGAAGGTTCTGGAATTTATTATTTCACTTCTCATCTTGTTCTTTCAATTTTTGTACATTTAACATATACTTTTGCACAATATCGACAAATATATGAATTTAGCAATATTCTTAATAAAATAGAAACAAAATTTTAAAAATATTGGCATGACATTCCTCTTATTTTTTATTATGCATGCATCATTGATCCTAGATATAAATTAAAAGGAGTGTGTTTTTTGCTTAATAGAATATCTATTAATTTATGTACTACTCTTTTAGTTATTAGTGATCACATAACAAATGGAATTGCTAGTTTATATTCTTTTTATGAAAAAATATTCTAAGGTTAGTCGTTCAACTTTACGTCCTCCTCCACACAAGAAAAATTATCCTAGTAGTAGTAGTGGTAGTGATATTGTAGCTCCATAATTTAATATTCATGATATATGGAGTGAATTAGTTTATATTCTATTTATGAAAAAAATATTCTAAGGTTAGTCGTTCAACTTTACATCCTCCTCCACACAAGGAGAATTATCCTAATAGTAGTAGTGGTAGTGATATTGTAGCTCCATAATTTAACATTTATGATATATGGAGTGAATTAGATAGTGAAAATTATTCTATTACTTTGCGTAATGAACTTGATATTTGTAATGATCCAGTTTTTCTTACATTTGAAAACGTGTAAAATTTAAAACTTTTATTTTCTTTTATAAAAACAGCGGAATCCTTTTCTTTCATAAAATCATTTTTACAAATCATGGCAGAAGTAAATAAAATCATTTTCTTAAAAGCATTTACAAAGAATATACATAAAGTCATTTACTAACCATTTTCCTTTTTAAATCTCTTTAGCGTAGCCAGCCCCAAGATCTGCGCATGCAAATCCTTCATCAATTACTCCTTAACCTGTTCTCGTGCATGTATCTACATCACAAGACATAAACTAATGAGACTAACGCTCAGTAAGTGATATCAAATAAAATCTGCAATGCACATGCTATGCCACTTTAAAATCTGTATCCGTTTTCGTTTTCCTCGTTTAATTTCTTTTGTTTTTGTGTCAGGTTTTACCTACCGGTCCACACAAATCGTTTAATTACATTTCTTTTGTTTCTGTGGCGGGCTTTACCTATCTGTCCACAAAAACCGTTATCTTTACTTTTCTTTTGTTTCTATGTCGGGCTCTACCTACAGGTCTACAAAAACCGTTATCTTTCTTTTCTCTGTCGGGCATTATTTAACTGTCCACAAAAACCTTTTAATTACGTTTCTTTTGTTTCTGTGTCAGACATTACTTACCGGTCCACAAAAATTGTTATCTTTACATGTTTTGGTTGCCGGACATTTCTTACCGGTCCAACCTCTTTACTTGACTTTACTTGATCATTTACTTTACATTTATTCGTATTTTATTCTGTTTTCCATTTCTTTTTCAAAACCATGTATAAAAATCATTTTCGTATTCTTTTAAAAACCATGATGCATGCAATGTGCGTGAATGCATACAGTTCAATCTCCTCTATGTAGACTTCAAAAAATGCTTCATCTTATTATCACTATCTTTAACTCAAAATTAATAAACATATCATTAAAAGAACCTAATTCTAGTAAACACACAGCAAACATCAATACAATCTTCAGAACATTATCACAACCTAACTTAATTATCTATGAAAGCAGTAAACAGTCAATATACAATTCCTAATTCTTGCGATATAGGTTCCGAAGGCCAAAACATATACATATCACTTACCTCACATCCATAACACGTTTCTGCACTTTATCCTTCCCTCTTCTTAATACCTTCACAATTAATAATATTTAATTATTAATAATCATCCACCGAATTTTCTTAAACCTTAAAGCTTGACAAATTTCAATATTCAATCTAATTACTTAACAGCCTCTCAATAATAATTCCACAATATCTCTCATGTGCATAACGGAATAGCAATAACTCATATTTAACATTAGCATTGACGAAACAGGGAACCAACTATAACCTCAATACATTTAGCATTCAATAATCGAGACCCTTAACAACTTCACATCTTCCATCAACATCCAATAAGCATGGATACAACACAGAACAACAAGAGAACAACATAATTCCTCAAAACAATGACTCACAAAGACATTCCAACAATCTGAGTCTTAACAAACCATAATCAAACTGCAGACGAATAACCCATTTAACATTCTTCATAATTAGCAAAGCAGTAACTTAAATAGGAAACCATTCCATTCCACAAGCAGAAACCAAATAATAGAACATGTCATCCGAGGTGTGCATAAACAAAACAGAGAAACAACTTCTCACCTGTAAACTCGAGGTGCTTCCCTTCACCCAATTTCTCACGGCTCACCGCATTCCACAGAGAGCACAGAACACACACTCGGCCTTCACTGTTTCCTTCTCATTTTCTCCCATCGCTCACAGCACTTTGATTCTCACATAAGCTTTCAGTCATCTCCTCTCTGTCTGTTTTCTTCTTCAAAGCCTTAATAATCACCAACCAAAAGCACATAACATTAATCCTAAACAATAGCCATAAAATAGCCACACAATAATCCCATACTAGAGAAGCCGAGAAACAGGGGAGGGAACCCACCAGAATTTCCCCTGCAAGCTTTCACCTCACAAAACTTTCTCCCTCATTTATTTCGTTCTTCTTAGCTTTAGAGAGCCCTTCTCTCTTCTCCCCAGTTCTCACACTCTCTTTCTCCTCTCAAGCTCACTCATTTCCTCTCTGCCATTTTTCTCCCACGGCACCCAATATCTCTTTTCTCTCGGCCTTCTCACTTTCTCTCTATTTTAATCTCTCCAGAAACATCCCAAACAAACTTTACATGATCCCCAGACATCACACCCAAAATCCTCCCATGAAATGACATCTATAAAGGTTACGGACATGGAGGAATTTCACACCACAGCGTTCTAGGGATCACACATTATCTTCTTGGGAGTTGGAAACCGTGTGGGAGCGGTCGGGTTTCTTTGACGTGGGGCTGGTCAATAGGAACAGTCGACCGCGAATTCCTGATTGACAGCTACAGTCAACTGCTCCCACATTGCTGCTTCTACCCAAAACGATGTGTTTCCTTCTTTCCATTTTAATTCCTTTTTTATTTTAAATTTCTTTTAATTATTTCCTTTCTTTATTTAATCCATTTCCTTTTTTATTTATTCCCAATTAATTCTTAACCAACTCCTCTACGATTCATAATTTACTGCATAGTCATATTATAAATCCTCAACCTCATTCCAACAATCGTATAAATTATATCCTAACTTATTATGTTTACTAAACTTATTTTATGGGTAGTTTCTTCCATGATAAATCATCCTGAAATCTCCAAAATTCTCAATTATTATTATCTCAACTAATAATTCACAATTATTAGCATCCTTAGTGCAAGCTTAATTTTCAGGTATTACAATATTTATTTTGAAACTTGTTACAATTTTCTCGAGAATAGAATTTTGATGTTTTAGATTGATGAAAAAAATATTCTAATACATATCCTATTTTTTCTATAATGGCACGTGATCTACTGACACCTTCGGTCCAGTCTCTACAGTAGCATCAGAGTCTGCTTTTAGTGCAGGTAGACGTTTGTAAAATGAAAGAAGAGGACGACTTGCACCTAATTTCGTGAAAACAATTATTTACATCAAATATTGGAATGACGTCAAGACGAGAAATCAACAACAAGATGATGAGATACTTGAAGACTTCAAAAATATAAATGCTGAAGACTATATCTTGTTGTTTTTTTTTTTTACTTTCTATTGTAATTTGAAATAATTTTTTTGAACTTGTAATTTTTTTAATATGTCGCAAATGATTGACAATTAGATGAATGTCACTTTAATTAGGATGTTTCTAATTTGTAGTGTTGAAACTGTTAAATATTTGTAATGATATTTATGTGATATACTTTTTTATTGGATTATCTCAAATATTTTTTTGTTAAATACATTGTTGGCTTAGGAAACTAAGTATGTTTGTTTTGACGATGAATGTACTTATTTGATTATAATATTCAAAGTTATTATATTAAAAATACCTTTAAAAATGACCTAGAAAGTATGCACTACTTGCAAATATGATTATTATTGATGAGATGGTTTTAGTCTTTTAGAGCATATTCTCAATGAGGGACGTCCCTTAGCTTAAAACGGACGTCCCCATCGTAAAACGGACGTCCCCCTAACTTAAAATGGACGTCCCTCCAGCTTAAAACAGACGTCCCTAGATAAAACAGACATTCCTCATATTAAAATGAATGTCTTTCATAGTAAACGAATGTCCCTCAGTTTAAAATGAACATTACCATCGTACAACGGACATCCCATATTAAAATGGACGTCCCTCAGCTTACAACGGATGGAAGCGGGAAGCCCATTAGCTTAAAAGGATGTCTCTCAGCTTTTAACGGACGTTTCATATTAAAACAGACGTCCCTCAACTCCGTCTTCTATATAAACTGAAAGGACGTCCCTTGTTAGGGCAAACAATTTTGAATTTCCCCTATTCGATTTTCGAGTGAACTTTTAGCTTCCTCAGAACTTTCAACTTCTCTTTTCAAATTTCTTGGACAAGGAAATGACATCGAAGGTTAGAAAACTCACCACAAAGCGTAAAGCGGCTCCAGTCTCCCTCCGACGCTCAAGCCAATTCACATTCACAAGGTGCTTCGAGTCCTTCGACCTGTTCCCACCTATCGACAAAGGGCAACTATTCACGCATGTTCAACATGACGTCGGCCATGAAAATGTACGACAATGACATCAGTTGTCATTTTATTATTATATCTAGGAGGGTAGAATTCAATGTGTTCGTCGATTTTTGGTTGTCAACCATTGATTGAACTTACGGGTGTTCAATCGAGCCTATGACTGTTTCGGGGTGTCATCCAAGTTTGATGAACTCTTAGGCGCATATAAAATTTGCTAGGGCTTCGCCACGATTCTCCTTTTTTTTAATGTTGAGTTTGAAGTGAATTCATATTTATAAGCAGTGGACTTTTCGGATCATCCTAAAAGTTTCGGTCGTCCGTGTCCAACCGTTGAAGAATATAGCCGTTGAAATTCATCCGTTGGAACACTTCAGTTGGCAAAATCTAGACTTTTCAAATGCAAAAGCTTCGCCCTAGCTCCTCCGCGATCGTTCGAAAGGGCATTGCCAGAATTGTACAGATTCAAAACCTCATCGTTCGCTATCGTCCAGTGTTGTTCGCTATTGTCCGCAATTGTCGCCAAAATTGTACAGAGTCTAAACTTCTGTGTCCGCGTGAGTCCGCCAGCGTCCGCATAAGTCCAAAATGTCGCCTCATTTGTACAAAGTCTAAACTTCTGTGTCCGCTAGTCTTCGCGTGCGTCCGAAATCTTCAGACTTTAAGGTTTGCTGGATTGGGACACAATTACCTCATCCCTACTCATCACAAAACTCGACATTCACTTCGTTGGGGTTTTTCGGATGAAACCATCTCGTCCGCTATCATCCGCAGGCGTCCGAAAACTATGGATTGCAGTGCTTCGCCTCATCCTCATTCGTCCGCCCTCGTCCTGACTTCACTCCAATTTTAACCCTGAACTATACTAAGTCCCAAAATGATATGCTACACTACATAGACTCAGATAAATTTGTTAGCACATTAATAATACCCATTTTGAGGGTATTTCCAATAAACACGGATTTGATTATTATTACAAAAGCATTAAAAATAATATCCAAAAAAATATAAAATACAACTTATTAATTTATTAAGTAAAACAACATTTTAGTCATAATCAAAATAAAACTTAACCTAACAAAAAGGCTAACACATTGTAGGCTTACGAATGTTTGTTTTTAACTTTTAAGCTAGGGAAGTCCTTTTTTAACTTTTAAGGTTTAAGCTAATTAGCTTAGCAACGTCCGTTGTAAGTTGAGGGACATCCGTTTTGGTTTTGGTTCAGTTTCTCCCCTTAGCAACTATTGATTCGGTACTATTTTTTTTTTCAAACCTAATATAGTCAGTTTGGTTCTAGTTTGACTCTAAAACCAAACCAAACCGAACCAACTTTTGTGTACCCTGACCCTAGAGTATATGCAATAAAAGATAAAATTATAAGAGTCAAAGTTAAGAAGATCAATTTGAAAAGTGTAGAAGATCACTCAATGCGGACGTCCTGATTAAAAAGACAGATGCCTAGACACAATGTGAAAAAACAATTGTATCACTTGCGGTTGTTTAGGCCAAAGTCGTGTTTTAACATGTAGACGCCCGAACTAGAGAAAACATTTATGTATTACAGGCTTGACTCGTTAGAATCAGTTTGTTAAGACTCGTGACTCGCGAGCTGATTGGAGTTGAAATTTTTTTTGAATTATCTTGTTAGGCTCAGCTCGTTTAATTCGGTAGACTTGATGAACCAACCTTTTTCAGGCTCGATTCGACTTAAATCGGCTCAACCTGACTCATTTGTCATCCTATAGTTTTGATTAAGTGTAGGCAAACGGAGGATGGCATGCGTCAAAATGTTTATGAGTTGGATTAGAGAACCTATTATAGGCCTATATCTCGTTCACTAAGCTCTCACTAGATGGATAGAACCAAAGATTTCGTGGAGTTGGAACTCGATGATGATTATGAGAAAATGAGAGTGTGGATAAGGATAACATATGGATAAATTGTTTCCATAAATAAATGAACGAAATAATGATGAGTGTAATTTGGTGATGTGATGATGACATCAAAGATAATGCGATGCAGGTGATTGATGTAAACTATAGGGATATTCAGTGTGGAGACAAAACAGGCCTTCATTCAGCCAACCATCAAATTTCAACCGAAAAATAAAATGTCAACCATTTTTCATTCTCTTGGCTAATCCTTCTCTCTTTAGTACTAGTAAATATCTACAATTACATTTTGGTTGCTCAAAAGAGTTTTTTTTTTTGTTTCCATATTTGCTTAGCAAAATGGGTCAAAAATAGTTTTTAAAATACATCAAAAGACTCTTTTTGGCCACAAAAAATAAGTATATTTCACCAAAAATAGCTATTTTTATATTGAAATGAATTAAAATACATATTTGGTTATTTATACATCTACTTCACTTCAGCGGGTGTTCATAGTTTTCTAAAAAAGAGCACAAAATTTGAAAGTGTATTGACTTTCTTGCAACAAACACTATGACCTTTCCCGAGGATGCTGCAGAACAAACAAGCAGATTTGCAGGCTTTAATTCGTTAAAAATTTGGTGTGAAAATTGAAATAAGTAATTAAAGTTAATAATGTCTTAATAATTAACAAAACATCATTTCGTTAATTATCTTTAGCTAATCAAAGTGTCATTTCATATTTGACAATTTTATATGACATTTTAGCATAACATTTCCTAAATTTAATAATATTATATCAGCAAAGAATTCACATATTCAAGTGTCAATTTTGAAGTGTATCTAAATATAATAAATTTAAGAAATGAAAAAAGTACCAAGGCTAAATCATTTGCTTGATGTCATTTTTCAATAATTACCCTAATTAATCTATCAACAAAAAAATATAATTTATTAGAATAACAGCAATAAAGTGGATTATAGAAGAAAGGTGCCATAAAAATAAAATGAATGGCAAATTGTGGTGGTGGGTAGAGAGGAAAGTCAATCCTAGAGATGGACAACCCTCTTGTCTAGGTTGAGGGATCGGGGCCACCTTTATATACTGAATCTTTGTCACATCTTAAAGGTAATTTGAGACAGAACGAAGAATGACATGATCCAAAAATGAATTGAGTCGCCAACCATTTTTAAAACTTAGTTACCTTAAAGACTAGCGAAAAACATAAATTAAATAAAATAGTCAGGGCTCAACCAAAAGAGACTAAACTAATAGTCTAACAGTAACATCACAGATAAGCAGTAGTATAAGTCTATAAAAGAAAACTATGTCAATATTTAACCTCACAACAAAGTCACTTGAAAATAGCAGTAACTAAACAGCAAAAATAAATAGCCAAGCTCACTCATGCACTGATAATTGAGGATCTTCCAAACTAAATTCTGAAATGAGAAGGGAGTCATATTGGTAAGTTAACTAACTTAGTAGGGATAAACTTTATATTCAACAATATAAATATAAGAACATGTGATCATGCCATGTCAAACCAAGATATGCAGTATTAAACAAAACACAGTAGGGAACATTTTCCAAAACAACAAATTATAGTATGGTACATAATAAAAAATTGTTGAAATTACAAGCTTAATTTTTAAAATATGTTTTAGCTAATGTATGTTTTTAATTTAGTTTTGGTTAAGTTCAATGCATTTGTGAAGAGTCACCTAGAAAGTTCTTATTCATGTATGTATAGGTACATTGGTTCATGTACTTGTATGGTTCATTGATGGGTAGTTCATATAACTAAGTGATTCATTATGTACTAGTACATGTATTTGATTAAATAGATGGTTCATGTATTGTTTTATACATGTACCAAATAATCATACATAGGATATGAGTTTAGGCATTTTGAAAAAAAGTAAAAAACTAAAGCAATTGGAAGAAAAAGTTTATCTAGTTCTTTCATCTTCTTATTTTTTCATTCTCCAAAATTCCTCTTCCTCGTTCCAACAAATTGGTATCATAGGTTAGTTTTTGTTTTTGTAAAAATGTCGAATTCTTCGTTTAATTTCCCTCAACTTACCAAAGACAATTATGAGAATTGGTGCATTCGTATGAAGGTTTTGCTCGACTCGCAAGATGTATAGGAGATTGTCAATAGAGGCTATGACAAGGTTTGTGATGATTCTGCATTGACTCATAACCAAAGGGAAACTCTCCAAGGAACTCGTAAAAGAGGTCAACAAGCTCTTACCCTTATTCGTCAATATTTGGATAAAGCCATGTTCGAGAGAGTAACAAATGCGACCACCGCCAAGCAAGCAAGGGAGATTCTACAGAATTCTTGTCAAGGAGTTGATAAGGTAAAGAATTTGTGTCTTCTTATGGGAGAATTTGAAGCAATGCAAATGCAAGAATTCGAGTCCATAACTGATTTCTTTTCGAGGGTTTTGGCCATTGTCAACCAAATGAAGAGATATGGAGAAAGAATGGAAGACATTCATGTAAATGAAAAGGATCTGTGCTTGTTGCATTCAAAGTTCGATTATGTGGTTGTAGTTATCGAGGAGTCTAAAGATTTATCTACTATGATGGTTAACCAACTTATGCTCATAAAGAGAGAATCAGCAAGAAGAAAGAGGAGTCGATCGATCAAGTTCTAGCCACCAAGCTCTCATTGAAGGAAAAAAAAAATGAACGTGGGAGAAGCCAACGAGGAAGAGGATGCAGATGCAGATATGGACAAGGTAAAGGAAGAGGTCGAGGACATCAAAGTCTCGACAATGAAGAGAAAAGTTATTTCGTAAGAGAGCGTGGTAGAGGAAGCCACTCAAGACAAAATAATCAATTGAGTGTTCAATGGTACAATTGCCAAAAGCATGGACACTATGCTCGCAATTGTTGGAATCCTCCTCAAAAAGTCAAAGAAATGTTGAATTATGCTCAAAACGAAGAGGCAGAGGAAAGTTTGTTTCTAGCTTACAAAAAAGAAGAAAGCAAGAACAATATGTGGTATCTTGACAATGCGGCATGGTGATAACAGCAAATTTATGGAAATCGACAACTCAATGACTGGATTAGTCACATTTGGAGATAATTCTAAAGTTCAAATTGAAAGTAAAGGTATGATTTTAATTAGTATGAAAAATGCCGGTCATTTACTCATTAGCAATGTATATTATGTTCCAAGTATGAAGAGTATCTTTTTGAGCTTGGGACAACTCTTGGAGAAAAACTAAAAGATTCATATGAAGGATCGTAGTCTTCTACTTCAAAATGATAGAAGAAATGTGATCGCAAAGGTACCGATGATGAAAAATAGAATGTTTTTGCTGGATATTCAATTTGATGTTGCTAGATGTTTGAAGGCTTGTGTGAAGGATACTTCATTGCTTTGGCTTTTAAGATTTGACCATCTTAATTTTGGTAGCTTGAAGATTTTGGGTCAAAAAAGAATGCTAAAGGGCTTGTCATCCATAGACCAACTAAACCAGTTATGCGAAGGGTGTCTTGTTGGTAAACAATTTTGAAAGAGTTTTTCAAAGGAGACTACATTAGGAGTAAGTAAACCATTTCAAGTCGTCATGCTGATGTATGCAAACCGATTAAGCCTCTCTCATTCGGTAAAAGTAGATATTTTCTCCTTTTCATTGATGACTTTAGCATAAAGAGTTGATTTTATTTTTTGAAGGAGAAATCTCAAGCTTTTGATGCTTTTAGAAGATTCAAAGAATATGTAGAAAAGCAAAGTGGGTATTGTATTAAAGGTTTGAGATCAGATAGAGGAGGTGAGTTTACATCTAATGAGTTTATTGAGTTTTGTGAAGAAAATGACATCTAGTGATTCCTAACCCCGTTCCATAATCTCCTTAACAAAATGGCGTAGAGGAAAGGAAGAATCAAAACATTCTTAATATGACGAGAAGTGTACTGAAAACAAAAAAGATGTCAAAAGAGTTATGTGCAAAAGCAATTGATTGTATTGTATATCTATCAAATAAGTGCCCAACAAGAACCTTGTGGGACAAAACACCTCAAGAAGCATGGAGTGGAAGAAAATCAAATGCTTACAATTTAAGAGTTTTTGGAAGTATTAGTTATATGCATGTCCCCGATCTAGAAAGATCAAAGTTTGATGATAAAAGCAAGAAGTACTTCTTCATCGGTTATGATCAACACTCCAAAGGCTACAAGCTCTACGATATAAGTTTTGGGAAGAGAATTATTAGTAGAGATGTTGAGTTTGATGAAGAAGATTGTTGGGATTGGAGTAATGAAGACAAAGAGAGATATAAATTCTTTCATTTCTTTGATGAGAAAGATCAAAGTAGAGAAGTCCAAAAACCCATGACACCTCCAAGATCACCAATGATATTAGACACGCTTTCTTCATCTTCTTCCAATGGAAGCTCAAGTGAAAGAGAGTTTGGCATAAAAAGTCTTCAAGATTTTTATGAGGTAATTGAAAATTTAAGTGAAGATCTAACTCTTTTTTGTCACTTTATCGATTGTAAGCCTTTAGTATTTGAAGAAACTATGAAAGATGAAAAGTGGAGGATTGGCATGGATGAAGAGATTGCATTAGTTGAGAAAAGTGAGACATAAGAGGTAGTTACCATTCTAGAAGCCAAAAGCCCATTGGTGTGAAGTAGCTCTCCAAAGAAAAAAAGAATGTAAAAGGAGAAGTGGAGAAATATAAAGTCAGCTTAGTGGCGAAAGGATATAGTCAATGTCCAAGTATCGACTATGGTGAGGTATTTGCTCTTGTTGCTTGTTTAGAAACTATCTGGTTGATTATTTCACTAGTGGCTCAAAAGAGGTGGAGGATTTATCAAATGGATGTGAAATTGACATTCTTAAATTGAGTTCTCGAAGAAGAAGTCTACATTGAATAACTTCAAGGGTATGTTATCAAGGGATATGAAGATAAAGTATTAAAGTTGAAGAAAGCATTGTATGGCTCAAAGCAAGCTCCAAGAACTTGCAATATTCGAACTGACAAGTACTTCCTCAAAAATGGATTTACAAAATTCTCATATGAGCACTCTCTCTATGCTAAGATACATGAAAATAGAGACGTCATATTTGTTTGGTCATATATTGATGATTTGATTTTTATGAAAAATAATCCGAGTATGTACAAAGAATTCAAGCAAACAATGATCAAAGAGTTTGAGATAATGGATATTAGTATAATGTTGTATTATCTTGGCATGGAGATCGATCAAAGAGATGATGGTATTTTCATATCTCAAAAAGGTTTTGTTAGAGTTCGGTGTGACCCGATTTCTAGTTGGATCATGTTGGGTCTATATCCAATATTAGAGTTTTCTATTTTCTCTATATATTGAGACTTGACTCGTAAAACTTATTATACCTTGATTTCATATTAGTGAATTTCTCCTCTGCCTGTCATTTTTCTCGTAAGGGTTTTCCACGTATATTTTGGTGTCCCTGTTGCCGCATTTGTTTCACGTTTGATTCTCAACAATTGGTATCAGAGCAGGTTAAGAGTCATACTACTTAGATTGAATGAATATTAGGGTTTGCAATTTTTGTTGAAAAATTGCAATTGGAAAAAGAAGGAACGTTTAAGAAAAAGAGTTGTTTTTCACTAAAGAGCGTGTCTTCTTCATCAAAGAAGAACTCCCACCATTGACAGAGAGTCTTCTCTGTCACCAAACAGAGAACCCACGCTGCCGACAAACCTCCAGCCATCATCATCTCGCCTATCCCTCTCGCTCGTCGGTCGATTCGAAGTGGAGAAGAAACCTAGTCCCCTTGTGTCGTGCCACTGTCCATAGTCAACTAGACCGCTGTAAGTTTCCTTTCTTGTTGTGCCATTGTCCATTGTCGACCACTCGCTGTACGCCGCTCTCTCCTGAAGGAACCCATTGGTCCATCTTCTTCCGGCGACATCATCCTTCGGAACAGAGAACTTGAAAGATCTGCAGAATCTTTTACAAGTTTTTGCTTCCCGAGCACCGAACATAGCAGCTCCTGCAAGCCGTAGTCTATCAGTCTGCCTTCTTTGATAGAGTCTTTGATTCTCAGCATCCGCCATTATTTATGCCATTCAAAGTTCTGATATGCCTTTGCCAAGGGAAGAAGCCGACCAGCATCTCAATTTATTTTTTGTGCTGTGCAGGAGTTTTGTTTTTTGCAAAGTTTAGATTTTTTTGGAAAGTTTAGAGTTTTACAGATTCTGTGTGAGTGATTTATTCTGAATTTGGGAAGCTGTTATTTTTGTACTCAAATTTTGGTTGGAAATTTCTGGAATTATTTGGGGATCAAATTTTTTTGGGGCAGATATTTTGGGTTCGTATATTATTGGGAAAATTCTAAAATTTTTGGGGAAGATGAGTTCCTTAGAATTTGATATTCTATTGTTGGATATGAATACGAGGTTTCAGTTATGGCAGGTGAAAATGCGAGATGTTCTCGCACAAATGGATTTAGATGACGCATTGTTAGGGCTCGATAAAATGTCCACATCTTGGAGTGAAGAGGAGAATCTTAGAAAGGATCAAAATGCCCTATCTTTGATACGTCTGCATTTGTCAAATCAGATTTTGTAGGATGTTTTGAACGAGAAATCTGTCGTTGAATTATGGTTCAAATTGGAGCAGTTGTGTATGAAAAAAAACCATGACTAACAAATTGCATTAGAAGCAATGACTTTATTCTTATTAGTTGATGGAAGGAGGTTCTATTGAAGAATACTTAGCCACATTCAAGGAGTTAGTTTCATATTTGAAGAATATGGGATGTAAGTACAATGAGGAGAATTTAGGGTTGATTCTAATATGCTCGTTACCTACTTATATATGGTGCTTTTAAAGATACAATTTTATATAGTAGAGAAAGTCTAACTCTGGAAGAGGTTTATGGTGCTTTGTTATCAAAGGAGAAGATGAAGCAGATTGTTGTTGGATCCGAGTCTTGAGGTGAGGAATTCGTCGTTCGGGGTAGAACAAGAGAGTCAAAGAACAAAGGCAATGATAATGTTTAGAATTGGAAAGGCACATCAAAGTCAAAGATCCGTGATAGAACATGTTACTTTTGTAAAAAAAAAAAAGGGGGCATTAAATCTATGTGCCGTAAATTGTAGAAAGAATTAAAAAGAGCTACTGAGAAGGGAAAACAACCGTTGACGTCTGGTGAAGTTGTTGCCGCAAAAGAAGAAGACTATAGTGATGGAGATCTTCTAATTGTTTCAGAGGAAAAATCAAAGCAAAACAATGATTGGATTATAGATTCAGCTTGTTCATTTCGTATGTGTTACAATTGTGGTTGGTTTTCGACATATGAGACTGTTTCAAGAGGTGTTGTGTTAATGGGTAATAACATACATTGCAAGATATTGGTACCGTCAGAATCATAATGTTTGATGGAGTTGTCAAGACACTAGGTAATGTGCAACATGTTCCGGATTTGAAAAATAATATGATTTTGTTCAGTACTCTAGATTTGAAAGGATGTAAGTTCAGCGCTGTAGGTGGGGCTATGAAGATTAGTAAAGGTGCTCTCGTCATGTTAAATATAACACCCGAATCTTTTTGTTCTAAATTTTTACAATGTATTGAGATGAATAAATTCTAATGAAATAAATATTTAGTGTCACACATAGCACATTTTATGCTTGGAATATTTAATAATGCAATTTATATATTAATTGGGTAATTTGATAATTTAATTAGAAAGTTGATAAAATAATTGGCTAATTGGATAATTTAAGTAGAAAGTTAATAAAATAATTGGGTAATTGGGTAATTTAATTAGAAAGTTAACAAAATATTTGGGTAAATAGATAATTTAGTTAGAAAATTAATAAAATAATTAATGGGGACATATTTTAATTGAATGATTTGTGGGTAGGGTTAAACCATCACTAGTTTACTTTATTTCTTATCGGTTTAGGTGAGCGTCGGCCAAAGATGAAGAAAAAGGGATTTGGGGTTCTTCTTTGGGTTTTGTAGCTTGTCGTCATCTGGGTCATCCTCCCAAGTAGGGGTGGGCAAACTTGTTCTCAGTTCTGGTTCCGGATCTCTTGGAACTGACCATTCGGTTCTCAGTTCCAAGAGTGAGGAACTAGACCCAGAACTGCAAGGAACTGGACCTAAAACCGAACCCGAGTTTCGGTTCCATTTCCGAATTGATTTCTATTCTAAAATCTTCAATTGTGGATTTGAGGGTCGAAACGAGTGATTTTGGGCTCGATAAAGGTCGGTCACAGGTAAAGTTCAATTTGATATTTTATGGAGCCAATTTTGACACCCGTAACCAAAGTTATTGTCCTTTGAAGTTAAAGAGGTAAAGAATCTCCATCAAGAATCTAATAAGGATTCAATTCGTAAAACATATACATATATTAATATGAAAAAACTAACTTTTTAATTTCTAAGGCTACCTCGTATGCGAATTCTCACCGGAGAGATAGACTCAACGGTAAAAAATAGGGACTTTGAAGTAGCCATGAAACACTAAAAACACAGAGAGAGAGAGAGAGATGGTGTAACGACCCGATTTTTCTTACATTTAAAAATACGTGAAATTTTAAAAAAAATTCTTTTCTTTTATAAAACAATAGCAGAAAACATTATAAAATCAACATCAGAATTCTTTTATAAAAACTGAACCATTAAAATCCTTTTTCTTTAACTCGTTATTTAAATTTGTTATAAATAGCGAACGATTTATTATAAAATTCTTTTTCTCAATTTACAGCGGAAGCATAAATCATTTATGTGAAAAGACAATAAATGAATAAAGTGTTACTTTACATTTACAAAATTCATTTTATCTTCACTTTCCTTTAGCCTGGCCAACCACAAGTCTCGCATGTGCAAATCCTTAATCAACTGCTCCTTAATCTGTTCGTTATATATCTCGTACTTGTACCTACATCGTAAGACATAAACTATGAACCTAACGCTCAGTAAGTGATAATACCTAATATGCTACATGTACATGCTGTGCCATTTTAAAACCGTGTGTAGTTTCTCTTTTCGTTATCTTTCTTTTTATCTTTTATCTTTTCACTTTTATGTACTTTTTTTCTATTTCTGTTTTCGGTCCTGTTTCTGTATCTATTTCGGTATCCGTGATCATACGCGTTTTCGTATCCATTCCCGTGTCTGTTTCTGTATCCGTATCTGTATATGTATCTGTATTTGTTTCCATTTCTAGAAACTTGTTTCCGTTTCTGTTTTTGTTCCCGTTTCTGTTTCGGTATCTATGCTTGTACCGTTTTCGTATCCGTTTTCATTTCTGTTCCCGTATCCGTATCCGTATCTGTTTCTCTTTCAATATTCTTTCCTTTACTTTTCTTTTTTTTTTCTTTTCTTTCGTTCCTGTGCCAGGCATGATATACCAAACCAGAGAAACCTTTATCTTTTCTTTATCCTTTATTCTTGTACCGGGCTTGTTCGACCAGACTACAAGAACCTTTATCTTTCATTAATCGGTCGTTCATACTTCTTCTTGTTTTCCGTTTTTTCTTTTCTAAACCGTGCATAAAAATCATTTTCGTATTCGTTTGAAAATCGTGATGCATGATGCTCATGAATACATACAACTTCTAACGTCTAAATAAGAAAGCTAATTAAACATCCAACATAGACATGCTATAAAAACAGTAAACAACAAAACATGCTATTTAAAACTGTAAATAACGAAACATGCTATTAATAATTGTAAACATCGAAACGTGCTATTAAATACTGTAGACAAGCTCACTAATCTACTATTAAAACTGTAAACAACAAAATGTGCTATTAAAAATTGTAAACAACAAAATATGCATATCCTATTCTTGCTATGTAGGGTTCGAAGACCAAAACACGCACGTATCACTTACCTCGATTGCTTAAAGCGTTCAACGCTTATTCGTTATCCTTTTCTTCCTTCTTTAGTACATTCACAATTTAATAACACTTAATCATTAATCTAATCAATTAATCAACTTATTAATCTCAACGTCTTTTCCTATCCTTAGTTCTTATTCGTTGCTTAGTTTCATAGTCTAGCTTCAACTAATCGTATAATAATTCAAGGAACCCGTTACAACCCCAAAAAGAACATAATTCATCCCATTAGATTATAGACCCATAAATATCAACGCCTAATATTAATATCCAAATTATTCTTCGCATCAATGACTTAACATGTTTCTTAACATAACATTTTAAATAATCAACATAGCATCGGCTAATCCAACAACAGAGCACAGATTATTAACCAAATCAATTGTAAAATATAACTCACAAGCAAACGGCAGAAACACTTCCAATTTAACAAAACAACACTTTTCTCAACTCAACCTTACATCCTCACAATTAACAAAACATATCTAATATCAACAATAAAGAGAGCTTTAGTAACACGCATAACTTCGCAAAACAAGAAGCAGCAACCAACAAACCATATCTCCATCTTAACAGAGAAACATCATTCAAATAGAAGGCCAGCAGTTAAAATCATCTATCAATACCAACAGTGGAGTACAAAACACAATAAAGACTGCTCCTATAATATCATAGAACCATAACCTTCCACTAACAAAATATAACGCTCAAAAACATATTCACAACTTGGAGTTCATACAACGATATGGTGAGCACAAACCTTATAGAAAATAAATTTCATTAGTGGCTGTTAATGAAATCATCGAAATGTACAAAGCTAACAATCAAACATCTATGCCCTGCATTTCTCATCTTTTATTCCATAATAAATATCCAAACTTACAGAACTCAACTTCCATGAACATGATATATTTATCAAGCAGTGAACTTTAGCAAACACAACCAAAAAGAGAGCATTACCCCCGTAAATTCCATCAATACAATAAAATCAACAGAGTGTTACCCACATATCTCAACATCCAAAACTTCATAAGACCAAGGGAGAATTTTCCTTACCTAGGAGAATGCTCGAAACTGTAGTTCACAACCAATACCAAAACCCAGTAGCTTGAACCAAGTGTAACCACACAACCTAGTCAATTTCTGCAGCAACGGCCAACAACAGGGGAGAATAATTTGTCACAACGAACAGAAATCAACAATAATGGAGGCAAAAAATCCAATTTTGCGGAAGACTTACCTCCAACCTTTGTTGCCTGAGAATACCCGACGAGTATTTCGCCTTTTGTTTCTTCCACCTACAGCTCTCGTATTTACACACAAAAGACAGGATCAAAGGGATGAATCGTGTATCCCATGATATCCGGCTACAAATCCAAATTTTTCGGCCGATACCATCGTCACCCATGCCAACACCTTAAGTCGCACGCTGCCGTATTCACCAAGGCTAGAACTAACCAGCGAACCGGCTCAGTCTAATTGTGAACAAACCGAACCAGTAGCTGCCCTGTGAACCGAAGCGCCCTGTCCAGCCGTTCCCTCATGTTGATCGCTGCTACTCTTCGCCATCATTGTTTCATCGTTGCCAGATGTCGTCAATCAGCCAAAACTGACGAACATCGATCTAATGCAACATGCCTTGACCTAGAGTTCCGTTGATCTAGCCCGTAAAACCTAACACCCGAGCCCGCAACAACACGTCAAAAATCAAGCGTTGCCAGCTGCACACCCGAGCCAGAACCCGCGGTTTGTCGTTCACATGTCATCGCCGGTCGTTACGCATCGCCGCTCTTGATCTCCCGATCGCCCCAATCTCCTTCCCGATTCATCTCTCTCTTTCTCTCTCTATTTCGTTCTTCTGAAAACAAGGAGCAAACAAATATCTTCCCCTTTTAATATTTTGATATGGGCCAACAATTAGCATAAACCGGTTCGGCCCTCATCTTGTCCCACTTTAATCCCTTTATTTAATTATCCTCCAAATTCTTAATTCCAACCAATTCTAATTAATCTCATCATTTCCTTTCTCTTTTAATTTAATTATTCAATAACATTACTCCACTAATTTAATCATAATTATCATCCAACAATTTTCGTTAAATTATAATCTAACGGTTACGTCTTTGGTAATACCCCGATAATTATTCAAGTAATTCAAATACTCTCAATTGCTTTCCAATTAACCTTATTAAATTCCGTTATGAAAAGTCGGGGTATTACATTCCTCCCTACTTATATAAATTTCATCCTCGAAATTTAGCTAAACCTAAGCGCTTCCAAGCTCATCAACCAATTCATAACAATGACAAAAGGAAACTTGCAGAAATAACACTTGTATTAAATTTTTAATAGTTTTAATTACCCAATCTTAATCCAAAATTCGATACAATAACATAAATTACAGACACTGCGTAGCACTCCTCACACACATACCACCCCACAAGCACACTTTTCACTCGCATCTATCGAGATTGAAGTCACTTTGCTTCAACTTTTGCTGGTTTCCTTCCTAACATTGGACAGTTTTTAACTAAATGTCCTTTCTCACCGCACTTAAAACATTGTCTGGTATCGACTCTGCACTCTACAAAATGCTTTTTCTGACAATTAGAACACGATCTAACATGAAGAATCTTAACTAAAGTAGTATCTAACTCATTTCGTGCTTGCTTGTCCTTTGCATAACGATCTTCATCGTCACGTATTCTCATAATTCCACTGGATGTACTTACTTCATTCCATTCATGTAACTGAATTCTTGCAGCAGAGTCGTCCTACTTCGAGATCCGATTCTTAATTTCTTCGATGTCCAAAATTTTTGATACCACATCCTAGTAATCTACATCTTGAGTTCTTGATATTACAACACCTTCGAGCATTTCTGTCTTAAGTCCTTGAACAAAGTGTTGTACCTTATGCTCATTATTGCTCACCAGATGCAAGGTAAACTATGACAATGCCTCAAACTTGCGCACATATTCTGAAACTGATCCTTCTTGTCGTACCTGAGTAAACTCTACCAATTTTCTTGTCCTCGTTGAGCTTTTGAAATACTTGTTGTAGAAAATCTTCTTGAACTCTATCCACGTCATTGCAGCCTCATCCTTATTTATCTTGACTGAGTCCCACCAAAACCTTGCATATTTAACCATTATATACATGGAACATGCTATCCTTTCTTCTTCCTTTATTTTGGCATATGCAAACATGTCTTCCAAAGTCCTGATCCATTCTTCTGCACCGTCTGGGTCCGTAGTATCTCCAATAAACTAAGGTGGTCGTAGTTGTTGCAACATCTCCCAGCTTACATCTTGTTGTTCAGCCACTCATTGTTCAGCAACCCGCTCATTTCCATGCGCAATTATTTCCATAAGTTTCTCCAAGTTTTGAGACTGTTTTTTCAATTAATGAGATTGTCGCTCCACTAACGTTGTCAACCTATTGATCATTTCATCTACACCACTCGTATCTCTTTCTTGCCCAACCTTTCATCGTCCTCTAGCCATGATACCTTACGTTGCAAAATAAAATGATTATAACTAAGAAAAATTAAATTTAGTAACTTACTTGCAATTGATAGAGTATTTCCAAGTTGAAACTTATGCTGGTAGGCAGTCTACAAAACTGATTTAAAAAACCCTAGACGCTTTGATACGAACTGTAACGACCTGGTTTTTATTACATTTAAAAATGCGTGAAATTTAAAAAAAAATTCTTTTCTTTTATAAAACAATAGCAAAAACATTTTAAAATCAACATCAGAGTTCTTTTATAAAAACCGAACCATTAAAATCCTTTTTCTTTAACTTGTTACATAAATTTGTTACAAACACCGAAAGACTTATTATAAAATTCTTTTTCTCAATTTACAGCGGAAGCATAAATCGTTTATTTGAAAAGACAATAAATGAATAAAGTGTTACTTTACATTTACCAAATTCGTTTTCTCTTTACTTTCCTTTAGCCTGGCCAGCCACAAGTCTCGACCGTGCAAATCCTTCATCGACTGCTCCTTAATCTGTTCGTTATATCTCTCGTACTTGTACCTACATCGCAAGACATAAACTATGAGCCTGATGCTCAGTAAGTGATAATACCTAATATGCTACATGCACATGCTGTCATTTTAAAACGGTGTGCAGTTTCTCTTTTCGTTCTCTTTCTTTTTATCTTTTATCTTTTCACTTTTATGTACTTTCTTTTCATTTCTGTTTCCGTTCCTATTTCTATATTTGTTTCGATATCTGTGATCATACGCGTTTCTGTATCCGTTCCCGTGTCTTTTTCTATATCCGTATCCGTATCTGTTTTCATTTCCATTTCTAGAAACTCATTTCCGTTTATGTTTATGTTCCCATTTCTGTTTCTGTATCTGTGCTCGTACCGTTTTCGTACCCTTATCCATATCCGTATCTGTTTCTCTTTTCATATTCTTTTCTTTACTTTACTTGCCTTTTCTTTTCTTTTCTTTTCTTTTCTTCCTGTGCCGGGCGTGACATACTAGACCACATAAACCTTTATCTTTTATTCCTGTACCGGGCTTGTCCGACCAGACTACAAGAAACTTTATCTTTCGTTAATCGTTCGTTCATACTTCTTCTTGTTTTTTGTTTCTCCTTTTTTAAACCGTGCATAAAAATCAATTTCGTATTCTTTTGAAAATTGTGATGCATGATGCTCATGAATACATACAACTTCTAACGTCTAAATAAGGAAGCTAATTAAATATCCAACATAGACATGCTATAAAAACAGTAAACAACGAAACATACTATTTAAAACTGTAAACAACGAAACATGCTATTAATAACTGTAAACATTGAAACGTGCTATTAAATACTATAGACATGCTCAATAATCTACTAATAAAACTGTAAGCAACGAAACGTTCTATTAAAAATTGTAAACAACGAAACATGTATATCCTATTCTTGCGATGTAGGGTCCGAAGACCAAAACACACACGTTCACTTACCTCAATTGCTTAAAGCGTTCAACGCTTACTCGTTATCATTTTCTTCATTCTTTAGTACCTTCTCAATTTAATAACACTTAATCATTAATCCAATAAATTAATCAACTTATTAATCTCCACGTCCTTTCCTATCCTTAATTCTTATTCGTGGTTTAGTTTCATAGTCTAGCTTCAACTAATCGTATAATAATTCTAGGAACCCGTTACAACCCCAAAAAGAACATAACTCATCCCAATAGATTATAGACCCACAAATATCAATGCCTAATATTAATATCCAAATTATTCTTCGCATCTATGACTTAACATAGCATTTTAAATAATCGACAAAGCATTGGCTAATCCAACAACAGAGCACAGATTATTAACCAAATCAATTATAAAATATAACTCACAAGCCAATGGCAGAAGCACTTCCAATTTAACAAAACAACACTTTTCTCAACTCAACCTTACATCCCCACAATTAACAAAATATATCCAATATCAACAATAAAGAGAGCTTTAGTAGCACACATCACTTTGCAAAACAAGAAGCACCAACCAACAAAGCATATCTCCATCTTAACAAGAACATCATTCAAATAGAAGTGCAACAGTTAAAATCATCTATCAATACCAACGGTGGAGTACAAAACACAATAAAGACTACTCCCATAATATCACAGAACCATAACCTTCCACTAACAAAATATAACACCCAAAAACAGATTCACAGCTTGGAGTTCATACAAGGATATGGTGAGCACAAACCTTACAGAAAACAAATTTCATTAGTGGCTGTCAATGAAATCATCCAAACATACAAAGCTAACAACCAAACATTTATGCCCTGCAATTCTCATCTTTTATTCCATAATAAATATCCAAACTTACAGAACTCAACTTCCATGAACATGATATATTTATCAAGCAGTGAACTTTACCAAACACAACAAAAAAAAGAGCATTATCCTCGTAAATTCCATCAATACAGTAAAATCAACAGAGTGTTACCCACATATCTCAACATCCAAAACTCCATAAGACCAAGGGAGAATTTTCCTTACCTAGGAGAATGCCTGAAACTGTAATTCATAGCCAATACCAAAACCCAGTAGCTTGAACCAAGAGTAACAATACAACTGAGTCAAATTCTACAACAACGGCCAACAACAGGGGTGAACAATTTGTCACAACCAATAGAAATCAACAATAATGGAGGCCGAAAATCCAATTTTGCAGAAGACTTACCTCCAACCTTTGTTGCCTGAGAATACCCGAGGAGTATTTCACCTTCTGTTTCTTCCACCTACAGCTCTCGTATTTACACACAAAAGACAGGATCAAAGGGATGAATCGTGTATCCCATCATATCCGGCTACAGATCCAAATTTTTGGGCCGATACCGTCGTCACCCATGCCAAAACATTGAGCCGCACGTTGCCATATTCACCAAGGCAAGAACTAACCAGTAAACCGGCTTGGTCTAATCATGAGCGAACTGAAACAGTAGCTGCCCTATGGATCGAAGCCCCCTGTTCAGCCGTTCCTTCACGTTGATCACTGCTACTCTTTGCGATCATCATTTCATCGCTGCCAGACGTCGTCAATCAGCCAAAACTGACAAACATCGATCCAATGCAACACGCCTCGACCTAGAGCTCCGTCAATCTAGCCCGCAAAACCCGACACCCGAGCTCGCAACAACACTCCAAAAATCGAGCATTGCCAGCAAAACACCCAAGCCCGAGCCCTGTGGTTTGTCGTTCACTCGTCGTCGCCAGTCGTCACGCGTCGCCGGCCGTGATCTCCCAATCGCCCGATCTCCTTCTCGATTCCTCTATCTCTTTCTCTCTTTATTTCGTTCTTCTCAAAACAAGAAGCAAACCAATATCTCCCCCTTTTAATATTTCAAACTCGACCAGAAATTAGCATAAACCGGTTCAACCTTCGTCTTCTCCCACTTTAATCCCTTTATTTAATTATCCATAAAATTCTTAATTCCAACCAATTCTAATTAATCCCATCATTTCCTTTCTCTTTTAATTTAATGACTCAATAACATTACCCCACAAATTTAATCATAATTATCATCCAACAATTTCCGTTAAATTATAATCTGACGGTTACGTCCTTAGTAATACCCCGATAATTATCCAATTAATTCAAATATTCTCAATTACTTTCCAATTATCTTTACTAAATTCCATTATGAAAAGTCAGGGTATTAGAGATGGAGTGCGGTTCTCGGTTCCATAAACCAAGAACCGAGAACCGACCCGGAACCGAAAGCACATTCTAGGTTCCTACCCATTTGTAAATTTGGGAACCAAGAACTAGAATCAAATCTCAGTTATGGGTCATTTCTTGATTCTTTGCAGTTCTTGCCCACCTTTACCCCCAAGCCACTCGTTCACCTTCGATCAGGGCGCGGACCTGGTGGAGCTTGTAGCTGGTGGGGTTCCCACGTTTGAGCACATATTTGAGGCGGGTCGTGGTAGAGTCAAAACTGACCTTGGTTTTGCTCTCTTCGACAATTGGCGTGGGAACTGTCTTTCTCGGCGAGTTGTCAGCGAATCAATTCTTCTTGGGCAATGTGCTTGAAATTAAAGGTGAGAGTTTTAAATTTAAGTCTAGGATAATGGGTTGAGGAATTTGGTTGTTGCCGAAAAGATTATTTTTTGTATGTCCACTCCTCTAAACCTTGGTTCGGTCTAAATTAAAGGGAGTTCTGTGTTTGTTTTTGGAGAATTGTCAGCAATATTGAACTCCTAGGTAAGGATTATATGTCTTGCTTTGGAAATATGCCCTACATCACAAGGGTGAATGATTTTTGGATTGAAAATGTTTATTAAGCTCCTAGGTAAGGATTATATGTCTTGCTTAGGAAATATACTCTGTGTTGTTTTTACTCTTTGGTACAATTGGGCAGATTGATTGAGGAATTTACATTTTAAATCGGTATTTAGAAAACTGTATAGAAATTCAATGAGTTTTCCACTTCTGTATATTTGTTGAAAATCTCCGTGAAGCTATCTGTGAATGAAATATTTTGGTTTCTTTTAATGGCAATAATATGTAGGAGGAATGTTATGTATATGTGTTTAGCTGTTAATTAGTCTGTTGTGATGATTTCCCAATGTATATATTCATTTAATTCATGTCTCAATATTGAGGATGATTATTAACCTGCTATAATTGTTAGGAAAGCTTGTAAATGTTACAGTGATTGTAAGTTAGGTATTTAACACTGTGTTATTGCATTTTCTTTAAGAATTTATATAAATTACTGAATGTGTTGGATGATTATTGACCTGTTGACATTGTTAATAAAGTTCTTAGATGATATAGTAGCTATTGATAATAGGTTTCTGTGATTGGTTTGGACTTTTATGTTATTGTCTGTATTGCATCAATTTGCATAGGGTTGATTTTAAATGGAGTTAGTATTGAAAATCTGAACCTGTTAATGTACTGAATGTTGAATAGGGTTAGGGACTAAGCTCACTGTTTATTTGCATGGTTAAAAGTCTCTATTCAATTGTATTAATGAGGTTGCTAATGTAGATAGGAGGATAGTTTACTTTGGAAATTATGTTGCCATTTGAGGATTTAGGATTAATAAAACGCACTCGAGAATCAGTAACATTATTTGCATAATTTACTATATGTTGAGTTAGTGAATAGGTATCGAGGATATTTTTGTCTGTTGATATAAGGTTGATATGGTTTTGTGATGCCTTAGGGCTATTATTGAGGATATATGTACCATGATGTTTTATTATGCATATAGTTCTGGATTGACGACATGTTTATTTTAATTGCTTATGTTATGAAAAGGGATACTTACGGGCTATGGATCAAGGACTTGCTATTGAATAATCGTGCATGTTAGACTGTCATTATGTTATGGGTAGGGAACATGTGCATTCCATGTATCACTTTTTTCAAGAAAGTAATGAAAATGATTTTATGCATATGTTTTCATTAAACAAAATTTAAAATATGAAATAAATCGACTGTCCTACATGAAGTGGACCTAATGGTGCACTCTCCCTGAGACTGATGTCTTACAATGATCGAATTGTAAAATGAAAGAAAATAAAATAAAATAAATGAAAATACATAGTTTTTACATGTTGCATCTCATAGTCATGTTATATGTTGCATTTTGTATGTTATACACTTTATGTTATATTCTTTACTGAGTATTAGACTCATTAGATGTACCTTGTGATATAGGAAATAAAGAAGATTAAAGAGCTTGATGAAAAGAACTTGTTTATGACGCAGTTGAAGAAGAATTCTCATGGGCGAAGCTAGAGCATTGTCGAAGCAAACTTGACCATAGGTGAGAATTAAAGAAGGTTAAATTTTAATAATGTAAATACCTTGTTAAGATTTATTTTTTTAGTTTTAAAAGCATACAATTATAAATACTTTTGGTTATTGTAAGGATGAGTTTTACTACGTTTAATATATACATGAATTTTCTTAAAGACTTCCGCTGCATAGTTTTATAAAGGACATGAAAATATATTTAATAAAGATAAATTTTTACTAAGCTCTTATTTCAAAGGGGATTTTCTTAAGAATTGTATCGTACATTTTAAAGGACTCAGATTTCTACAAATGTAGTGTTTTAAACCAAATTTAATGCTACGAGGTGTTATAGGGTTCTATAGTAATGGGTAATAAGGTTGCAAAGTTTGTGAATTCACCTGCTAAAGGTTTTTTTGGAGAAGACTCAGAAGAGGTCAGGTTCTTAGGTGAAGTTCAAGTCGGGATTTGAGTCTATATAAGAGCCGATACATCTACTTATTATAGATGTATAGGGTGATGCAGTCACCATATCGTCACCAGTTTCAGTTTCACGTCAGAGTGATATTGTCAAAGATAAAACCATGAGGAAGGGTAACGCTCCATGGCGATATGGTGAAATTCCTTCAGTGGGTTATGCATTGAGTGTGTCCGAGGGCATTGATTCCAGTTGGGAGTCTTCAACATATTCACATATAGTTCATTGTGACATCTCTGATAATTCGGCAGTACCATGGAGAAGATGTGATTTCTTCTCCAGGATGTCTCTCAAGTTTAAGCAGGGCTTAAATGTGATTGATATTAATTGTTGACTTAGCCTTGCAGGGGCCTTTGTGGAAGAGAATGTTATTTTTTGTTGGAGTTTTATAGATTTGTATGCCTTGCATTGGAATTTCTTTGAAGATAGAGGTTGTCAAAGTTCAGTGTTTTGGATTCATTTTAGGGTAGGCCGAGAAGTTTGCGTTGGATCTCTTATGTGGAATTCGTGTTAATGTGGAGATTGTTAGAATTCGGTGTGACCTGAATTCTAATTGGGCAGGATCGGTCCCATATCCAATATTAGAGTTTTCTATTTTCTCTATATATTGATGATTGAGTTACAAAACTCGTTATACATTGATTTCATATTAGTGAATTTCTTGGTGTCCCTATTTTCGCAGTTTTCTTTTTTGCTTCACGTTCAATTCTCAACAGATTTCACTAGATAGATTCTAAAAAAGTTCAAGATGAATAATTGTGATCCAGTAAACACTCCCGTGGCATGTGGAGTAAAATTATCAGAATGAGGAAGGAGAGAAAGTTAATTCTACAACTTTCATGAGTCTTGTTAGAAGCATGAGGTATTTAACTTGCACAATACTAGACATTTTATTTGTAGTTAGATTGATAAGTCGATTCGTGAAATTACCAACCATGATTCATTTCAAGGTGGCAAAGCAGATTCTTCGATATATCAAAGGTACAACTGATTTTGGCTTGCTTTATTTGTTTTTTTGAGAATTTAAGCTTGTCGGATATAACGATAGTGATTGGGGTGGAGATATGGATGACCGAAAAAGCACAAAAAGTTTTGTTTTCTATGTGGGTAATACAGCTTTTACATAGAGCTCAAAGAAACAACAAAGTGTGACACTATCCACTTGTGAAGCTGGGTATGTTGCTGCTACATCTTGTATATGTCATGCTATATGGTTAAGAAGACTACTGAAAGAGTTACAAATGTCACAAGAGGAAGCTAGGAAAATTCTTGTTGACAATAAATTAGCTATTGCATTGGCAAAGAATTTCGTATTTCATGATAGAAGCAAAATTATAGATACAAGATATTATTTTCTCTGTGATTATATTTTGAAGAATGAAGTGCAAGTGAAGTATGTAAAGAGTAATGATCACGTTGTTGATATTTTTACGAAACCTCCCATATATGACACTTTAAAATGACTAAGGATAATGCTTGGAGTCACAAAGAATTAAGCTTAAGGGAGGATGTTGAAATTACAAGCTTAATTCAAATAATATGTTTTGGTTAATATATATTTTTAATTTAGTTTTGGTTAAGTCTAATGCATTTGTGAAGAGTCATCTAGAAAGTTCTCATTGATGTACGTATAGGTACATTGGTTCATGTACTTGTATGACTCATTGATGGATAGTTCATGTAACTAAGTAATTCATTATGTACTAATATATGCATTAGATGAAATTGGTGGTTCGTGTATTGTTTTATACATGTACCAAATAATCATATAAATAGGATATGAGTTTAGATATTTTGGAAAAAGCAAATAGCCAAAGAAATTAAAAGAAAAAGTTTATCTAGTTCTCTACTCTTCTTATTTTTTTCCTTCTCCAAAATCTCACTTCCTCGTTCCAACAAAAATAACCCACTACTGTAAATTTCAGTGAAAATGGAGGCACTCACGAACTCCAAACATATAATGTCATCGACAGTAACAATAAATGCAATACTCGGCGATCACAATAGCCACAAACAACTTTGATAAGATTTAGGGTTTTGCCCCTTTGTGTAATACCCCGATACTGTTTTCCTCGTGTATGCTATGTAATCAAATTTTGGAGATAATTATATATTACATGGCGCATTGGTACATGTTAAATTACGACGTGTATTTATAGGAAAAATATTACGGGATAAAAGTCTAGTTGGAAAATGTGAAGAAAATAGAATTTTGGCCTATTCGGACGCATGCGGACGCCATGGGGATGAGGACTTGCATCCACACGCATGTTGAATGCTTGGGGACTACTCAGGACGCGATTTCGCATCCTGAATTTACTGCGTCGTGGACTTTCGGACAAGTTTGGACTCATGTTGACGTGAGTTGTCGCGTCCGAATTGAATCTGTTAAAGTCTGGACACCTTCGGACCCGTGCGGACGTCGCGGGCCTTGTCTAATTTGAATCTATCCAATTTATGGGCAGATTTGGACGATACATGCAGAAGCCAAAACGCGTCTGCATGTCATTGCAGATAGTACGAATGAGAGTGGGGACACCATTTCTCTTCCGTCACCACAATTTTGTGTGAGGAATTTACACTTGCGGATGAATGCGGACGAGACCTGTGCGTCCGCACTTGTCCGAAAGATCACAGATGAGCGAAAAATTAGGGATTTAAAATTAGACAACTTGTCACGTAGTCCATAACTATGCAATCTTCAGACACCAAAACACCTCCCAAACACCAGAATCCTCTAGCTCCAGCTCCTGCACCAGCTCATGCGTAGCCAGCCGACCTCCTCCCCTTCCCTAGATGAATGATTATCCCTAGTAAGCTCTCTCTTTTTAATTCTCAGCCTACCTCTCCCTCACGCAGCCAGTTCTTCCTCTTCTCCTCTGCATTCTCTTCTCCTCTATCTTCGGTTCTCCACGTCTGAAAAGTGTGAGTGTGTGAAGAGTGAAAGAGTGATTGTGAGCTTGTGTGACTTAGGGTGCTCCGTTCTCCCTTCCATATGAGTTCCCTACATGAGTGGTGTTGCTGGGAGTGGAGTTCCTGCTGTCCCTATTGTTCCTTCAAAAACTTAGGTAAAGATTTGGGTTAGTCTTGGCCTGTGGAGGCCCTACCCACAAGTAAATTATGTGTGCATGTGTGTGTTTAACTTGGCTGTGGTAGTTAGAATCGGTAAATCTCTTAGATGATGTTCTGTCGTTACCTTCTGCAAGTTTTCTTGCTGTCCTTTTATAACGATCCAGATTTTTGTAATTCCTTTAAAAACTGCATAAAATTTTAAATTTCTTTCTTTTTAAAATAAAATGTATCAGAGTGCGTCTGACCGGATCGCTACTGACTCTTTCTTTAAAACTCGTTATGAAAACCAATTGATGAAATGTATGGAAGCGTTATAAAATAAATCATTGTAAAACATGGCGAAAGCGTAAATGAATGTTTTAAAGAAGAAACTAAACAATGGAGTACAAGATAATAAACTTAATGTGATTACAACCGTTTCTCATTTTACTCTTTGGCTAGCCCCGATCTCGATCGTGCAAATCCTCCACCTGTGCTTTATTATTTGTTCGTCGTTCTCGTATATGAGCCTATTATTATTATCTATTCGTCGTTCATACCTACACCACAAGTAACGACGTGAGCTTATGCCCAGTAAGGAAATGGGGAAAAACAATTATACATGTCTCTCTTTAGTTCCTCTTGGAATGGGGCCACCCAATCCAATTCTTTCATTACGTTCATTGGTTCTTTACTCGCACTTCGAGCTGGAGACTGGAGGTTATCCTTTGAGATGACCTAGTTTGATCGGCTTCTAACCTCCTGTGTGCATACTAGTCCCTTTCCCGACTAGGTGAGGGTGTATCCTAGCTATCACGCTAGATTTGAACTATCCATCTACCCCAACTCCCTACCCTTTCCGGCGTATCCCGCCTTCAGGGTTTCTTCCAGTGATAGGCGTATCCCGCCCATCCTGAAACATTCTTTTTCCCTTCGGGCGTATCCCACCCTCAAGGCTTTATTCCAGTGATAGACGTATCCCGCCCATCCTGAATGTTTTCTATTTCCTTATTACTTAACTTTTTTCCTCACTCATGCATGTGTGAGTACCACTCCAAAGTGGCACTCCCTACGAGTTTCTATTAACATGATGCATACTGAATTATAATGTACATTAACGAAAATTGAAATGTACATTGAAATAAAAGTACTATAATTAAACTCGCGCATATGATGAATAACAATAATTGAAAGCATACATAAATACAGGGAACAATTATGTTATTGAATTAAAGCAACGAGTGAACAAAATGAGACAATAAAGTAACATACGACAAATTACAATTAACTAATCATGCTCATTGAACTAAGCTAGGCTAAACATGGAAACATGCTGTAGACAACAAATAACAGAAATATGCTTGTAAATTGGAAATCCTTATTCTAATTAGTTAAATATGCTATACTTTAATAGTCTAGTGTAGTTAATTAATTAATTAATTAATTAAGCATGCTCAGATAAGTTAGTTAAACATACAAGATTGAACATACGAGAATAATTATAAATCATTATCCTAGTTAATTACATGATCAAGGTCAGTTAATTACTCTAGTGAATTAACGTGCTTAAGGAATAACTAACAACTAGTTAAACATGCTCGTATTACTTAATAAGAGTAAACTAAGATATTCAGGTAGAATTACAATTATTATGCTAAGTAGTTATCCTAATCAATTTACATGCTCAAGATTGTGATTGGTTATTCAAGTCAATTTACATGCTCGGATTACATACTTCCATTCTAATAATTCAAACATACTTAATTATCGTTGTTAACTAGTTATCGTGGATTGATTAATTAACATAGTAAACATGTTTGGACTAATTATTAATGGAACACTCGTTAAGTTAATTAACATACTTGAGGCTTAACTTACACAACTAGTTAAGTATGCATGAATTTGCTATTTCATGACTTTTAAGTTAGTTAATAAAGTAAACATGCTCAATCAAATAAACATGACATAACTTAGATCTATCGTTATTATCTTAGTTAGTTAATGTGCTCAATGATGTGATTAACAATTGAATCAGACAACTAGTTACTTAAACATGCTCAAATACAATTACCATTATTATTCTAGTTAATTATCCTAATTAAATTACATGCTCATTATCACAAGTACTAATACTAGGTTATAAAAGTAAGACAAACAAATGGCAGCAGAACAATGATGAAATTCATAGCAGCTTAAAATTAATAACTAAACATAAGTTAAACTATAAAGAACAACTCATAATAATGTCTTCGCACTTAACTCATCTATCTCGTTCCTTATCTAAGCATTTCTCGTTCATCAGTTATTTAAGCCTTCATGATAGAACTAACAATATCACTTAACAGTAAAGAATACCAACAATAAATTATAGCAGTTATATTAACCAAGAAATATCATAAAACTAACAATAATCTAGCCTATCAATCCAAGGAAATAACAGCAGAATATCATTCAAGGAACACAACACTACTCACGCACACTACTTGTGGTGTAGGGCCCCCATATGGCCAAGACACACCCAACTTCCTTACCTCAAGGCTATATCGCGTTTTAGCATTCCGCCGTTATTCTTCTTCCTCTCTTTAATACCTTCACAAAAACCTTCACAATTAATATCGATATTAATACTTTCCATAATATCACACAGTAGCTTCTAACAACTAACACCAAACAAGTTTACAACTTATCCCCAGCCACTAGCACCGCACCAAAACTTATCCTCACATCATAAATTTAGTCTCCTCAGTGCTGACCATTACAGAACAACAAGGCAATACACTTAATGGAACACCCCAAACAACCAATAACAGGGAAATCCATTTTTCCAGTACCTAAATCAAACCAATGACTACACAACAGAGATTAACCCTTAACAACTGAGTGTATTTACCCATTTATTGACCATTAATAGAGCGGTAAATGGAAGAAACAGAGGGCACCCATTTTAAATAAAACCACAGAACTTCATTCCAACAAAATCAACAAATTAGCAAATCAATAACAGAACTAAAAGAAGAAACTCAACACCCCTGTCAAACTTCCTCCAAAAACATACACCAAATATCAAATAGGCAAGGAAGGAGACTTACCAGAAGCTCTCTGCCCTTCCCTTCATCCAACAATTCGCTTTTTCTCGCTGCCTCTTCTCCCCTCTATCTCTTTTATCCTCCAGCCACCGACAGCCACTCTAGTAGCTTTACAGAGTGTATTCTCCACGCTGGAATTCCATGTTGGAAAGGTTGTCTATATAGCAGACAACAATCCCAACCAAACCGGGCAAACTGGTTTGGTTCGCCAACACACTCGACCGAAGTCCCCTGGCCACCGCGAGGAAGCCACTACCGGCGGGAAATCGGTGATTCATCCTTCGAATCACGACTCCAGACCTCAACCAATCGACAGAACAGCAAGGAAGGAGAGAAACCTAACCTCGAATTGTCGCCTGAAGTCGCTTCCACGAAACCCCCGATTCCGAGTCCTAAGCGTGAAATTGTTGCTCCGTTCGCCTGGACGTTGTGTTGTAGCAGCTCGCCTGAATCATCGTTGCCTGCTCGCCGGACGTCGCCCCTTCGTTCATCATCATCGTCTCCCTCTCCCCCGTTCTCCCTCGCTCTCTAGCCCCTACTCCCTCTCCCTCTTTCGCCTGGTTCCAGCAAAGAAATGACCACCTTCTACCAGTTCACTTTAGTGAACCGGTTCAACCTCCCCCCTTAATTATTTCCCCTAAATAATTTACCCTAACACTATTTAATTAATTAAATATTCTATTTAAATTATAGCTTATTCCATAAATCCCCAATAATTCCAATTAAATCTTAATACCTCATTTTTGTCATTTCGTCAAATGGCCGAATGCTAGACGAAATGAGGAACGTTGAATCGATTTAGTTATTTAACAACAAATCTCACTTACAAATACTAACCCAATTAATCACGTGTATATCATAATTTAATTTAATTAATATTTATTTTATTAAATTAGTATTTATCCTAATTACCTTAATTTTTTCAAAATTCTTAAATCTTACGAACACGTCATTGATAATACCCCAATAATTACCCAATTAATCCAATACTTCTAATTACCTTCCTATTATCTTTATTAAATTCCGATATGAAAAGTCGGGGTGTTACACCTTTCATACTATCCTTACTCTGTAGTTATTTTCTACATAACTTGCTGTTAAATTTCATTCCAAAGTTGGATTTACATTTCCTAAGAACATTGTCTGAGGATAAATCTAGTAATATGGAATCGTGAACGAACAATGAATGTGAGTGAAAGAAACGACGACTCTATGTGTTGCTTACTGGATTAATATTGTCTTGTGACTTCCTTGTTTTCTGAGCATGATTGCCCTTCCTTTCACTGCCTAATGATACTTCTGTTGTGGTTATTGAGTTTGTCAATTGTAGTGTTCTGCTATAGTTTCGTTGTAACTATTTCTGCTAACTTTCATTATATTGCCTTCGTTGCTGTTACAAACATGTTCTACAAACGAATTAAACCAATTAGTTGTGCTAATTAACTAATGTATAACCTTTAATCCTGATAACCATTTCTTGTTAATCCTCAAGTACGTGATAGCTATTACTCTTTCAATTTTTAAGCATGTTAATTTTGCATTTATCGGTGATCCTCAAGCATATTAATTGAGCCTTCAAAGTATGATAACTCTACTTGTATGTAAATCAACTATTAGTCTTTAAGTACGTCAATTCCTCACTACTTTCCAAGCATGCTCGTAGGCATATTTTATGGTGATTCATATACTATTACTTGTCTAATCTCTAAGCATGTTAAATTACATATTAATGTTCATGTGTGTTAATTGTATTACTACTAGTCTTCAAGTATGCCAAGTATTTGTGAAACTTTCCAGCATGTTAAATCACTATTAGTTATCTAAAATTTCAAGCATTGTTCACTAACCATTTCTTATTAACCTTTAAGCATGTTAACTATTACTTAGTTAATCGTTAAACATGTAAATTAGCTATTATTGAATCTTCACGCATGTTAATGAACCACCGTTAATCTTTGAGCATGTTAACCATCACTTAGTTAATTTTCGGGCATGTCAGTTAACTATTGCGATCTTAGTTGCTTACTCACCCGAGCATGCGTTAATTGTTCCAATTCTTGATACCTGCTAGATTTGCTATCTTTGTTTAAAAACATGTTTTATTCATCGTTCCTTTATGATTCTTTTATAGCTGTCCTATAGTTACGCTCTCATTCCTTTCATATATCTTTAATTCCGCCATTTAATTATTGAGGTGTCATTGTTTCAAATTGTTGTTGTTTACTTTCTGAGTGCGCTATTTACTTGTCATTACTTACTTTCCATATATGCGTTGTTTAATTGTCATCATGCATCATAACTAATAGAAAACACTAGGGAGTGCCACCTTGGGGTGGTACTCGCATGCATTGGGAAGGAAAAACGTTAAGATAACGAAAAAAAGGAAAAGACTAGGGAGTTGGGATAAATGGGTAGTTCGAATCTAGCCTGGCAGCTAGGCCAAGCCCTTACCTTGTCGGGAAAGGGACTAGCATGCACACAAAAGGTTAGAAGCCGATCAAACTATGTTATTTCAAAGGACAACCTCCAATCTCCAGCTTGATATACGAGTAACGAACAAACGAATGTAATGAAAAGGTTGGTTTGAGTGGCCCCCATTCCATAAAGAACTAAAGAGTGACATAGCATAAGCATAAACCCCATTTTCTTTACTAGGCCATTTGGCTCACATCCTTACTTGTGGTGTAGGTAACGAAATGGTAGTACCGGGAGCGGAAGAGGAGGCCTTCCCCCGTGGAACCTGCAGAGTATTTGGATTAAACGTGACCGGAGTAGATGGGGTGGCTCAGGGAAAGAAGAAAGTATATGTTTTGTAAGGGTTTTATGGTAAACATGTTTTGTAAAACACTAATTACTACTTTAACTCTATTTTGAACATGTGATGTATTTAACCCTGAACTTTGACTTATGTTTTGAATAATATCTCCGTTGCGTTTTCGTTATAATTTTGATAACAGATTTACTAATTTTAGTCTTCCATGATTTAAATGAGTTTTTAAGCAAAAAGGTAGTAACGATCGGGATTTCAGGAAAAAGGACTCTGATTTTTTCATCTAAAGGGGAATTTTTAACAAAGATTTTGCCGTTTATCAAAACTTTACTTCATTTTTTGTTGTGGAAGCCGTGCTATCGGCATACCATTGCAAAAACCTTCACTCCCATTTTCGTTGCAGAAGCTTTCGCTTCCACGGACACATGTCATCCACATACTATTGTTAAAATCTTTACTACTGTTTCCGTTGCAGAAACCTTTGTGCTTGCAAACATATACGTTTCCACTGCGAAAGCGAACTTGCATGTTACACAGAATTTCCAGGCATTCAAAAGACTAACTTGTTTTCAAAAATTTTTCCAACTTTAACAACACAGAATAATTTCGTGCATAAATTTCACTTTTAAACTATCGATTTTCATACTCAAATCAGAAACCAAAATTCTTAACAAATCTACACAATTTATGGTTAGACACTTTACAAAGAATTTAGTTTTATCTTCTAAGAATATCCAAGACTCAGTCTTTAGAATTCCAAATTTCAACAACTCAATCAGATAGATAAAATGTCAAGCTAATTAATTATATTGATTAAAATTTTAAATTTGAAGGTGATATATTTTCATAACAGGAAGGGAAAAAATTCCTTATCTAATATGTCAACTTTGAATTTCAATTTACAGCTAATTTATCTCTTACTCAACACTTAATTCTTCTCAGAAAAAAATATTCAAAAACAAAAAAGAAATTAGAAAAAAAAGAAAATCCTAGAAAGCGTCCTTAAATGGCAGCCATAGGAGTAGTTTTTTCCCTAGAAAATTGCTGTGAACGAATAATTAAATAATATTTTAAATTGTCATATTTTATTCTTAAAAAAATTATTTAATTATCCTTGAATCGTTACAATCTTCTTCGAAATCTAACAAAAATGAAGTTTTAAAATTTGCAGTAAACCCATCTGCATAATCCTTTAATCAATGTAGGTTTTGAAATTTGACAGTAAAAATATGAGACACAAATCGTAATTGTATTGAAATTATGGATGATAACATATTTACAAATACATGTTCATCGTGGGTTCATCTCCAACATGAACTTTGTTTTACATAAAAAAGTGTTTTGGAGAAGGGTAGGAAGTAGAAGATCAAATGGGATTGGAGAAAAGTTGGTAGGTTGACTAGAAGGCGTGCTTGGTGGACAGTGGCTCAAAAAGCATATCCACTATTTTCGTCCCTTAATACTTGTATGCATTCACTTTGACATCATTTTTCAAAGGAAATTAAAAGACTATTAAAAATTTATATTCTCAAGAGAAAGGAAAGGTTTCTATCCTACAACCATTAGAAAGCCGCTTGTTAAAGGAATTAATCAGCTAATTTGAAGCTAAAGCCAATCTGCTTTATCAACAAAGTCTCGAATCAATTCTTGCTTTAACCAGGGAAGAGCAATCTGCTCTTAGCTCGAGTGGTGCATCTTGATCAATAAGAAAATTATTTAAAAATTATTATTGAAAAATAGGAATTTCTTTTTTAAAAAAAGAAGTTTTCACTATTTTTTTTTTATCTGACAGCAAAAGAAAGTTCTCAATTTTCTGATTCGTCGTTTCGAAAAGTTTCCAATTTTTGCTTTTTTGGTTTAGAAAAGGACATAACTAAATAGCTAAAATCACTCCACAAGTTGCCTCAACTTTTCCAGACCAAATAACAAGCAAAAGGATGAAAAAGGACACCATATCATTTTGAAAATAAAAATAAGAAAAAAGAAAGAAAGAAAAGAGGACCGCCAACAGAGATAGGGTAGAAACATGTGCATCTTCTAAGTAATTTATTACCAGCATAATAACAAAATCAAGTTGGATGGGCAGGCTTTACAAAAAGAAAGCATAAGGTCATTCAATCAAAGTGTGCCATGTGATCACCCATTCTTGCAAGGGCTTGGATCCAAGACAAAGTAATAATATTATTACTCCACGTTGATTGTGGGGGATCGGTTCGAACTGAGTAAATCAAATCTATATTAAATAAATATAGATTAAAACCAAACCGATTTAAAACTAGTGCAAATTGAGCACAAATCGACTAAAACCAAACCCAAATTGAGTCCTGATGTAAAATATCCAAAACCGAAACAGAACTGATAGATTTGGTTCCAATTAGGGGTGAAACCAAACTGACCTGATTGTCCTGCCCCTAAATGATTGAGTGTAATTGTGAGACATAATTTATGAGAAAGATTTTGTGTTCAACTAGTATAATACCTTTTGAGGTAAAATCCAAAATTAAAGTCATTTGTGTCTAAGTTTACAGTAGACAGTATTGTACTATTTGGTAAGAATCATAATATTACATGCAACATAGTAGTTGAAATGGTGCGATCGTTATGACTCAGACTAATAAGATGAAACTCAAACTATCTGAAAGCTAAGCTTTGCAACCAATCGTGTTTCATAAATTATTGTGTGCAATTAATTGTTTTATCACAACAATTTACAATTAACTTTTTCGAGGAAACATTATACGATTTAAAAAAAAGTCTTGGAAAATATGCGTGAAACTTCGACAAATTGCTTTCGATCAAATTTCCTTTTTGAAAAGAGAAAAGCAAGCAACTAAAATGGAAAGTTTTGTTATCTATCAAAGACATCACCTGCTTCCTTTTAGATTTTAAGTAAACATGTGCAAGGAAATTTAATGTTGGCGTCGTATTATTTAATATTACTGTTGAAATAATGAACGAGATTTGGAAAAGAGAAAGAGAAAACAAGTGGACACCGAATTTAC
The DNA here is from genome assembly GCA_022433065.1 of Begonia loranthoides. Taxonomy (NCBI): domain Eukaryota; kingdom Viridiplantae; phylum Streptophyta; class Magnoliopsida; order Cucurbitales; family Begoniaceae; genus Begonia; species Begonia loranthoides. The sequence continues at coordinate 42,939,753 of CM039468.1, read as the reverse complement.
GTGAAAAACCCAAAATGGAAAAAAACTACGGGCAGAGGAGAGTAATCACTAATAGAAATCGGTACAATGAGCTTTGCGGTTCAAGCATATATTTATAGGAATAAAGGAAACCCTAGTCATACTGAAATTGGAAATCCTAATCCTGCAGGAATTAGGAAACCTCCAATGTGGGCCAAACCGGCCTGGCCCAATTAAAATCCGAGTCACATTGAACTCTAACAATCTCCACCTTGACAAGAATTTCACTCTATAAATATATCTTTAAAACTCTAGAAATCCTCTTCCACTAATGCCCCTAAGGGCGAAATCAGCAGCTAATACCAACCAAGCTCAAATAATATTTGAACTTGGGTGTGGGCAAAGTCTTTGTCATCATATCAGCAGGATTATCATGAGTACTGATTTTACTAACTGCAAAATCACCACGAGCAACCACTTCACGAACAAAATAATAACGAATATCGATGTGCTTCTTCCTCTCATGAAACATCTGATTTTTAGTCAGAAAGATAGCACTCCGACTGTCACAAAACACTGTGGCAATCTGCAAGTCTTTGCTGAGCTCACCAAACAAATCTTTTAACCATATAGCTTCTTTACAAGCCTCTGTAATAGCCATATATTCTGCCTCTGTAGTAGACAACGCAACGGTATCCTGTAAGGTAGCTCTCCAACTGATAGCGCAACCCCCAACTGTAAAAACATATCCGGTAAGAGATCTCCTCTTATCAATATCCCCCGCATAATCAGAATTAACATATCCAATGACAAGATCTTTAGTTCTTCCAAATTGAAGACACACATCACTAGTTCCATGCAGATACCTAAGAATCCTCTGAACAGCTCTCTAGTGTTCCTTTCCATGATTTTCCATGTACCAACTAACCGCACTGATTGCGTAAGATAAATTTAGACGCGTGCAAACTATAGCATACATGAGAGATCCCACTGCACTAGAATACAGAACTCGTAACATATAATTAATTTCATCATCTGATTTCGGGCATAAGTCGGATAAAAGCCTGAAATGAGCTGCTAAAGGAGTACCAACAGGTTTAGACTTATTCATGTTAAACCTGCAGAGATTTCTGAATGTACCCCTTTTGACTTAGGTACATTTTCCCAGCTTTTCTATCTCTCTGTATCTCCATACCCAATATCTTTTTGGCTGCTCCCAAATCTTTCATCTCAAACTCTTTACTCAGCTGTGCTTTGACCCTTATGATTTCTTCAATATCTTTAGCTGCGATAAACATATCATCAACGTATAAGAGCAGATAAATCATTGACCCATTCCGACTGTTCTTTATGTAGATACAACTGTCATAATTGCTCCTTTGAAATCTTGAGCAAGCATGAATGAATCAAACCTCTTATACCACTGTCTAGGTGACTGCTTTAGACCATAAAGGGACTTCTTCAAAGAACAAACATAGTCTTCTTTTCCGGAGACTATAAAACCTTCAGGTTGCTACATATAGATGTCCTCCTCAAGTTCTCCATGTATAAATTTAGTTTTAACATCCAACTACTCAAGCTCAAAGTCTTGCATAGCCACAACACCCTGCAAAGCTCGAATCAAACTATGCTTAACCACTAGAGAAAACACATCAATGAAGTCTACACCTAGAATTTGACTGTACCCCTTAGCAACCAAACGTGCTTTGTACCTGTCTTCTTCAATACCTGGTGTACCTTTTTTTTTCTTGAACACCCATTTGCAATGAACAACTTTCTTTTCTTTTGGCAATTTAACTAAGTCCCGTGTGCCATTCTTCTGAAGAGACTTCATCTCCTCCTACATAGCGATCATCCATTTATCTGAATATTCTGAACTAACTGCCTCTGAATGAGTAGACGGTTCTTCACTGGAATCTATGATTTCAGCTACACTCAAAGCATAAGCAACTAAATCTGCTTCACCATATTTCTATGGAGGTTTAATCTCTCTTCTTGGTCTATTCTTCGCGATGGAATACTCTGGCAAAGCTAATACTGGTGATTGTGTGGAAACTGTATCACCCTGATTATCTGAGCTGGTCTGACCTGAAGACTCTGATGTCGACTCTGATTCAATTTCAACCTCAACCTCGCTACTATATAGATGATTAGTTGATAGGCTCCAAGGATCAATAAGAGTGCTAATTAGAAAATCGGTCACCAAGCTGTAAATAATCTAAACTAGCAACGATAACAAGAATAATCCTCCAAATCCGTACGTGAACTTTGGCTGATTTTTGGAGGACACTAAAATAACACAATCAGGTAAATTGTATCAAAATCTCAGTGTAAAAACCATTCTAGATCTCTAGTTATAATCGAAAGAAAATATCTCCAAATATAGGGCTTCACCCGAGCAGATTTGGCGACTAGATTTCAATTGGAGAGATCTCACTCTGTATAATCAAATAAATACCAAATTTTGAGGGCAGTGACGTAACTTCCTGTAGAACAATTCACTAGAAGAGACAAAATCGAAAAGAACAACATAAGGTCTTCGAATTACAGTCACAAACCAAACGTTCCAACGGCCATAAATCCAGGGTAGATTAGCGATAATCAAGCAATCAATCAAGAATCAGTCTTGGCCTAAATTTCACAACAATAACCATCAAATACAAACTTAGCAACCTGTTATATGAAGCATAGAACAAGAAATACCAGAAGCTACTTGCACGAATCTTCAGAAAACCAAATAGAAAACCGTTGAGTCCGTTTTGACCTCCTACCGTGAGAGGGACGGAATTGTGCGGCTCAACCGAAGATTAAGCACTCTCCATGGGGTCCAACACTTCTCCTATTTCCACGCCACAAATACTCCACTTAGATGAAGCTTTGGAAGAAATAAAAGCCCTTCCAACCTGCTCAAGAAGCGTTCCAAGAGCTGCAAGTTCAGGCAAAAATGGAGGATGGCCAAGGGAGGGTGTCCCCGCGGTTTTCTCTCTTCAAAGAACAAGGGTTTGTTTTTTTCAATTCAGCAAAAATCCCTTTTTTCATTTAGAAAGAGGGCTTTAAACCCTAAAAGTTTATAATAAAGAACAAAGACTAAAATAACCCTAAGTAGCAAATGACTAAACAACCATTAACAATAAAACAAAAACAATAAATCTGAGTTTAGGTTTTGGTCTCTGTAAAAGAGACATTATACATAGCCAACGATAACCAAATATAACGTTCAATAGCTCATTCGAAAGCTCTTGATGTTGGCTACATTTGGTATGAAGGACTAAAATTAAAAACAAGTCATCCTGATTGTCAAAATGGAACTTAAATAGACAAGGGTCAGGTTTAAGGCGGAAAGGACAGCTCATAATTTCCTCCCAGGATTGCATAACCTCCACTAGCTAAAAGGCACCAACTCTTGTTTGCTAAATTGATCAAAAACCTAAAAAGTAAATAAAAAGTTAGAAAATAAAGGAGTCCTTGGCTCGGGCTCAAGTGACAGGAACTTGGGGCACATCATACTCCCGGGGTTGAAAAGGATTTGTCCTCAAATCCAGGGAGTATATTTGATTGTCTTCAACAAATCTTCGTCTTGGATCAAATGGAAAAGTTTTGTTGACGCCAAGAGTTACTTCATTTATAGAAGACTTCCCATCCTTTCTTGGTGAGCATGCTCAATAACAAGATCATGCGGAGGTAGGAAAATAGGGTCACAATAATTCTAAAACAAAACATCCAGATTGCCCATCAACGTATCTTCAATAATCAAATCAACAATAACTCTTTCACAACCCAAGCAAGCATCATTAACCACAAATTTCAGAAGTTTATCCCAATTGTGATCATCTCCTTTCTTAATAACTGGAATATCAAGCTCAATACCATGGTGTACTTTAATCAATAGTGTCTCTATAGTTGTACCACTAAGCATGCAAAGGTCAACAACCACATTTGACATTCCAATACATGAAGAAGGCTCATTAATAGCAACATAAATGAAATTTCCAATCCGCAGTGGTATAACAGATTCAATAACAACAATATTTCTTAACCAACCTATTTTAAAAAGCCAAGTAATCAAAGTGTTTAGTGGGGGATACCTTGAGCAACTAGTTTCGGCTAGTATGCTTGATTCTCCACTATCGTAGACTAGCAAATAAAGACTCGAAGGTGGTAATGCACCAAAGCCCCAAACTTTATCCATATGTGTGTAAGCATCGATGTCAAATCTCCTTCCATTTGTGAATAAAAAATTTACATTGTCTATGCCGCAACATAAATCATAACAAATCAACTCGCCATGAATTTTCTCTTCTCAATATTCAATGATGAGAGGTCTTTCTACAGTCAAGAAAACAATTTCCTCTTGAATAAGAGCTAACTCCTTAAAATCATTTTCTCCTTCATTGGTTGTTGCAAAGAACTCATCTCCATGCTCCGCTATGCAAGTTTCTTCCATTTTACATAAATCACTTCGGTTAGGCAAAGTGAAGGACTTTCCATCCTCTATTAGGTGTGTTTCCTCTAGGACCATAAGTGTCTCCCTTTGAGGGGAAGTTTCTTCCTTCTTAGTTGCTGCCCTTAAACCATCTCCATTCTCTATATGTTCATCCTCAAGAATTTCAACTTGTAAACACTCTTCCTTAACTACCCGGAAACAATTTTCTTCATCCACTTGAGTCTCCATCACGAAAAGTGGTCCTTCGGGAGCATAAATAGTCTCTTCTTCATTCTCTTCTTTGCTAAAACAAGAATCACCTTCCTCATCTTCACTAATCACTTCATTGGTTTCCGCTTTTATAATCATCACTTTTGCATTTGGACATTGAGAAGCAATGTGGCCGAATCCTAAGCACTTGAAACAATTGACATCTCTAGACCTCGGCTTGCTTGTGTCACTAAAGGCTTTCTTCTCTTCATTAGGCTTCACGGTATTAAACTTGTTATCCTCTTTTGGAATTTTTTTTGGAGGATTGTTGCCCCTTTGGAAAGGCCGAAACAAGCCCTCCTTAAGTCTCCTTTTTCTTTGCCTTTCTATTCTCAAAGCCAATTGAATAACATTATCAAGAGTTTCATAAGATTTCAACTCCACCACATCACCAATATCTTTATGCAGCCCCTTAATAAAACGAGCCACGGTTTGCTCCATTGGCTCCACCACATTGTAACGTATCCTCAGAATTTCAAATTCGGTCAAATAATCATCGATTGATAGTGAACCTTGTTTAAGGTTTTGTAGTTGTAGGAATAGCTCTTGCTTGTAGTGTGGAGGAACAAATCGCCTCCTCATGATCTCCTTCAAGGCTTCCTAACTTTGGATTTCAACTTCCCCCATTTTTCTTCTTTGTGATTTAAGATTTTCCCACCATATACTTGCATATCTGGAGAACTCTAGTGTCACCATTTGCAACTTCGCCTTTTCAAAATAGTCATAACAATCAAAAATCTGGTCCACCTTTTCAACCCATTCCAGAAAATCACTACCATTACTGGAACCCTTGAACTGAGGAATAGAGACCTTAACATTTCTCATATCATGTTTACTGTTCGATTTTCTCCTCGGGTTAGATGAGTCACTATCATCGGCTTCGTCCCACTCTTCACCAAAATCACTAACACCAAGACCCCGTGAATCAATTGAAGTGCTAATCCTTCTTCTAGGTCTCAGGATTCTAGGACCACGTACATGATCATTATCCGAAGCTTCCATCCTTTGCTGTAGTTTAAGGATCATTTCAAACATCTCTTTAATACTAGACTCAATTTGCTCTTGAGCCTCCTAGGGTGGTGTACTCTGATTATTTCTCATCTCTCTGGGGTTGTGGTAATGAGCTCCGCTACGAGTACTCATAATAAACCACTATAAATCACAATAAAACAGCAAGAAACGCGAGCCAAGGCTCTAATATCAAATGATAGGCTCCAAGGATCAATAAGAGCGCTAATTAGAAAATCGGTCACCAAGCTGTAAATAATCTGAACTAGCAACGATAAACAGAATAATCCTCCAAATTCGTACGTGAACTTTGTCTAATTTTTGGAGGACACTAAAATAACACAATCAGGTAAATTGTATCAAAATCTCAGTGCAAAAACCATTCTCGATCTCTAGTTATAATCGAAACAAAATATCTCCAAATATAGGGCTTCACTCGAGCAGATTTGGCGACCAGATTTCAATCGGAAAGATCTCACTCTATATAAATCCAATAAATACCAAATTTTGAGGGCAGTGACGTAACTTCCTGTAGAATAATTCACTAGAAGAGATGAAATCGAAAAGAACAACGTAAGGTCTTCGAATTACAGTCACAAACCAAAAGTTCCAGCGGCTATAAATCCAGGGCAGATTAGCGATAATCAAGCAATCAATTAAGAATCAGTCTTGGCCTAAATTTCTCAACAATAACCATCAAATGGGAACTTAGCAACCTGTTATATGAAGGATAGAACAAGAAATACCAGAAGCTACTTGCACGAATCTTCAGAAAACCAAATAGAAAACCGTGGAGTCCATTTTGACCAACTACCGTGACAGAGACGGAATTGTGCGGCTCAACTAAAGATTAAGCACTCTCCATGGGGTCCAACGCTTCTCCTATTTCCACGCCACAAATACTCCACTTAGATGAAGCTTTGGAAGAAATAGAAGCCCTTCTAACCTGCTCAAGAAGCGTTCCAAGAGCTGCAAGTTTGGGCAAAAATGGAGGATGGCCGAGGGAGGGTGTCCCCGCGGTTTTCTCTCTTCAAAGAACAAGGGTTTGTTTTTTTTCAATTCAGCAAAAATCCCTTTTTTCATTCAGAAAGAGGGCTTTAAACCCTAAAATTTTATAATAAAGAATAAAGACTAAAATAACCCTAAGTAGCAAATGACTAAACAACCCTTAACAATAAAACAAAAACAATAAATCTGAGTTTAGGTTTTGGTCTTTGTAAAAGAGACATTAGACATAGCAAACGATAACCAAATATAACCTTCAATAGCTCGTTCGAAAGCTCTTGATGTGGGCTACATTTGGTATGAAGGACCAAAATTAAAAACAAGTCGTCCTGATTGTCAAAAGGGCCCTTGAACAGCCAAGGGTCAAGTTCAAGTCGGAAAGGACAGCTCACAATTTCCTCCTAGGATTGCATAACCTCCACTAGCTAAAAGGCACCAACTCTTGTTTGCTAAATTGATCAAAAACCTACAAAATAAATAAAAAGTTAGAAAATAAAGAAGCCCTTGGCTCGGGCTCAAGTGACAGGAACTTGGGGCACATCATTAGTCTTATCTGTCAAGCCCTTTGAAGATGAATTAACAACCATAGAAGTTTCATCAAATACCACATTTCTGCTAAGTATGACTTTCTTGAATTCAGGACACCATAACTTATATCCCTTCACACCAAAATTGTATCCAAGGAGTATACATTTCAATGATCTGGGTTCTAGTTTACCTTTATCAGCATGAGGATACGCAAAGCAACCAAATACTCTCATACCTGAATAATCAACAGGATTACCAGACCAAACTTTTGCAGCAGCTTTCTTATCAAAAGTATTCGACGGAGAATGATTCACAATATAACAAGCATAAGCAGTAGCTTTAGCCCAAAATGACTTAAGTAAACCAGAATCTGATAGCATATACCGAACCTTTCCCACTAAAATTCTATTTATTCGCTCTTCCATTTCATTTTGTTGTGGAGTACCTAGGACTATCTGATGCCTCACAATTCCTTCTGATCTGCAGAAAGAGTTGAACTCTTACGAACAAAACTCTAACCTATTATCAGTGCGTAGATATTTTACCTACTTTCCTGTCAGCTTTTCAATTAAAGTTTTCCACTCCTTGAACGTAGCGAGTACATCACTTTTTTTCTTTAGAAAGAACACCCAAACTTTTCTAGAAAAGTCATCAATCATGGTCACCATATAATGTGCCACTCCCTTGGAAAGCACTAGTGCTGGACCCCAAAGATGTGAGTGGATATAATCTAGTATTTCTTTCGTACTGTGAGTGGCTGTAGTGAATGTGACTCTCTTATGTTTCCCAAAAACACAAGACTCACAAAACTGTAATTTACTTGTACTCTAACCATTCAAAAGTTCTCTTTTGCTCAGTTCACTCATCCCATTTTCACTCATATGCCATAATCTGGTAAGATCTTCATCTGACAATGAAGTACTAACTATAGCATCCCTAACAACTTTAGATCCCTGCATGACATATAAATTTCCAGATTTTCTTTGCCCTTTCATCATAGTAAGAGAACCACGGCTAATCTTCAAAACTCCACCTTCAACAGTGTACCTATACCCTTTCAGATCAAAAGTACTCAATAAGATCAAATTTCTCTTCAAATTAGGAACATGTTGCACGTCACTAAGTGTTCTGACAACTCCATCATACATTTTAATTTTGGATAAACCAATCTGTTCTATCTTGCACGATGAATTATTTCCCATCAATACTGTACCTTTTAACACAGGCCCATATGTTGAAAACCAATCTTTATTGAGACACATATGAAATGTACAGGCTGAATACAGAATACACTCCTTGGATGGCTTTGAGTTTCCGTCAGACACTACTAGAAGATCTCCTTCTGATTTATAATCATTTTCTTCGGCGATAACTGCTTCACTAGAATTCACTGGTTGTTTTATCTTCTGATCAGCTTCCTCTTTTCTTTTATTTTGAAATTTATTACACTCGGATTTAATATGCCCTTTTTTTCTAACAGAAAAAACAAACTTTGTTTATGTTCCTTGACTTTGATATGCTTTTTGAACACTTTCTGTTACTGTTCCCTTTATCGGACCTCTCTGATGGTCTACCTCGAGTAATCAATCCCTCTCCTTGAGTTCCAAATCTAACTACAAGCTGCTTCATCCTTTCTTTTGAAAGCAAATCATCGTAGACCTCTTTCAGAGTCAACGTGTAATGCCCTGTTAATTTAAAACTATTTTTCTCGTTTTAAAAATACGAGGTATAAAATTTTTTGCTTAATTCATTTGACATTTGAAAACCGTTTTTCGAAGAAAACGAAATCAGAGTAAACATTGCGAAAATATTATAGAATAATAATAAAAGTTCAAAACATAGTTCCGATATTTTAACCAAAGTCCCAAAATACAAAAGTTCGTAACCTCCAAAATACCATTAAATCCAAATTACCAAATACCCTTTTCAAAACACTGATAAGTCCTGAAATATGTGAGCCGCACCCTACAAATCAAATCGGCTGATAACACGAGGGGTCATCCTGGAATGCCTCCTCCACAACTGGAACATCATCATAAAATAATCACCTACATTACGGGGAAAACAATGAGTCTAACGCCCAGCAAGAATCAGAATTTAAATGCAATGCAAATGATGCGTGACAACACAATGCATTACAGAAAAGAACCGTATCCTTTCTGTTACGCCAGAGTGTCGGATTCTTCTGGTGGTCATACAGCTTAACCGTAACTCCGACGAGGAGTCACTCCAATAGGGGTGTCACTGCATACCGTCACCGATCACTTTTGTTAAAGACATTGGGGATTTTAGTACAAGAGAATTGAGAATCTAAAGGTCTCCGTGGCTTAACAGTACCTCACCGCCCCCTAAGTGGGAGTAGGCACTCCAATAAGGGTGTTACCACGACAACCATTCCCAATCCTCCCGAACCACCACATGAATATTTACATATATTTTAGGATAACATACACCATGTGAACAGTTTTATAAGTCCTAAGATGATGCAAGAATGCCACAAAATAATCATAGAAACGACATATAATAGAAACACAATCGATTTAATTACAATTTCAGAGGGAACTTCACTTTCAAACCACTGTGTGTTATCATTCTCATCATTACTATTGGCAAAACAATACTAACATAAATAGTTTTACATTTATGTATTGTAAGGGAGATGTTAGTTATTGGTTTGTTTAGAGACAATCATGAGCAAGAATCACAACATTAAATCCATTCATAGGCTCAATTCCAACTATTTCATTTCCAATTAAGTTGCTAGGCAGGCTTTCAACTCGATAATACCGACGTAAGCAGAAACACAATTTACAATATCCTAGTCCATACTTCACAATATTTCAGATTAAATCCATGTTCAAAACAGTCACAATTGCAAGAACTTTAACTATGGTGTCAAGTAAAAGCATGGTCTAACATTTAACAGTCAAGCATGGCAGTCAAAATTTCCAGCAACTTAAGCAGAACCTCACACCTATTCTTCATGCTTTTCGATAATCAATAACAAAAATCAAATTTACATTGGACTTTCTATCTAGTTATACTACTCATGCTTTTCACAGTTCAGCAACAATTCAGATTTGTCCATTATAATTTCTATCCATTAGACTACTTATGCTTTTCAACAAATCAACAATCATGCTTTTCAACAAATCAACAATTTAACAACCAAAACCCGTAATGTAGGGCCTCCACTGGCCAACCAAAATTCTAATCCTTACCTCAAATGTTTAGCAGCTTAACCGTATCAAACAGGGCCCAAAATCACCAACACAGTAGCCAATGTGTTTCAAGTGCCTCACATCACAATCCTTCAAAAGTTTCCTTCACAGGACAATCACTAAAAGTAAAATTCCAATACTCATACCAACTCATCCCAACTATTGAAGGTTAACCGTTAACAAAACTACTTCTTACCTTTACGGTGGAGAAAAATCCCAAGTGGCAATATCTTCAAAACAATACACTAAACATATCACACCTTTCAGCACTCCACTCCCAATTTCCTCATCACACTCACAACATGTTCATAAGGCACTCACTAAGCTCATAAATTTTTATCCTCATAGCAGAACACAGAGGGGAAGCCTTACCTTAAATAACGGAGGTGAGAAGAAAAAAGCTGCAACAGGGAAGAGGCTAGCTGCAGGATCAGGCTAGCCATCGCACAAACCAACAAGGGGAGGTCCATTGAGAATAAGGCACGTGGAAAGCCTTCCAAACTGCAGGGAAGGACAAGATGTCTTGCAGGAAGGCTGGATGGAAGAGATTTTGGTGAGTGTTTTACGAAATCGGAAGAGAGAGACGATTTATAAATGGGTTTCTGGAATTTTCCCGAAAATTCGGATGAGATGTGTCGTGCGCGACCTCTTCCGCACCGTCCACAACTCAATTTGGGATGAGAGAATGCATCCCAAAATGTCGTCCGTACCATCCACAGGTGTCTTCCGGACGCGATCCCTCCTCGTCCGCAAGTCGTCCGAATTGTCTAGAAATTATTACAGATTCAAATCCGACAATGGCCTTCTTCGTCCGCGTTCGTACGCTATCGTCTGAATGTTCCCAGAATTGTACAGATTCAATGCGGACGCAAGTCTCTTCGTCCGCAAACCGTCCAAATTTCTCTGTACACATTTTTCCTAAGTTTTTCACACTTAAATTATTTTTCTCAATATTAACCCTATACATTTCAAGCACGGTTTAACACGTATCGTTGTATAATACAATGCACTATTGATATATTAAAATTATCCAAATTTAATACATCATCAAAAAGGGAAAACATTTTCGGGGTATTACATCCTACCCACCTTACAAAAATTTTGTCACCAAAATTTAACTAAAAAAAAAACTTTGGATACTAGGCAAACATATCATCTCTTCTTTCCCATGTAGCCTCTTGGTTGTTGAACTAATTCTGCCATAGTACGTTCACAAGAGTAACATCCTTGTTGCGCAGTTTCTTCACACTAGTGTCCAAGATTTTGAGCAGTTTCTCTTCGTAGCTCAGATTAGAACGTACCCAGATCTGCTCCTCAGGTCTCACTTGAGTGGTTTTGCTAAGGCATTTTCGCAACATCAACACATGAAAAACATTATGTACTCCCGACATAGCTTCTAGTAAGAGTAACCGATACACCATAGGACCGATTCTTTCAATGATCTCAAAAGGGCCAATATATCCAGGATTGAGCTTTCCCTTGCGCCCAAATCGTACAACACCCTTGAATGGCGATAATTTCAAATAGACATGATCCCCAATAGCAAACTCCAAGTCTCGACAATGATTATCTGCATAGCCTTTTTGACGACTTTGTGCAGCTTGCATCCTCTGTCGAACAACATCTATAATCTCTGTAGTCTCTTGTATCATTTCAGGGCCATAATACTTGTCTTCACCAACTTCGCTCCAATAGAGAGGAGATCTGCATTTCCTGCCATAGAGCGCTTTATAAGGTGTCATGGCAATAGTTGCCTGGAAATTGTTGTTGTAGGCAAATTCTGCTAACGGAAGGATCTTTTCCCATCCAACTTGATACTCAAGAGTGCAAGCACGTAATATATCCTCCAATGTCTGAATAGTCTGCTCACTCTGACCATCAGTTTGTGGGTGAAAAGTAGTGCTAAACTTCATCTCGGTGCCTATAGCCTTGTTCAGACTCTTCCAGAACATTGAGGTAAATCGTGGATCCCGATCAGATACAATGGATATCGAGACACCATGAAGTCGAACAATCTCTTTTACATATAACTCTGCAAACTGGTCCATTTTGTATGTCATATTTATTGGTAAGAAATGGGCAACCTTTGTTAGTCTGTCAACAATCACCCATATTGCATCATGTCCCTTCTTTGTCCTGGATAATGCTGTAACAAAATCCATAGTAATGTGCTCCCATTTCTATACGGGTATAGGCAGCGATTGGAGTATACTCCCAGGTCGTCGATGCTCAGCTTTCACTTGTTGACATATATCACAATGAGTAACAAAGAAGGCAATATAGCGCTTCATTCTTGGTCAATAACAATGCTTCTTTATTGAACGACTGACAACAATTCAGCTTCCAACATCGTCGCTCGATCGTGTCGGTCGATCGACACTGAAGCCAGTCGACCGCCGCAATCGACTGCCAGCTCCTTACCATTATTTCGTCTGATTTTATCTTTAATTCCTTAATTCCTTTAAATCCTTATTTCCCTTGATAAAAAATATTTACATGCCTATAATTTCAACACTTTATAAAAACACCATTGTCTTACATTTTCACTTAATTCAATAATTACACAAAACTAAATACCTCGGGGTATTACACACAAACCCCCCCCCCCCCCCCCCCAAATTAAAATTTTGTCCTCAAAATTTCAGCTATTGGAATAATTCCTGGTATTTAGCTTCCATATCTTCTTTTCTTTCCCAAGTAGCCCATCAATCGTATAATTCTACCATAACACCTTAACAAGCGAAATCTTTTTGTGTCTTAGTTCTTTAACTTTTGAATCCAAAATTTGTACTAGACTTTCATTGTAACTTAAATTTGGTTGAAGAACAACATGCTCCTCAGGTTCCACATGAACAGGATTCCCCAGGCACTTTCTTATCATAGACACATGAAATACGTTGTGAACTCCATCCAAGGCAAATGGCAATTGTAACTGATACGCCATTTTTCCTATCTTCTTTGCAATAGGAAATGGACCAATGCAGACACAACTTTCCTTTCTTCCCAAAACGCATTACTCTCTTAAATGGCGATATTTTAAGGAACACTAAGTCTCCTTCCTCAAATTCCAGGTCTCTACGATGATTATCAGCATAACTTTTCTAGCGACTTTGAGCAGCCAGCGTCCTTGGATGAATAATCGCACCTGATTCCTTAGTTTGTTGTATCATATCTGTTTCGTAGAATTCCACTTCACCAACCTCATCCCAATGTAAAGGGGATCTATACTTCCTTCCATACAATGCCTCGTAAGGTGTCATTCCAATCATAGCTTGAAAGCTATTGTTGTAGGCAAATTCTACCAATGGAAGCATTCTTCCCCATCCAACATGAAATTCTAACACACATGCCCGTAGCATGTCCTCCAATATTTGAATCGTTTGCTCGCTCTGTCCGTTAGTTTGAGGATAGAAAGTAGTACTAAACTTTTAACTCCATACCCATAGTCTTGTTTTAACTTTTCCAAAATGTGGAGGTAAACCTAGGATCTTGATTTGACACAATTGAGATAGCTACCCCGTGCAGGCGTACAATCTCTTTAACATATAGCCTTTCAAATTGATCAATTTTATAAGTCATTGCTACGGGTAGGAAGTGAGAAACCTTTGTTAGCCTATCAACAATCACCCAAATTGCATCATGTCCTCTTATAGTCTTGGGTAGTCCCGAGACAAAGTCCATAGTGACATACTCTCATTTCCATTCAGGTATAGGCATTGGTGGTAACGTTCCCCCAGGTCTTCGATGCTCCGCTTTCACCTGTTGACATACATGACACAAAGTGACATATTGTGCAATATCGTATTTCATCCCAGGCCAGTAGTTATGTGACTTGAGGTCCTTATACATCTTATTACAGGTGGGGGGATAGAAAAACTTGAGGAATGAGCTTCGGTTAAGATTGCTAATCGTAATTCTGACTTTTCCGTTACATACCATCTATCTTTAAATTTCACAATCTCATTGCTAGAGATAGAATAGTATTGGTATTCACAAGAGTGGGGTTGATTTAAAATCTTCACACTTCTTATCTTCAATTTGAGCCTCTTTAATCCTTTCTAGTATCGAAGACTTCAATGTCAAAGTGGATAAAAGAGTAGTTAACTGTGTAGTAACCAACTGCATATTCAAATTTTGAATATCCATGTAGATTTCATCCAGCATTTCTTCACATACCATGTTCATAACTGCCATTTTTCTACAAAGAGCATCAGCCACCACATTTGCTTTTCTGGGGTGATATTTAATTTCACAGTTATAGTCCTTCACCAATTCCAACCACTGTCATTGTCTCATATTCAATTCCTTTTAGATGAAGATATATTTTAAAATTTTATGGTCTGAAAATATTTCACATGCTGCCCATGCAGGTAGTGCCCATATTTTAAGAGAAACACGATTGCAACAAGTACCAAATTATGCGTGGGATAATTTGTCTCATACGGTTTCAATTGTCTAGAGGCATATGCAACTACCTTCCTATTCTACATAAGTACAACATCCAATCCATTCTTAGAAGCATCGAACTAGATAGAAAAATTACCATCTTCAACGGGCAGGGACAAAACAGGAGCTGAAGTTAGACAATATTTCAGCTCTTGAAAACTCTCCTCACATTCGTCCGTCCACCAAAATCGGGCATTTTTCTTTGTTAAGCCCATTAGGGGTAGTGAAATTTTTGAAAACCCATTTATAAATCTCCTGAAATATCCTGCCAAACCAAGAAAGCTTCTTACTTCCCCCACATTCCTTGGTTGCAACCAATTAACTACTGCTTAAATCTTTACTTAGTCCACTTCAATACCTTCCCTGGAAATTATGTGGCCAAGAAAACTTACTTTATTTAACCAAAACTTGCATTTAGAGAACTTTGCATACAACTTATACTTTGCCAATACAGACAGAGAAATCCTTAAATGTTCCTTATGTTCCTGCTTAGAGCATGAATAAATTAGTATGTCATCGATAAATACAATGATGAATTTATCCAAGTAATTGCTAAAGACCCGGTTCATCAAATCCATAAATGTCGTCGGGGCATTAGTTAATCCGAATGACATAACCAGAAACTCATAGTGTCCATATCATATCCTAAATGTAGTCTTAGGAATGTCATCAGGCTTAACTTTTAACTGATAATATTCAGATCGGACGTCAATCTTTGAAAAGACACAAGCTCCCTGTAATTGATCGAACAAATCGTCAATTCTTGGAAGAGGATATCGATTCTTAATTGTTACTTTATTTAACTCGAGATAATCGATGCACATCCTCATCAACCCATCCTTCTTCTTTACAAATAAAATCAGTGCTCCCCATGGTGAAAAGTTGGGATGAATGAATCCATTGTTAATTAACTCCTCAAGTTGGACCTTCAATTCTCTTAATTCAGTTGGGGCCATTCTGTGTGGATTCTTTGAAACCAGTTCCATTCCAAGGTGAAGGTCAATCATAAACTTGATTTCACGATCCAGAGGCAATCCAGGAAGTTGGTCTAGAAAAACATTCAGAAAGACTTGAACAATGGAAATTTCCTCCATATTTGTTTTTGACGCAAACGTTGTGTCCAATACGTTAACAAGAAACCCTTCATCTCCATTTCCCATTAACCGGTCAGCCTTAAGCACAGAGATCACAACCAATCTACCTTTCTCCTTGACTCCAATAAATGTATGTTGTTTACTATCAGGGGAGAAAAACAATACTTCTCTTTTTCTACAATTAATTATCGCTTGGTGTTGGGATAACCAATTAATACCTAGAATAATATCATATCCCTTCATGTCCATGACAATCAGATCAGTATAGAAAGTTTGATTGTTTATTTTTATAACATAAGCCCTTAGGATTCCCTTGGCAATTAATTAGGTATTCACCGGAGGGCAAGAGGACGCGATAATTACTCTCTACTAATTCGGGGAAACAATTTATCCTTGCACTAAATCCCTTCAAAATGAAGGAATGAGTAGCACCAGAATCGAATAAAACATATGCCACTATATCGTTAACATAAATTGTTCCTGACACAACCGAATTTGCAATGACATTACAAACTACCCATCATTCCAAGGAATTTAAGTAATAACTTCAACAATAAGGCGTACTTGACACTACAGCAGGTTGGTCATACCCCGTCAAGTCATCTATTTGTACTTCAGGTGCCTCCTCACCATATAGAGAAAAGACTCTTGTTGCCACGCCACCAGATCCACCGACTCCAACTGAGCAAAATTTAACAATATGTCCACACTCTCCACATCTAAAACACCAACCAATTCCCATTCGGCATTCCCCAAAGTTTTTCTCTTGCACTTTGGACATTGATTCGACTTTTGATTCCTCACATTAGATGGGGCAGTTTTTTTCACATTCATTGGGTCTTTATCCTTCATCTATTTTACTTCATATTTTGAAGGTTTTTTTGTCCCTTTGTTCATCATGGGTCCACCCTTCTGTTGCTAATTAAGAGCATTCTTCCAAAATTTCTGATTTTCCTCACACTGTTGACCACCATTAACTCAACATCTTCAACTTCTAATGCTTTAGCAATAATTTTTGAATAAGGGATATCTTGAGTACCAAAAATCTTAAGTCCCCTGAGAATCTCGACTCTCAGTCCATGGACAAACTAATGGACCTTGTGCTCATTGTTTGCCACCAAGTTTGAGGCAAATCGAGAGAATGCCTCAAACTTCCTCACATATTCAGATACAGTTCCAGTTTGGCAAAACAGAACAAATTCCATTAACTTCTTCGATCGGACAGTCTGGTTGAAATATTTCTCATATAAGATTTCTTTAAATTGATCTCATGTCAAAGCTCGAACATCGCGTACCACCTTAATAGTATCCCACCAGAACCTTGCATCTTGAATTAGCAGGTATGCAGCACACAAAACCTTCTCGGTCTCCCTAATCCTTGCGTATTCAAACATGTCATCTAGAGACCGAATCCACTCCTCAGCACATACACCATCAGCCATATTCCCATTGAAGCATAGAGGCTTAAGTTTCCGAAACTTCTCCCAACCAGCTTCTACTGGAATCACCATTTGATGCTATTTCTCATCCCCATTTTGCCTTTCCGTAAGGCGTTCCATGATAGTTGTCAAGCAATCAAGAACATCATTTCTACAATTGCAAGGAGCATTATTCTCTTGATCAATAGTACTCTCATATCCACCAACTCCATTTCTATCGTTATCATTATTGTTCACAATATTGGCTTGAACATTTCCTTTGGTTCTCCTTACCATTCTATTATCCTACAATAGCATGTTTTTGTTTGATATTAGCTATTTCAAAATGCTAACTAATTATCGTAGGAAACGTATATTAGGAAGCATTTAATTTATTAGGCAAAAATGGGTATTTATATTTTATTATTTTATAGTTACGAGTTTAATGTTCCTAATTAAACCTTAAGCTAATTATTCTAAGAAAAGCTTAATTAATTATCTATTACACAGTATTTTATATCAAGAATACTAATAAAACTAAGTAACTACAAGTAATTTACACTAACACATCAATTCTACACTAACAGAACAATTCATACTATTAGCGCAATAAATAATGTTACAAAGCACTTACAGTTGAAGAAGCATGCCGCAACCAATCTTGTGTTACCAGTAGTCTACAGAACCGCTTTAGACCCAGTTATGCTCTGATACCGTAATTGTAACATTCCATTTCTAATTATGATTTTTTCGTAAAATTTTGAACATTTTTAAGAACCCATTAAAGTATACTTAATTGAAAAACATCAGAGTACGTTACGCAGAATAAAAACATTTAACTATCTTACAGAAATAACATAATTAAAATATTTAAAATCCATAACAGAGTCTTTATGCCAATAAAATAACTTTTATTAATTAGAGCCATAACCCCCGATGTCTTTCCACGCATGGTAGCACAAGCTTGCATCCCATCACACTTCTCTAACGTTCACCACAATTGGCTCACAATCCATACCTATATCATAGGAAGAATAATGAGTCTATTGCCCAGTAAGGAATATAAAATGAAATGCAACTATAACACCTATGACAACTCTACATATATTAGTCTAATATATTTGTAAGCTGGGTGAGAGCTACCTCTTCAGTTTCCGAACCCACCACTTGGATTCGTTTTTACGTGATTGCAACCTCTTCATTTTCGAACTCACTAAAAACGAGCCCACTTACATTTATATTCATTTACTCTTGGGTGAGAGCAACTTCTTCATATCCAAACTCACCACCCGTTGAGTAAGAGCAACCTCTTTAGTTTTCGAACTTACTCAAACAAGCTGTTTTCTAAGTGTGAGCAACCTCTTTAGTTTCCAAACCCACGTAGGAAACACCATTTATTATCTTCATTATTAACCTATGAAATGCACGACGTACAATCCTAATAACGTGCCTATATGAATGTCACACAGTAGTTCATATATATCACAAACAATGTTACTAAAAACTAACATATAATGGTTATATTCATTCTTCAACAGTAATTTAACACTAAACGTATTTCTACAACTATTTATTTAGGATACATACTATTACACAATTCTTTCATCATATTATTATTCTAACTTTCTATGTTTATATTATACACCTAGACATCATTATTCGTAGTCTAACATAACTCATAAATTTTCTATTTGTTTTACTTCATATCGGGGTATCAACCTAAGCAAAAAGGTTTATT
This sequence comes from Begonia loranthoides, assembly GCA_022433065.1. Lineage (NCBI taxonomy): Eukaryota > Viridiplantae > Streptophyta > Magnoliopsida > Cucurbitales > Begoniaceae > Begonia > Begonia loranthoides. The sequence goes on along the minus strand of CM039468.1, from coordinate 42,920,644 downwards.
AATAATTTATCAACGATGGAAAACTAACCTATTTAACCTTTAGATTTATCCCAAATAACATTATAATTTATCAATAATAATAGGGGATTTAACTATGTAAACCATTTTTACCCATGTATAAACCTACGCCTACATCACTAAATAACATCTTACAGACTTTCTCCTGCAGTTTGGTTTTCTAAACTGAAGACATAGCAATAACAGGTTATCCCTAATTATTAACATGCAGAGGACACAAAACCATCAGGAATCATCACAGAATGCCAACCTATTGATAATAATAAAGAATAACAATAGTGAAAGTGTTACAGAGCATGCATACCCACTTATTTCTTCCCTTTATCGGTCAGTATCTTAATTCATTTTCTTCACAAAATTTTGCAAACCATCAACAGAAGTAATACGAACAAAGTTTTAATATTGAAGCCTAACTAATATAGTGAGCTCATCTTTTAAAAGCATGCAAAAACAAATCCTTAACAATGACTCTATGACAAAAGTAACTTTCCAAAGAATATACAATGAAAACAACATTGCATAACATAGCAAAACACACAAACATCCTACTCTTGCGATGTAGGTCCTTTCGGATAAAGGACACACAATATTTCTTACATCACGTAGCTTTTCTTTTCCTTCAGCAGTGATCCCCTTCACTGTCGACAGCACTCACAGAACAACTCACAGAGGCAGTCTCCTTTCTCTCCAGTTTTTCCAAAAGGAAAACTTCAAACTCTCACGCTCTATAAGTATTAACCCCCTGATGACTCCTTTGACTTCCCATCGAAAGTGAAACGTCAAGAAGGATGCATTTGGATCTCATCTGAAGTGCTAAGAGACGAAGCTCTTCTATTTCTAGCGTTTGAATATCTCTTCTAGAAGGTGATTTAAATGGTGGTCGATCGATTTAACTCATGAACGATCGACCACCATTCGCTAAATGACCACCAACAATTCAGCTTCCAACATCCCGGTTGATCGCGTCGGTCGATTGACGCTGAAGCCAGTCGACCGCCAGCTCCTTACCTTTATTTTGTCTATTTTATCTTTAATTCCTTAATCCTTTAAATCCTTATTTCCCTTAATAACAAATATTTGCATGCCTATAATTCCAACACTTTATAAAAACACCGTTGTCTTTCATTTTTAATTAATTCAATAATTACACGAAACTAAATACCCCGAGATATTATAATAGATTCTAGTCTTGGCATTACATGTCATAGTCATTAGTAAATTAAGATTTACTCAATTTCTTTAGCACCAAGTAAAAAAATGAGGATTTAAATGTGTCGACTTAAAACATTTGCCATGATATTCGCTTACAAAAATGGTAGTCCAAACAAGATTCTCACCTTCCATATATTTTATTGATCTCCTCTGACGAAGACTTGAATTACACTTCGTAAAGAATAATCCAAACTGTCATGGGACGTCAAAACTTTAAACTTCCCACAATGAGTTAAACTCATTCACCATCGACTAACATAACTTGTAGGTATTAACTATATCATATCACATTACTACGCATACAAATCCAACTTTCTATGCTTCAACACAATCACCATACAATAAATATGCATATGGTACGACTAAAAATAGTGTAATAGCCAATTTGAACTTTAACTCCTAAGAAACTAACTAATGCTTTTCCTTTTCAACCAAACTTGACATTTCTCTTGTAGGCTTACTTAATGATACCAAAAAATATATGGAATACTTGCAATGAAAAGGTAATGCAATTATCTGAAATCAAGAAATTCTAGATCTTCAATAATGCTCCTTAGTAGTTTCAATCTAACATAGCCACTATTTAAGCCAAAACCAATGAGATATTGACTCCAAAAGTCAATATGCCTAGTCATCAGTTTTCCAGCACAATACCACAAGGAAAAAGTGTTCATTTTTGTTCATTTTTTACTCAAACATTGGTGTAATAACTTGTGGATTTGAGCCTAACTCAATTCTGAAACCAATATACAACTCAACTTTAGATTAAAAAATGGAGAGAAGAAACAGCTTACCCATGGACGTGTCTTCACAAAAGTTGGAGATTGAATTTCCAAGAACACGAATCTAACGTCAGATTGACCTCTTCTCCGATTTCATCTCTCGTATCTCTCTCCCTCCTCCTTTGTATTATGGTGGCCACGTAGGGGAATTCCTTCATTCCCTTACATTTTATTTACTTATTTTATTTTAAATTTAATTGATACAATAGTATATATAATATATATACATATATATTAAATAAATCTATCTAGAATTCTGATTTCTTCTATTATCCCATCACCAACTAATTTCTGACCCAAGATAATTCTCCTATGCCGAATCAATTATTCAATTTATTTATCATTTGGTAACACCCAAATCCAATGATTTGATAATGCCATGACCCAGAGGCGAGCCTAACAAAAATGTTGGGTCAGACAACCTGATCCTTGGGGAGAACGCGATCGATCAGCCCAAGGCTAAGATTTCAACCGAAGGCTTTTATATTTGAGCATAGCTTTATAAATATGGGCCATGGTCCGTATAGCAATCACAAAAATAATAGTGCATGAAAATAATAAAATAGATAGTATTGTGCAGCAAATCCCAACTATTAGTTATAAATTTATACAGACCATTAAATTATCCTCACCAAGAAATGAGTTCAAACACTCTAAAATAAACAAAGTTAAGGAAGAGCTTCAACTCTGAAATGCCTAGCTGCTTGTGCCCTGGAATGGGGAGGGATCATTTAACGTGAGTGACTCCATAAGAAAATCTAGACTAAATGCAATGCATAAGAAAACAGTTTTTCGTCTCTTTCAAAAAACCAAAGTCATGTTTCTTTTTACTGTACATGGATTTTTAAATCACCTGAAATCTCTTCATAATTTTATCATACAGGCACATGGCCATCGATGAGGCTTTTATCAAAACACGTTATATACACAGACAGTTATATCACAAAGATAGGCAGACTTACATCATTTTTCCTTTGAAAACGTCATCAGTGAAAAAGAATGGTCACACAAGGACCACACATATCACATAAAGGTGGCAATTCGTTGATGGACAACACCTAATGAGTCAGAAGAAAAAGGTTCCCATGATTCGTAGACTAGGCGGTGACACCATCCGCGATATCAAATAATGGATAAGATTTTCGGTGATAGATTGCTCCTCAACTAGCTACCTACTAGATCCAAGTTGACAGGGGTTGCCAATTAGTAGAGGTAAGAGCCATCACGCCACCCATCAAATAGAAAGGTACTAGGCGAGCAAAACTCAACTATTAACAAACTTCCAATCCGTGAGACTAAAACCCTGGCCAACTTTAAGGATTCAAAACCCAATGAGCTCATCACGACCGCTCTATCACCATCTTGACTTCCAAGATTCGAAACATGAGGACATGTCACTGGTGCCCTATTACCCATTTTCGCATGTATAAACAAACAATCTTCACACAACAAAAGATTTCACGAGATAGCCTCGGGATGCTTTAGTGCCAAGATTTCCTAAAGCATCAAGATGATTCTTCCTCCCAATATTAGCATAGAATACCAAAATAGAATACCATGTATAATAAAGTAAGCGTGAGAAAACATACGTAAGTATACATAAAAATAGACATACTGTCAATGTTTGGTATCCCACAAAATATTAGTTAGAAAATCATGATGCAATGCATTGCATAAATTATAAAAATCTCTACCTTTTCGACGATCTCTCTTACCGATTGGAGCAACCGCCTCCTTAGGGATGGACTCACATAAAATCCAAAAATTCCCATCAATAAAACGGACGTGGAAAATGGGACGGTCCTTATCCGGGATTAGTAATCCAAACTAAAAGACTAGGTAAAGAAAATAGAGGGATAGTGTTTTCTTAGAAATAAGGTACTACACTAGTGGATGATGAACAGTGCATCCATAGACGTAATACAATGCATCCGCGGGTCCCTTTTCGCAAAACTAGAATCGAGCAACAGTGCCCTCATAAAGAGTTAACCTTCTACGGCTTTGTTCAGGGCGGAATGTCCTAGGAAAATTCTATTTGTTTTTTGGACACGTGCAGATCACAAGATTACTTAAGTTCATTCCACTCCAAAACAAGGTTCTTTACAATTTAGAGTGAGATCCTTCCGGATCGTTCCCCCATTGAAAGTTGTCCTTGTAGTTTGATCCCCCTCAGAGCAAATGACTCTCTAATTCGCTCCCCCATAGAACAAATAACTCTTTGGTTCAGTCCCCCACAGAATGATGTCCTTCCAATTCATTCCCCCACATAATGTTTGACTCTCCGTTAGGAGTGAGTGTTCCCACACTATGGTCTGACTCCCCCTCCTTTCAACAAGTGATCCTTTGATCATCCACTGTGGTTTCTCAACTCACCATCTAGACCGTACCGAGAGGAAGGAGGAGGTCCTTCTCTTGGTTAGGTTTCTGCATCTCACGGCCTTAACCCATCACCGGTGCTTGGGATTCTTAAGCTTACAAGCTCAACTCCAAACCCAACACCAACACAACTTTGGACTCCAGAAATTTACCTTAATTGATTTTACACGCAAAGTTCCATCACCAATGTTGTGAATCGATACTCCAATGCCAAAGATTTTTGGTCAAAAATCCTCCTCTCACAACTTCGATCTTTCATCCTTTCTCCACTTTCTCTTTTTCTCTCTTAGCTCATGAGCGCATACCAGTGAGGAAATCGCGTTTCTTGATAAAAACTCTATTCTCACTTTCCCATTAAAATATATTTTATTACATGCTCAATTATTGGGGAAACACTATTCTCCAATTTACCAAAGAACCCAAATTTTATCTTTTGACCCATTGACCAAAAATTTATGCTTGGACATTACGCGACAAACTGGTTTAATCCAAACGCTGGAATGATCCAACGTGGAAAATTCATACATGTGGAATTATATTTATTTTTTTAAAAAAAATTGCAGTTGTTACATATCAATTGACCAAAAAATTCATATGTGGCCGCTAAGCGACAAAACAACTTAACTCTAAACACCTTAATTGAATATTAAACAAAAAATTTACAAGTTGAATTTATTATTAATAAAAGGCCCATTTTTACAGAAGCACTCTAGGATTATGTATGCTATCAACGGTGACTGTGAGACAGTTGCATAGGGTCTAGATTTGTCTGTTGTGATTGAGTATCTTGACGTATTTTCTAAGGATCTATCAAGATTACCACCTGACCATGAGATAGAGTTTTCTACTTACTTTGTTTCAAGCACTACTCAAGTATCTATCACTCCGTATAGGATAACTTCAGCTGAATTGTGAGAGCTCAATACACAAGTTAATTACTTACTGTGTAATGATATTGTCTAAAATATCTATGGGGAACACTAGTATTATTTGCCAAGAAGCAATACAATTCACTTCAATTTTGCACCAATTATCGTAAGTTTTATCATGTAACAATTAAGAATAAGTACCCACTTCTAATGAATGAATTGTTTTACCAATTTGGTGGATTAAAATACTTCTTTAAAATTGACTTGAGATCGGCTATTATTAACAATTTAGTTAATCCTTTTGTTTACTGTCTCAATATGTATTTTCTCTCTAAATTAAATAAATTTAAACTAGAATGCTAATAAGTCAATAATGTAAAGAGAGAAGGGATAGAGGATGTAAACAATTTGTTACATAGTTTGACCAATCTTGCCTACGTCTAGGCTCCAAGGCTTCTCCTTGAAGATTCTACCCACTATAACCCTTTGGGTTATGGCCGATTAAACTTTTTGGGCGTCAACCAAGCCCTATCGGGTGTCACCCTTTAGTCGTTCCACAAATAATGTGTAGAAGTTTTTGGAAGTTAAATTACAGCAACCTATGTAACGCCCTGATGCATTAATTCATAATTCGAGTAATATATATATATCGGAAACCCATAAACGTTCTTTGAAAATATTAGCGTATTGAAATATACTTTTGAAAAACCATTTAATTTAGCCTTAATATGTCTCATTCCTTTCTTTAAATCAAATAAAATATGTCCATGGTTCACAAAACATATCCATTAAATTTACATCTTTTATACCAAAATAAGTCTCATGAGCCACCCACAGATCAACAGCGCTCTGACAATACTATAACCTCACCCATGAGAATTCCTCTTCAATTGCAGTCTTTACTCATTGCTACCATCAAGTATGTCATCGATAGCATCCCTACCTACATCATAAAGTTCAACTAATGAATCTAACACTCAGTAAGAGATGCCTATAAATCCTAAACTAGAAATGCAGTTTATAAAGAAAACATGTCACTTTTCATTCCTAGTCTTTCATTTTGTTATTCTTATTCTTTTCATTCTTGTGTTCTTTTCTTTCTTACGTTCTTTTATTTCTTCTTATTCATTTTGTTTCGTCTCATTTCATTTCATCTTCATCATTGGGGCACTTGGCTCATCCAAAGCTACATAACTATCTTTTGGGCCATTGGCTCACCAAAAGCTAAACAATCGTCACTAGGGCCAATGGCTCACCCAAAGCTACATAACTATCATTGTGGCCAATGGTTCACCCAAAGCGACATAACTATCATTCGAGTCATTGCTTCACCCAAAGCTATACAATTGTCATTGGGGCCATTGGCTCACCCAAAGCTATCATCGCAACCTTCGTCGAGGTCATCATGCAGGACAACCTCACAAACTTTGTCGAGGTTCTTTTTTGTGACGATCTTGTAACCTCTACCAAGATCCTTACACTTAACGATCTCATGCCCTTTGTCGAGATCCTTATACATAACGATCTCATGCCCTTTGTTAAGATCCTTCTACGTAATGAACTCACATCCTTTGTGAAGATCCTTATATGTGTCTATCTCGTGCCCTTTGTCGAGGCTCTTATACATGACTCAGTCACAAGCCCAGCCCATACATGACTTCTTAACAAGACTTCCTTGCACCCTTTTTTGAGGTACTTATACATGACTTAGTCTCAAGCCCCGCCCATACAAGGCTTCTATACAAGACTACCTCATGCCCTTTGTCGAGGTTTTTATATAGAACTACCTCACAACCTTTGTTGAGGTTCTCATACATAACTACCTCTCCATCTTGGTTGAGATTCTCATACAAATCTACCTCATTGTCTTTGTTGAGGTTCTCATACATATCTATCTCACCATCGTTGTTGAGGTTCTCATACATTAAATGTTTTAAAGCCCCACCCATACAAGGCTATTTACGTATGTTTGCTTCTATTTAACTATTTCTTACATGAAAACATATGTTTGAAAACCCTTTTTTTTTCTTTTCCTGAAAAACATGATACATGAAACCAATGCAGTATGCACATACATATATCTCAACCTCTCTTATGCCTATGTCACAACATCGTAATACATCCTCAAACAACAAAACATAACACATTACAACAAGTCCTCGAAGCAACTAAAACATAACAACATATCCTTAATCCAATAAAATATAACCTATTGTCTAACAACACAACATATGCTCAGAACTCACAAAGAGAGTATCACATTCTATCAACAATCCATCAAACAAAACAATATATCCTTAGAACTCATAAGGAGAGCATCACATTCTATAAAAAAATCCATCAAACAATACAATATATCCTCAAAACTCACAAAGAGAGCATCACATTCTATCAACATTCCATCAAACAATACAATATATCCTTAGAATCCCACATCAGGAAAACATACACTATCAAATAACACATCAAATAATCCTAGCACTTTTGTTATGTAAGCCATAGGCCAACTGCACAAACATCGCTTACCTTGGGGGTCTTAGCTCGGTTTCGGTCACTTAAAATCGTTATTCCTAGCTTTTACCAAACTTCCAAACGCTCCAACTCCAAAACTTTTAATCTCCTTGAAATATCCATTGAAACACACCAAATTAGTAACATGATTGAATTTCCTCAACCTAGGTTGTTTATTAAAAATCTCCAATTTAATCCAAATTTTTCTGTTAGAGGTTTTGACTTAAATCCCAACGAATCCCTTTTCCTTTTATGCATTAGCACGTCCATAAAACATAAACAAGCACCAAATCATTGGAAAAATCAGACATCCAACTTCACAAACAAACCCTAATGATGACTATTTTAAATTTCAGTCAAATCCTTCATCCAACGCTATAATCAACCTTGTAAACAACCAATAATCTCAACCCACACAATTTTCATACATATTAGGCATACCTCAAGTGGGTTTAGAGGAAATGTTGCTCTTCAGTGCTCCAATCAAAAGTTTTTAGGGTTATCGGCAAATTTTTTTTCCTTTTTAAAAACGTAGTTCAGGTGGATCAATCAACCACTCATTAAAATCTGATTGACCGCCCATTTTTTTGCACTATATGGTCGACCGCTCCTCCTTGACTGGTTGACCGTAAAATGGGCAGAGGGCACACACCCAACACACTATGCCTTGTGCGGTCGACCGCTCTTCCTTGGCTAGTCAACTGCAAAATGGGCAGTAGCATAACACTTTAATTCTCTCCTACTAGTCTACTGTTTTCCACCACAGGTCGATCGTAAAACTTCTAGAGAGCACCCCAAAAATCTTGTACGAGTTTGGTCAACCCCTTCCAAGGTAAGTTGATCACAAAATCTCTATAGAGCACTCCTAAGAGCTTGTATAAGTCTAGTCGACCGCAACAAAGGCCTAGTCGATTGCGTAACTCCCAGAAGTGCAAAATAGACCTTAATTTTGCCTCCTTAAGCACAAACCATCCGACCATTTCTTGCATTCCACGACCACATTTTTCTAAATATATATCCATTTAACATGATCAATAATATCAATACCATAAAGTTAAATGTAAGAGTACATCCACGAATCAACTACAAATCTTAAAAAAGTTCTGGGTGTTACAACCTAACTCTCATAAATGAAAATCTCAAGTTGAGAAGTAAGTTGAATTAGTTTTTTTGGTGCAAATTTGAAGGCTCAAATATCTCAAATAAAATCGGCAACACTTTGTCATAGATATTGCACTTAGTAGTTTGCACAACAGAGGTTGTTTTTATTTATAGATGTTTTCAAAAACTCAGAGTCTCAATTGGCCACCTATACAACTTGATCAACCCTTTTACCGATTTTTGAACAGGCCACGTTGACCACTGGTACTTTTAGGTCTACTACTTTGATTGACCACACATTCTCCCAGGTCAACCTCTTTAGCATACTTCAGAAATTGGATGCTTGTTGGGAAGTTTTTTTGGCGACCTCAATTTTGATTGGTCAATTGCACTAATTGATCTACGAAAGCCTAGTCGACCACTTCAACAAATCTTTAAAAAAAATTGCTCTTAGGAGTTTTTTCAGGATGACCATAATTCTGTTTGGTCAATGACACCAATTAACCCATCTAAGGTCTGGTCAACCTCTTCAGCAAATTTTCAAAAAATTGTTGCTCTCGGGAGTTTTTCCGTATGATCTCTCAACTTGGACAAGTCGATCGCGCATGCATCTTTTCCTTTATTTAAATTAAGTTCTATGAACTTTAATATTAACTGTAACTACTTAATATACACATTAGACATCTAAATACCCACTTTCAAGGGTATTTCCAATGAGAGTAAAGATATATAATTCATCATTGAAATATCCAAATAATAATAATTATTTTCAACTTAGATATAACCAAACAACTTGGATATATTCAAATACATAAATATATCATCAAATTATAATCAACTTAAAATTAATTATTCAATTAATTATGTTCATTATCAAAACAATTAAGCTTAATTCGTATTAAGCTAATAATCTCCCACTTTTTGATGATAACAAAATATTCTAAGTTGTTTATACTCTCTCTTAATATATGCACGAAAAGAAAATTCCTTTGTAAAAGTGATCTTAGATGTAACTTTTTTCTCCCATTTTGTAAACTTTAATATCATAGTTTTCCCTCTTGTTGTTTATTTTATTTACTCTATCTCCACCTTTGTCCTTGTAAAAAAAATTAGTGCAAAAACAATATCATAGCAAAAGTAAGGAAGACATAGAGTATGAAGTATTGGAGAAATAAATTATGAATATATCATGCAATAAAAGGCTTTAGAACATTAAGTAACAACAAATATCAAACAATACATAGTCAAAAGACATAAAAAAAACTAGGGATCAACGCAACACATCACAAAGTTAATAGTAAATATGACAAGTTACATCAAAAGATATCAAGATAATATAGATCTATGCATAGACATCACGAGGAGGATTAACCTCAGAAGAAGAATGAATACTAGGGTCAGCAGGAGAAGGAGGCACGAAAGTGAAAGTATTGACCCAACAACTATGAATGAACTCCTCAAAGTAACAATCAAGTGCATCAAATCTCGATCTAGTATTAGCTTTAAAGTACATCAAGGAAAATGCATGGTCCTCAAAACGGTTGTCAATATTAGTGCTAAAGCTAGAGAAGCATGTCGTCAAGGGATCCAATTTCTCTTCAATCCTAGAGATGCCTCCTTAAGAATGTGAATGATATGAGTGAAGAGGGTAGGACTGACTTGGAGCCTCTAGCATACAGATGTCGTTGTCCTCCACTAGATCTACAAGGTGAGCTGCAGAAGATAAGACTCCTTTAGTATATTTTGAGATCCACATAACTTGCTCTTCTTGCACAATACCCATTTTAGCCAAGTTATGTTTAGTGTAGATATCAACACTCTTTAACTACTTTGGTGGCTCGGTGGGAAGAATCTCAAATTTTGGTCAGGAGGAGATTGAAGGGAAAGGGCTTGGAGGAATTGCCACTGGTATCAATCATATGATGAAGAAGGATGTGACCTAAGTTAAAGGGCTCTCGACTATAGATCTTGTGAAAATTATATAAATTCATACAACTCACATGGTCCCAATGACCGTCTCTAGGCAAGAGGTTGTAAGTGAGAATGTGATGGATAAGTTAAGCACGTACATTTTAATCCTTAGCTCTAGGCTTGTAATAAGTCTCTACAATCGGGTTCTTTAGACTTTCCTTAAGAATCCCAACCCATCATCATTTCTTACAAATTTCAAATCCTTAAAAATATTGTAATATTTTTCAACATCATCCTCGACCTCAAAATTCATTAATTCACTGATAGTCTTCGATGACAAAAGGATTTCCTCTCCAAAAACATTGCTATGAACTTGTAAAGGGTGAAGATTATACTTCATGTTAGCATAAGATAGTTTAATTGATTTCTCAAAATAAAAACCATCCAATTGCACAAATTATATAGACTAATGTCCTTGAAACTATTCTTGATATCCAAACTAGCTAGACTTGAAAAAGAAACTTTTTGAGAAACAATCAATGACCTACATTTGAAATCTTACTTATACTGATTTTTCAATTCGATGGATCTAAATAACCTTAAGGACCATTCTGACTGTGGAAGCCCACCCTGTGAAGACAAAGATGCCCCAAGTGAGAGTCTGGTCTATACTAGTGGGAGTACATAATCCCACATTGCTTGGGAGAGTAGAATATGTATAGTTTATAAGTAGGGTTCTCTTCCCTATCTAGTACAATGTGTTTTGGCCTACCCCAAGAACAAATCTATGCAGGTTTCAACCGAAAGTGTGCCTGACGAAGACGTTGAGCTCCCAAGGGGGAAGATTATGGCAGCCTACCCTGGAAGACATGGATGACCCAAGTGAGGGTTTGACCATACCAGTGGGGGTGCACCACATTGCTTGGAAAAGTGGAAAATGCATGGTTTATAAGTAGGGTTATCCTCCCTACCGAGAACAATATATTGTAGGATAACCCAAAAAGAAATTCAAGCAGGTTTGGGCTAAATGTAGACAATATTTTACTAGAAGAACTGGGGATGTTACACTGACATAGGTGGAGGACGAGATGCACCACTATGAGGAAGCCATGATATTTTTAGAAAAGTTCAAGAGACAGTGAGAGTGGCAAAAAAAAATTGCAAAATCCAAAATTTTGAAAAGGGAAAATTGTGAACCTAGATTGGGTAAGTGATTTTTGAGTGAAATCACCTAGGTTTTGGACTAGAGTGATTGAAAAAATGGATGTGTCGAGATAGGGTTTTGAGAGGGAGAGTGAAAACATGCGCAACTGAGGGTTAGGATGACCTACCCATTTATAAAATTGATGCAACAGTCGATCAATATTTAAATGTGGGTCAATCGATCACTTCAAATCAATTTAGAGGGTAATTGGCCTCTTTTGCGGTCGACCGGTTATTTTCATGGAACAATCTGTCAAAGTGATATGAAAATCCCCTGAATTTGTCCTTTTGAGGTCGACCTATGCTACCTCTTGGTTGACCCTATCTAAGGGAAAATTTAGTTTTGATTAAGTCAAATCAATTCTAAACATATCCTAGTGCCATTGAATGTCTTTTTGTTCAAGAGTTTAATGAAAATATTGGTCAATTGGTTTTAAAAATTGACAAATTCAAGAGATATGTTATTGTTTTGGAAGTGGTCTTGGATGAAATGAAATCTAATCTCAATATGTTTTGAATGAGAATGTTGAATTGGATTTTTTAAAAATTGATTCCACTAAAGTTGTCACAGCTAATGTGGATTTTCTCATAAGATTAACCCTAATGTTCTAGGCTTTTTTTCATCCACAATATTTGAGAACAATAACTTGTGGTAGCAATATATTTTCTTTTGGCCATTGAAAGAGCCACCAACTTTTGCTTCTTAGAGAACCATGAAACCAATGATTCTTCAAGAAATGGACATATCCCACTTGTGCTCTTTCCATCGGCTATACTACCAGCTTAATCAGAGTCAATATATCCTACCAAATTAAATGATGTTTCTTTGTGATACCAAAGACCTAAAATACTTGTCCCACTTAGATATTTTAAAATTCTTTTACTACATTTAAATGAGACTCCTTAGCAGATACTTGAAATCTAACACATAGGCACATACTAAGAGTATATCAGGCCTACTTGACATAAGATACAATAATGAGCCAATCCACACTCTTTCTATTTTCATCCTTATCCAACTTAATAGACATGCTCATGGGGGTATGAGATGGATTGGATATGTCTATGCCAAATCTCTTGATGAGTTCTTTAACATATTTTTCTTGGTTTAAGAAGATTCCTTTTTGAGATACCTAATTTGTAAGCTAAGGAAAAATTTTAACTCTCCCATCATGATCATCTCAAACTCACTTTTTATTAACTAAACAAATATTTTACAAAGTGAATCATTTGTTGCACCAAAAATTATATCATCAACATATATTTGCATAATTAGCATGTCCTTGCCCTTCTGTCTGGTGAACAAAGTAGAATCAATTTTTCCTATTTTAAAGTCTCTTTCCATTAGAAACTTATTTAATCTTTCATACCAAGCTCTTGGTACTTGCTTTAAACCATAAAAGGGCTTATTGACCTTATAAACATGGTCAATCTTATCATGAGCTTCAAAGCCTAAGAGTTTCTCAACTTAAACTTCTTCCACAATATATCCATTTAGAAAGACACTATTAACATCTATTTGATATAAGATAAAGTTCTTAAAATAAGCAAAGGCTAAAAGCATATAGATAGATTCTAAACATTCTACCGGTGCAAAGGTTTTCTCAAAATCAATATCTTCATCTTGATTCTAACCCTTCACAACCAATGTAGCATTGTTTCTCACTACAATTCTATTTTCATCCATTTTGTTTTGAAACACCCACTTAGCTCCAATTATCGAATGTTCTTTTAGACCTTGAACTAGATCTTGTACTTTGTTTCTTTAAAATTGATTTAAGTCTTCGTGGATAGCCAAAATCCAATTTTCATCTAATTCGGCTTCACCAAAGTTCTTAGGTTCTATTTAAGAGATGGAAGTTATGTTTGCATAATAGTTATTGAGAGAGGATTTAGTTTTAACACCTAAGGTTGGATCACCTAAAATGTCGGTAATAGAGTGACTCTTAGTACACCTCCAATCCTTAGTACACCCACTTAGTACACTTTCTTCCTGAAGCTAGAAAAGGTTTCATCTTTTGTTCTTTAGAAGAAAACCCAAGTAAATCTAGAGAAATCATCTACAATAATATACGCATAATGCTTTCTTTCTAAGCTAGCAATCTTTAATGGGCCGAAGAGATTCATGTGAAGTAGTCGGAGGGGTTTGGAAGGGGACACAATATTCTTATAAGTAAACAAACTCTTTGTTTGCTTTCCCATTTGACATGTGTTGCAAACTTTATTCTTTTCAAATGAGATTTTAGAAAGATCCCTAATTAGATTGTTTTTAGAAATATTAGCTAATGTATTCTTTCCTACATGCTCTAATTTTCTATGCCAAGTGCAATAATCAATAGAAAAATTTGTGACAAAACATTTTTCATCAAAATAAAAAATAAATATTCAAATCAATCTATAGTATAGACTTTCTCATCCAATGAATAGAATATTTCCATTTGAGCTATCCTCTATCATGTGAATTTTTTTATTCAAATATAACTTCATATCCTTTATCACATAATTGACTAATGCTCAATAAATTATACTTTAAACCATCAAATAAAAGCACATTTTAAATAATGGTGTTTGAGGCATTACATATATTGTTGATACCAAGAAATTTTTTCTTTTTGATAACCTCCAAATGTGATATTTCCTATCTTCTTAGTGATTGATGTAAACTTTGGGGATTCTTCCATCATATGCCTTGAACATCCACTATCAAGGTACAATTCATCTGTCATGGGAAAATCATCAACCTACTAGCAAAATTAGACACTTTTCTTAAGTAGCTAAATTTGTTTGGGTCCTTGATCATTAGTCTTAGTTCCTTTTGGAACCCATTTCATTTTAATAATAACTTTCTTACCATTGATCTTTAGAGGACATACAAATGATTAATGTTCTACTTTGTTACATGCATAACAAATGGATGGTCCAACAAAGAAATTCTTATAACACTTTTTCTTTTGAAATAGTTCATAACATAGACTGACTTTATCAAAAGTGACTCATTGTTGTCTTAATAGCATATTAAAGTTTTTGCTAATATTAGTAAACTTAAGAACTATGTTATGCAAATCAACATTCTTCTTTTTCAGCTCAACAATATCATTTTCAAAAGATGAAATAATATTAGCATGCTTTTTTTCTAATTCAATATTTTCTTTTTTCAATAATTTATAATTAGACTTAAGCAATTTAAATTGTTCATGTAATTCTTCAAAAGCATCTAATAATTGAATTTCATCATATTGTTAATCTAAATCAATAAATGAATCATGTAGCTCGATCTCCTTAGCCATGAAGCACATGTTAGCAACTTCTTCATCCTTGAATTATGTGCCTTCTTGACTATTATCTCAAGTTGCTTTCATAGTTTTCTTTTTGAATGTCTTTGATGCCTTCTTCGCTTGTGGGTAGTTGATTTGTAGCATCTCAACTTCCCACACTCAAAGCAAGCATCCTTCTTTTTCTTTATGAGGTCGATCCCCTTTTGTGGCCTTCTTTTCTTGCCACTCTTTTTATTGAACTTGCTAAACCTCCTTGTAATGAAGGCTATCTCCTCATCATCTTTTTCTTTATCTGATTCAACTTATTAACTTGATGAGGCTTTGAGAGTGATATCTTTCTTCTTGGAGACTACTTTCTCCTTTAGCTCTTCCTTTTCGTTCACTTTCATTGTGATTTCATGTGTCATTAAGGATCCGATAAACTCTTCCATCTTTAATACTTTAAGATCATGAGCTTCTTAAATTGCCGTCACTTTAGGTTGCCATGATATTGGTAGACACCTAAAAATTTTCCTCACCAACTCTTCATTCAGGTAAGTTCTATAAAGAGCTTTCAAACCATTAATAATGTTAGTAAAACGTGTAAAGATTTGGCCAACAATTTCATCCTTTTCCATAGAAAATAATTCATATAGATGTATAACTAAACTCAATTTCCTTTCTTTTACTTGATTAGTGCCTTTGTGTGCAACTTCAAGTAATCTCCATATTTCAAATGCATTGTAATGTCCTTGTACTTTATTAAATTCATCCTATTTAAAGCACAATATAGAGTGTTAATGGCAACTTAAGTACATTTACATCTCGCTTCATTCCAACCCACCAATACTAATGTTTTAAGTCATGATACATCTTAGTACTACTAGGATGTACAACAAATTTGGACTTATGGCTTTCACTTAGAATTGCCTGGCTCAAATCTGTATCACTAAATACTACAACGACTCCTGAAAAATAGAAAACCATCATAATTGATTTCTCAATCATCATACTATTTTCTAGCTTGATTCTTCTCAAACTTTTCTTTTAGTTCCTCGTCAAGCTTCTGCATATCTTTAACATATTGTAGAAGTGTAGGGATTTCTACCATATTACATACTTACACAATCTCACCATCAACTTAATCTTGATATTATAGCTCATAATCTCCAGTAGTCACACAACACTTTAAGTCTTCCAACACAAGACATACAAGAGAACCTTGAGGATGATGACTCAAGGAACCAACCACTACATTGGCTTTTCTAGGATGATATTCCCAATCAATATTGCTGGAGGTTCAAATCATGGTGAGGCAAAAAATACTTTAAACTTTAATGATTCCAAAACAGCTCAAACTTTGCACCATATAGGTTACTCCGTCAAATCTTTAGGGAAAAAATAATAGCGGCTAACTCTAAATCATGGGTAGGATGATTCTATCTATTCATCTTTAACCGTCGAGATGCATAGGCTATTACCTTGCCCTACTACATCAAAACACAACCCAAAGCAATTCTTAATGCATCTGTATACACTACCCACTGTAAACTCTCGTCAGGCCTTGCCAAAAATAGTGCAGTAGTCAATCTCCACTTAAGCTCCTGAAAAGCTCATTTATGATCCCAAATAATTTCACTTCTTTCCTAGTCAACTAAGTTAACGACATAGCAATAGAAGAAAAAATTTTCACAAATCGATGATAATATTCGGCCATACCCAAAAAACTACGCACCTCATGTTCTTGGGTAGCTTCCAATACAACACAACCTCAACTTTACCTAGATCCACCAATGTTCCATTTTGAGAAACTACTAGGCCCAAAACTTCACTACAGTCATCTAGAAACTACACTTCACGATGTGCACACAACTTATTCTCATGCAATGTCTACAGACAATCCTTAGATGCTTCATATGCTCATAGTGAGAGTTAGAATATATCAAGATGTCATCAATAAAAGAAAATGATGTGCCCCAGAACCGCCTCAATTTTATTTATTTTGGTTTAATTTAAGTACTTTAATTTGTATTTTAATTTGGGCATTGTGCGGTTGTTTTGGTTGTTTTTATTGTCGTTCGTGCTTTTTGGAGCGCTCGTTTTATTGTTTTTGTTTAATCCATTTTATGTATTTGTTTAGGGGCAAGTTAGTAATTTGCTAATTAGGCTTAACCTAATTAGCAAATTATTTAAGGGTCATTTGGAGTCTGTAATGGATAGTTGAATTGAATTACAGAATACAAACCGTTTGGTTTCTTCAGAGCGTTTGTCGCTGTTGGAGCTTGCTCCAGTGCACGAGCCTTCCCGGTGAGTAACATCCGGTGAGGAGGAGTGCGTTCAAATTGAAGCCACCATCTTGCAGTCTCTAGTGTCTTCTCTTAGACTTCTCTCTCCTCTCCTTCGTACCGTCGTTGGAGAATCTTCTGGTGAGGGAGAAGAGAAATTGCCGAATCTGAGTTGGAGTGCTGTCTTCTTGCAAGCAGCCGTAGAAGTCAGAGACACTGCCGTTGAGTGTTGTTCGGACCAACTTGTTACATTTCTACATCTTCATTTTATCCATTTCATCTTTCTCCATCGGGAGCAAACTACCAGCAAATTACAGAGGACTTTCACCTCCATCTTTGTCGCTCGTTCATCTTCCATCCATCTTGGTCTTACGTCCATTTTTCCTATCGTTTGTCAAACTCAAAGTTGCCCTCCCTCTCGAACCATCCATTTCCGCACTCTCCAGTCTACTTCACTTCTTCACTAGAATTCGTCTCCGCATCACAGAGACGGATTTCAACTTCAAGCTTTCCCTTCCGTCCAATTTCTTCCCTCTGAAAAATCGAATTTGTTTCTCACCAAAATTACGACTTTCGTCCTCAGACTAATCCGAAAGTCTTCTCCGTTGCTTTCTGAGTGCAAAGGCTAGCCTTGCACTGTTTTTTTTTTTGCTCATTTCTTCCTTCCGCCATCTCGCTGGTCTTGGCCTTCTCGGCCTTCGTCGGTGGCTTCCAAGTTTCCAACAAACATCCTTCATTGTTTTGCCAAGTCAGCCTCCACTACTCCACTCCTCCACCTAACTTCTGCCACTTGTCCTACCTTTTTGCCCATCTTCCCTGTTAATTAAATTTATCCAATTTCCCCTTTTACACGACTTTCAACCCATTTCCTTCCTGACCTCAACCTAGTCGAGGCAATCCTTCGCTTCCACCAGCGATCGCCCTCGTCTCCGAGCCCAGTGGCTTGCCGGCTGGATTAAGGGCATCCCGGGACACATCAGAAAACCCCCCATAAACTTGTTGAGATAGGGTCAGAAGACTCGAGTCATCAAATCCATAAATGCAGCTAGTGTGTTAGTCAATTGAAAAGGAAGCACCACAAACTCAGTGCCCATATCAAGTCTAAAAGGTCGCCTTAGGAATGTCTTCCTCACAAAATTTCAATTGGTTATAACCTAATCTCAAGTCAATATTAGAAAAGTACTTTGATTCCCCCAACTGATCAAATAGGTCATCCATTCGTGACTACGGATATTTTTTCTTCGCTATCTCCTGATTCAACTTCTAGTCATCAATACACAAACGAAGAGAACTATCCTACTTTGCAAATAATGAATAAATTCTATTTGAAACAAGTCAGTGAATCGAGCCTTTCACTCATTCAATTTAGTAGGAGCCATGCAACACAGAGCTATCAAAATTGGAGTTGTATTTGACACTAAATCAATCACAAACGTAATCTCATGGTCAAACGACAACCATGACAAATTCTCTGGAAAAATATTAGGAAAATCACAAACTATCAATAACTTCAAATCTTCTTTGACCATATCAAGGTCATTGATAGTAGCAAAGATACTTCCATAATGCTCTAATTTTCTCTAACCACCCTAACAAGCTTGTAAGATGGGGTGTATTGGAAACATGTGAGTATTACATTGATGCACCAAAACTCATCCATCTTCTAACGTAAGAGTTATATTCCTCCAATGATAGTCAATCTTAACCTTATAATGGATTAAGAAATCTAAACATAGAATCACATCATATTGATCCATCAACATCACTATCAGGTCAACTAATAACTCATGCTCACCAACTATAAGTGTAGTAGACAGAACAACAAGATGCATTTCATATCTCTTATTCATGGGGGTATTTCTTATCAGGGATTTTTTAACTTCTTTATTGTCACTATCATAAAATGGATAAGAATTGAGAAAACAAAAGAGTGTGTCACCTCAATATCGAACTACACATGAACAGTAGTATTAAAGAAAGAGATCGTACCATAGATGACACTCTAGCCAGACTGATCTCATACCTCAGATCTTACAATTGCATAAGTTTGACCAGTCATCTTCTATTTTCTCTTTCTACTACTACCACAACAACCCCTAGATGAGTTGAGAACCGATCTAACAATCTGACTAGTAGTTCTTGTAAGAGTGGGGCTAGATACAAAACTCTGATGGTACTCAGTAGGCCTCTAAAAATCAGTACCAATAGGTTGATACTGATGCTGATATGGCAGTCTATAACCAGCTGGCTGAGAATGAGTGAATGTCTGTGATCCATAATAGGTACGTTGATCTTGCCCAACAAAAACATCTACCACCTTCAAAACCAGGTCTGGAGTGAGCTGTCTAAGTAGGTACAAAATTGGCCTGGGTAGGTCTCTGATTCAATAGGTAGTGTCTCCTTAAATGTCAAGACTAACTATAAGTTTGACAAACATAAGGACTTGTACACCCACTAGCATAAAAGTGAACTACTAAATTATCCACTAGCTCCACTCTAAGTGTGTCCACCTTTGTTCTAACCTTTTTTCTGATCTTTTCTGGTCATCTTATGATGGAGAAAAAGGAATAAGCTTTAGAAGAGCCTCAGATCTATGTGGTTGACTAGAATCTAAGGAGGTGGTTGACCAAAAAAGTAACATGTTTAAATTGTGTTGCTTCTAGATGATTTGCGGTCGTCTGGGTGAACTATAGCTGGGCGACAGGTTGGCTTGGGGAAAACTTGCTAATTTTAAAATTTTTCTATTCCACCAAAGAACTCCTCCTTAATTAACCAAAAAGGGAATTCTCACAAACAAAAAATGAGAGTTTGATTACAATCTTCAATCACGTTCACCAATTGAAATTGACTAGAAGATTGCAAAAAGTGACAAGCTCAAGTTATTCTCATAACACTTGAACTCTAGGGTTTCAATCAAAAAGACTATCAATAATCCAAGAGAAAGAGAGAATAGCCACTGCTAAAAAGGGGTATTCATCAAAAACTAAATTTTCATTAAGTCTTGGTGGGGTATAAATAGCCCACTATGAAAGTAATTCTACTAGGAATAGGATTAACTTATAGTTATCACCAACCAATCCTTATCTACTTTATTCAAATTTTAAAATAACTTGAATTTAAACTACCTAGGAAAACTTTAAAATAACTTGAGTTAAACTACCTAGGAAACTTAAAATAAACTAACTAAAGACTTAATGTAACATCCCATTTCAGTTTATACATTTCCATATATCCATTTCACATTAGTATAAAATTTGATCATTTTAAAAACCATTTAAATACACTTAAAAGAAAACATCGGAGTAACTTTACGCTGAATAATGAAAACATTTAAACTATTTTCCAAAAACAACATAATTTAGAATATTTGAAAACCATAACATAAAGTTTTTCAGCAATTTAAACAACTTTTAATCTTTTGAGTCATAACCCCGAGGTCGATCTGCGAATTGTAACACAAGCTTGCATTGCATCACACTTCTTCCACGTTACATCACTTAGATCACAATCAATACATATATCATAGGAGGAATAATGAAACTACTGCCCAATAAGAAATATAAATGAAATGCAGATGCAATGCCTATGGCAACTCTATATGCATAAGTCTGATAGATCCGTAAGTTGGGTGAGAGCAACCTCTTCAGTTTCTGAACTCACCACTTGGATTAGTTTTTACGTGAGAGCAACCTCTTCAGTCTCTGAACTCACTTAAAACTGAACCAACTCACATTTACATTTATTTACATTTGGGTGAGAGCAACCTTTTCAATCTCCGAACTCACCCAAACTGGTTGTTTTCTACGTAAGAGCCAGCTATTCAGTCTCCGAACCCACTTAGTAACTCATTTATTATCTTCATTATTATTCCGTGCAATACATGATATGCAATCCTACTGACATGCCTATATGAATGTCATACAGCAGTTCATATATCGCAAACAATATTACAATGAAACAAACAATGAATAAGAATCATGCATCAACTATAATTTAACACTAAGCATGTTATCACTAATATGTTAACAAAGCAGGAAACTAACCATAACAATCAATGTAACATAAACAATGATGCAACCATGAATAAATTCTATAAGGACAACAATTATCAAAAAAATGGAAATCATCATATCATTCTCTAATTCTCATAGCTTCCATTAATAAGGTTATATTTATTAAACCTATTCTGTAAACTTAACAATAAAATTACAACACTTATTCTAATCCCCTGTATTCATCAACTAATGTTTATGGAAGATGGTTCCTATCAATATATTTTAACACTCTAAAATCTATCAAGAGCATACGAAAGATTTACCCACTAACTGAGAATACACCATCAGTATTATATTTCCTAAGGAAAATCATGCAAAACCCATTTCTTTGATTACTAGCATTAACAGGTTATATCATTTAACGTCCAGATTATTAACCAATAAAAACAAAAGGGAAATATACAATCGCCAATTCCATTCCTAAGTAATATATTCATCGGAGGCATATCTAGGCGGTTCTCCATGCGGGGAACAATATCAACTCAAGCAGAATAATAAATAATAGTTTATTAGCAGAGAAGAATAATCTATTTGATGTCCAGATTGATAACAAAGGAAACAACAAAAGAACCTATTAATAGAGACAAGAAAATCACAGAGAACTATCCAGAGAAATCATGTAGAGAATAACAGCTAAACATGCTGAATAACCTAAGTAGTAAACTATCACATAACAATATTTGCAAGGAATAATCAAACAAATCATACAGAAGCAGGAAATCTCTTAAGGGCTATCATAGATTCATTTCTTTGGGGTTGTACTGCTAGCAAATTATTTATCTGGGAAAACAATTATGGGTTCATGCTCAAAGAACATATTCATTCACAAGGAAACCTTTAATGAAGACACATAAACAATTACAGAGAGCACATCAAGAGTCACACAACAAACAAATCCTACACCCATGATGTAGATCCTTATAGAAAAATAACATGCATTACTCCTTACCTTACATTGCGATTTCCTTTCTTGAGCAGCAGCCCTCCACTCAGACGAAGCGTCCACACAGAAACATAGAACCTAAACTCACTAGAAGAACACAGAGAAAACAATGGAGAATAACCTTTTGATTTTCTACCCCAAACTGTAATACCCTGACTTTTTATATCAAAATTTAATAAGGATAATTGGAAAGTAATTTGAGGGTATTTGGATTAATAGGATAATTATCGGGGTATTACCAATGACGTATTCGTAAGATTTTAATTTAAAGGATTTATTAAGATTAAATGAAAATTACTATAATTAAAATAAATACTAATTTAATGAATTAAATTATAATGTTTGGGATTACTTATAATTGTTTTCAATTAAGGATTTATTGAATAAAAATAAAGAGAGAGATTTAAATTAAATATGAGATTGATGGGAGATTTATAGAATAAATTGGATTAATTGGAATTATAAATGTAAGGGGATTAAATAATTAAATCAATTGGATTAAAAATGATTGGGGGGGAGGGGGGTGTTGGATATGGAAGGCACGAACCGGTTCACACCAATTGATTCTGGCCTGGGAAAACAAAACAAAATGGGAGAGGGTAGGGGGAAGAGAAAATCGCGAAAGAAGAGAAGGAGACCAGAAGAGAGATAGAGGGCGAAGATGAGGGAGAAATTTGGAGAGCTCACGGTCGGATTCCTGGCAATGGCGAGGTGCGGTCCGATGTGGAGTGGGTGGTGTGCGCAACGTCTAGGAGAACGGATTGGCGACGGCAAAGGAGCATCGAACGGTGAGGAGGATAGACGTCATGTCCAGCGACGATTTGAGGCATGTCTGATCCAGTTTTCTTCTCCTTTGTGTTCTGATGGTCAGACGCGGGCAATGACGCATTGGCAGCGGGATGGCAGTGACTTTCAGCGTCAGGTTGGGTGCCTGGTTGGGTTGCGATCGGGTGCTCTGACTCGGGTGTGATCGCGTACGGTTTGACCTGGTTCGGGTTGAACTGTGGGTTCCAAATCACCCTCCACCCACTCTTTCCAACCTAGAATCGTACTCTACAGTGCAGTGTGGGGAACACTGTGTAAAGCTGGGCTATGGTTGGTCATTCGTGCTGGAGAATCTCACTCTCTGCCTTCTGGGAATTGGCAGAGAGTATCTCTTCTGGTATTGATATGTAGAGCAGAGACAGAGAGAAAAAGAGGGGAAGGCTGTTGTGTTAAAGAGAAGAGAGATGGAGGTAGAGAGGAGAAAGCTCTTTGAAGAGCTTGAGCCGAGAGCTGAAGGAGGTGCGTGGTAGGGAGAAATGCCCACTAGATGCAGAGTCGTGAGAAAAGGAAAGAAGAATGAGAGAGGAAGTCAAGGCAACAGGTGACTCGGGCCTTCTCGGTCCTTCAGGTAAGGAAGTTTCCACCTCAGTTTTATGGATTTTGGATACTTTAGTTAGTTGAGTTATTCAATTAAGGATTTCTAAATGGGTTTATTTGATCTGTCGTTGAAGTGTTGTCAATTAAATGCTCTGTTGCTTATGAATTTCTCGGTTGTCTCCGGTTGAAGGCAGTTTTGGTTACTAAGTAATATGTTCAACCTATTGTGTTGCTATGATGTGAAGTTTGACTCTTCGTTGGAGTGCTTCAAGTTATGTTCTGTAGTTTGATTAACTACCATTGTCTGGATAATGTCTCTATGTTGTTATGGGTCTGAGGCATGTTAAGTAGATATTCTGGATGGTCTATGTGGTTGTTGGTTTGAGGACTTGTGTTGCTCTCAGTTGTGTTGTGGGGCTATTGATGGGAGTTGTTTCCTATTCTATTATTTGGCTAAGTGGAAGGTAAATGGGGCTATGAAATTCTATTAAGCACATGAATAAGGAATAAAGAAATAGATATGGATGAGGTTGTTAAGTTGTAGATGCTGAAGCTCGTAAGCATTATGAAACCTTGTAAACACTAATGGAGAAATGGATACTAATGGTATATGTTATTAATTTGTGAAGGTAGTAAAAGGAGAAGAAGGATAGAGATTAAGTGCAATACACGATAAAGTTTTGAGATAAGTACTTGGGTGTGTCTTGGCCAGTGGTGGCCCTACCCACAAGTAGAGTGCGTAAGTTTTGGTGTTTAGTTTCTGCAATTTTCTTTGTTAAATGTTTTACTTTACTTGTTATCAAACTATTTTCCTTACTTCTCTTGCTGTGCAATGTTCTTACGTGAAAAAATGTGACTGCTAGAGGATGTTGCTGCTTAGATAGATAAGTTAAGCCTGAAAATATGAAAGAGTTGAGAGCTCAACGAGAATGACCCTATTCTTCATTGTCTACTGGTTGTCTATTTTACTTGCTGTGCAGTCACTGTTTTTACTTCCTTATGCATATAATGTACTTTTCTACCATTCGTTCGGTCGCTATTTGTGATGTAGGCGGATACCTTTGTGTAAGTAATGCAATAGTGAAAGCATATTTAACATGAATAATCAACTAGATCAACATGACGAAATAACTAGCATGTTAACTTAACTAAGTCTTAAGCATGTTTAATTATTAATCAATTAGAATCCCAATTGTAATTATCACTTGAGCATGTTAATTAACTAAACTAAATTTAATTAACTAGACTCAAGCATGTTAATTAACTTAGATAATAATGGTAGCTAACTTAATTATACTTTACGTGAGCATGTAATTGATTAGAATAATCTAAGCATGTTAATTGACTAAATTAAAACTAATTAACTAGACTTACGCATGATAAATTAACTAGACTTAAGCATGTTAATTATTACATAAACATGTCAAATAACTTAACTAGAATAACTAATTAGACTTAAGCATGTTACCTAACTTAAGCATGTTAATCAACTTAAGCATATTAATTATTACTTAAGCATGTTAATTAACTGTTAATCTTCATGTATGTTAGTTAACTATTAGAATTGTTTTATATTAACTCCTTCGTTGTTGGCTTCCAGCAATTGCTACAATTCTGTTAATTTCCTTTATTACAAACGCCTTACTTGATAGAGGTTTTATAGAGATCAATGTTGTGATGAATGCTTAATGGTTGAATGGAATGAATGCTTAGTGCGTAAATGATGATAGCTTCCTTACTAATGGTTTTGTTCTGTACTTTTGTTTTCTTAATTGTTGTAGTGGTAATTTCCTTATATGTTAGTGATAATACTACTATCCCACTACTGTTAATTTAGAACTCTCCATGCTAATTAGAATTCAACACATGTCAATACCCTACCCGAGCATGTTAACTTACTAGGACAACTAATAACAGTATATGTAATCTATCTTGAACATGTAAATTATCTAGTATAATTAACTAGAATAATAGTGGTAATTCTAATTGAGCATGTTAATTAATTTTGATATCTACCTTGAATAATAAATGTAGCTATTTCCTGAGCATGTAAATGAACTAGGATAACTAGCATATTAATTCATAGTATGATACGACTTCAGTTTCATTTATTGTTGTGTCCTATAAGTTCAAGCATGCTATAATTCATTGTATATTGTTCAGATATGTGTGCAATTTCTGTATCCCTTTCATGATTTGCTATTTAATTTCCCTAATGTTTGTTGTTTAATTCCCTTATGTGTTTCGTCGTTTTCAATTCAATATCATAATTGTTCTCCGACATGCGCTTTCAATTTTTGCTATTCAATTACTTTCTTTTATGTGCGCACTTCAATTATTGTTAATGTTACGTTATACTGCATCATGCATCATGTTATTTGAAAATATCATCATGCATCATGTTAATAGAAACCACTGGGGACTGCCACCAGGTGGTACTCACACATGCATTATGTGAGGAAAAATGTTAAAGAAGAAAAAGAGAAAAAGAAAAAGGGAGCTGGGGGCGGATGGGTAGTTCGAATCTAGCCTGGCAGCTAGGCCAAGCCCCTACCTTATCGGGAAAGGGACTATTTTGCACACAGGAGGTTAGAAGCCAATCAAACTATACCATTCCATACGGGTCCTCCAATCTCCAACTCGATGTACGAGAAAACTAATGAAAAAACCAACGATGTAATTAAAAAATTGGTTTAGGTGGCCCCCATTCCAAAAGGGACTAAAGAGAGGCATATCATGTTGCATTAAACCATTTTTTTTACTAAGCCTTTGGACTTACAGTTTACTTGTGGTATAGGCATAGGTACTTATACAAGGAGACAACCAATAGATCAAAAGCAGGGACGAAGGATTTGCACACGCGAGACTCGTGGCTGGCCAGGCTGAAGAGAGTAAAAGAGAGAATGGTTGTAATGAAGTTGTATTTCATTGTTCGGTTTTCATTTCTTGTACGATTTACACTTCCACTATGTTTTAACGAAAAATGTTTTAACGGTCCGATTTTGCACTCTGATATTATATTAAAAAGATTTTAATTTAAGGTTTTAGTTGTTTGATGAAAGTTTTAAATTTTAGCAACTTTTAAAAGGATTATGAAAAACTGGATCATTACACAAACCCCCTAAATACACTCTATAACACTTAGAAGGTGACGAGGAGTCATTACTAGATGAATTCTAGCGACCCTTTGCACTATCAAACATCGGTTACATATTTCCAAATCGATGTTCTATGCATCGAATGATTGGTTCAGCATCCATGATCAACCGCCAGCTTCCAGCAATCAGCCATGCATTCAGCTACCAATTTGCTGGTCGATCAACGTCAACCGCGGCACCCGACAGCCATTTTATCCATAATTTATTCTGTTGAAATTATATTAATTTTATTTTCCTAATAACAATTAACTTTATCCCTATAAGTCCAATATACTTCAAGGTATCTAAGACTTTATCATTCATAATAATAACACTAACAATAAAGTGTGACAGTTTCATAATGACCAAAATATTACTTTTCACTTAATCTAAGATTTACACATAGCTGAATACCATGGGTATTACACTTAAATTTGAATGAAATCTATATTTGGCATTTTTGTGCCAAATTCGTGACAACCTTCTCATTGGTGGATTGTTCTTCATTTTGCCATGTAAGCAAATGTTTTGGCATCTGTTGATCCACATCACTTGGTGTGTTCTCTAACTCTTTTTATAGCTTGGAATATGAAAAATAACATGCCATATAATAAGTTAAAAGTTTCTTAGATTGAGCTCTAGTGAGGACTCTTTGTGGCACATCATCCCCTCCCAGTGAGAAAGGATTTGTCCTCAAATCTTTTATGTTGACTTTGCCTTTGGCCTCTTCACTTCCACGATAAGGGAATAGATCTTTTACATTGAATGAATTAGAAATTCCATATTCCTTTGTTAAGACGAGCTTGTATGCATTGTCATTGATTTTTGATAAAATTTTGTATGGTCCTTTGGCTTTAGCATCGAGTTTGGATTTCCTTTATTTAGGGAATCTTTCCTTTCTAAGTGTAACCATACTAAGTCTCATTCTTTGAATATCATTGGTTTCCTCCCCTTGTTGGCTTGTTTGGCATACATTTCATTCTTTTTCTCTATAACCTTTTCCACCTTCTTATGCATTGCTTTAACTTGATCGGCTTTATTTTGTCATTCCTTGTTGATCAATCCATTATTTGGCAAGGCAATAAGATCCATTGGAGTGAGGGGATTAAACTCATAGACCTCCTCAAAAGGAGTTTGTGCGTAGTACTATGAACACTTTGATTATAAGCAAATTCCACACAGGGGAGTTGTAAGACCCAATCGGTTAATCTCTTACTTACAATGGTCCTTAATAAAGCTCCCATAGTTCGATTGACAACCTCAGTTTGTCCATCCGTTTGAGGATGAAAATAAGTGCTAAACATAAGTTTAGTTCTCAATCTTCTCCATAAAGTATTCAAAAAAAACTTAAAAATTTTGCATCTCTATCCAACTCAATTGATTGAGGAATTCCATGTATCCTTACTACTTCCTTGAAAAATACCTCGGCAATTTGGTATGCATAATCAACTTTGGTACATGGAATGAAATGTGACATCTATGAAAATCTATCCACCACAACCAAAATAGAATCCTTTTTTCTTGCCGTGAGTGGTAATCCCAAGACAAAGTCCATACTTAATTCAACCCAAGCATGATTCGGAATTGGTAATGGCATATATAGACCGTAGGGTTGCAGACGACTTTTAGCCTTTTTTGCATATAATACATCTTTCTAATACTTTGTGCACATTCTTTATCATGTGAGGCCTGAAAAATAATTCCTTTAAAACTTTGTAAGATTTATTTTCTCCATAGTGGTAAGTGAGACCTCCTCCACAAGCCTCTCTTACAAGATATTCTTTCAGACTACATTGAGGTATACATAATTTTCCTTCTTTGAAAAAATATCCATCGATTTTGTGATGCCCTCCCTCGAACTTTAGATCACACTTTTGATACAAAGAGCTAAAATCTTTGTCTTTCTCATAAATTTGCTTTATCCAATTGAATCAAAAAATTCAAGCTTTTAATTCAGAAAGAAGAGAATACATTCAGGACAATGCATCGGCCACGATATTTGAATCTGCCTTCTTGTATTTGATCATATAAGGGTATCACTCAAGAAATTCCACCCATTTGGCTTGTCTTTTGTTAAGCTTGTTTTGACCCTTGATATGCTTAAGAGACTGATGGTTCGTTTGAATAATAAATTCCCAAGGGAGTAAGTAATGTTGCCAAACTTCCAAAGCTCTTATAAGTGCAAGGACCTCCTTATCATAAGTTGAATATTTCAAAGTAGCCCCTTTATTTTTTTACTAAAATAAGCAATTGGTTTGCCTTCTTGCATGAAAATAGCTCCAATTCCCAATCCGGAAGCTTCACGCTCAATTGCAAAAGTCTTGCTAAAATCGAGCAAAGCTAGAATAGGTGCATTGTATAACTTTTCTTTACTAGTGTCAAAACCTTCTTGGCATGCATTGGTCCAATTGAAGTCTTGACCTTTCTTAGTGCAATCGGTAATTGTAAACATAATAGTACTGAAATTTTTTATAAACCTTCGATAGAATGATGCTAGCCCATGAAAAGTCCTTATTTCGGAAAAGTTTCTTGGAATCAGCTACTCCTTTATTGTTTGGACTTTTGTTTCATCTACTTCGATGCCTTGGTTTGTTAATAGAAAACCCAAAAAATATACTTTCTCTTACATAAAAGAACACTTCTTTAGATTGCCATAAAGTTTTGCTTCTCGTACCTTCTCAAATAATTGTTGAAGATGATTCAAGTGAGCTTGCAAGTCAATGCTATATTCTAATATGTCCTCAAAATAGACCACAACAAAGTTGCCCAAGAAATCCTTCAAGACATGGTGCATAAGTCTCATGAAAGTGCTTGGAGCATTAGATAATACGAATGACATGACCATCCACTCATAATGTAACGACCCTGATTTTTCTTACTTTGAAAATGCATTAAATTTGAAACTTTTATCAAACAACTGAATCCTTATTAAAACCCTCAATTAAAATCAAAGTTTTTTTCCTTAAAAAAATGATTGCTAAAACATCGTACTTAAAACTTGTTATGAGAATCGTTATAAGTCGTGGAAAACTATATTTACAAAATCTTTTCTCAAAACATAGCAGAAGCATAAATCATTCATCATTTTCTCGTGCGTGTACCTACACCATTAGCAAACTGTGAACCCGAGGCCCATTAAGAAATGAGATATGCATAATGATGTATGCCTCTAGCTCATTAGGTCAGAATGGGTCCACCCCATACCGTTCTTTTCTTTACGTTTCATTCTTTCATTCTTTCATTCTTTACTTGTACGTCGAGTGGGAAATTGGAGGAACCTGTGTTGGAGGGAATAGTCTTGGTCGGCTTCTAACCACCTAGGATAGCTATTCCCAGACCCGACAAGGGAGGGGCTTAATCTAGACTAGCTAATTAGATTCAAACTACTCGTCTTTCCCCCAACTCCCCATTTCCTTTCCTTTCCTTTCATTCATTTCCTTTATCCATTTTTCTCAAATAATGCATATAAGTACCACCCCAGAGATGGTACTTCCTACTTGTTTCTATTATCATGATCCATGTCAATGAGAAACATTATCGTGATGCATGTCAATGAGAAACAGTAACCACAACAATATGAAAGCATGAAATATGAAGCAGTAATCACAACAATATAAAAGTATGAGATTTGGAAAGTCTACTAACATACTATATAAGCATGCTCGGTAATTTAAAGGAAGTAATAACAACATAGACATGTTTTGCAATCTAAAGAAAACATTAATGATAGAGGCATGCTTGGTAGTTTAAAGAAGCCGATAACAATGTAGACATGTTAGGCAATTTAAAGGGAATAATAACAGTATAGACATGCTTGGCAATTTAAAGGAAACAATAACAATATGCTAACGTCCTAAACATGCTTAGAGATTAATAACGTGCGAACAAGATAGGCATAATATGGTAGCATAATATGGTAGAGTACAACCCCACAATCAACATCACAATTCCACTTTATAACTGTAGGCAGAAATCATTTAACCTCAACCAATAACAGAGCAATCCATAACCTTACGTCCAATTAATAATCTACTAAAAGGGCTCAAAACAAGGAAACAGAATCTATTCCTCATCCTACATCTTTTCTTTAACATAAATCTTCACATACAATCTATAAAACTAGGAAGCACTATCGGGTGCATGAATCACAACCACACAGAAGCCAATATGAGCAACAACAAATCCCAACATCCATTTAATTCTTTATCTCCTACATTTATCTAACAAGAAATCCATAAAACTCCAAAGTAAAAGTGAAGGACTTCACTTGCCAGAGACAGTCGATTTGCAGTAACTTGACCATGAGCTGCAACTCCCATGCACTTCATTTCCTCCCTCTTCCCTCGGCTTAACACTCCTTGGAAGCACCACTCAAGTCCTAACTTTATCCTCAGATTTGCAGCACCTCAAAGGGGAATACTCTCTACACAATTTGATGGTAGAGAGTATAAGCTCTCCACCACTCTTCCATCTCACAGAAGCTCGTAGTTCACAGCCTCTAGAGAGCATTTCTCCTCTCAACCTAGCTCACCTGAGAGTTTTCTCCTCTGCCAGCCTCCTCCCCTTTGTATTTCAATCCATTCCAGAGGTGCTCCATATCCTGCCTTTGCCACCCATGCCATGCCCTGTCTTCACCTCAACCATGCCTTCCACGAGGGGCTGTCTCCCACGTTCTCCTTCATCACACGTTAACAACCGAGTGAAGGCCAGCTGGAAGAAACGTGGAGAATTCTTCCCAGCCAAACACGTCACACACAGACCGGTTCACGTTGTTGAACAAACCGGTTTGTTTATAGACAGTCAACGTGGTCTGTCAACGCAAATCCCAGCAGCCCCAGTCCTTTATCGCCTTGGCCCTTCCTCTGCCAATCCAATGCCTAAATGCCCAAATGATAGAATGCCAAGGAGAAGAACGGAAAGCCACTAACTTACCTCAACCCGATGCCAGAACCACAGCCGGCAGCAGTTCTGATTTCAACCCACGGAGTTCATTCCTCGCACCCAAGCGCCTGAGCTCAAGTTTCGCAACCCACAACTTGCATGCCCACTGGAACAAACCCGAGCTCACCGCCATCGTTCGCACCTCACGTCGTTCTCCTCTTCGTCGTTCATTTCCCTGATCTTTTTCTTCTTCTCTCTCTCTGTTCTGGTCTCTCTCTCGCACATCCTCCAGCCAAACTGTAGAGCAGGAATCGGTTCAGCACTCCACTCTAAATTTCTATTATTTCTAATCCCTCATTTAATCTTCACATAATATTCACTCAATCCCCAATTACTTACTCTCTAAATTTCTAATTCTAATTAATCTTGCATTTTTTTTTATTTACCTAAAAATTGAGTACCCATTATTTTCGGACCGAGCCGAAAAGTCACCAAAATTGGACAGATTCAAATCATCCATGACCACACTCGTCCGTATGTCGTCCGCAACTCGTCTAAAAAGTCAAAGAACATGAACAGATTCAATTCCTCCTCGTCCATACTCAACCGCATCCGACCGCATTCGTCCGAAAACACACATTGTAGACAAGGTGAGATTTTGGACGCAAAACGTCGACCCCGCCTCCTCCCAAAACGCGACGGACGATCTGAAATACATTTCGGCTGCAAAACCAAATTCGCGCATCCACCGCTAGTCAACCGAATGTGTAAGATACACAATCCAAGATAATTTTCCATTTTTAATTTAATAACCCAATAAAATATTCATTCCAAATTAATCATATTTATCATTCAATAAATTCTCATAAATTATAATCCAACAAATACATTCTTGGTAATACCCCGATAATATCCAAAATCCAAACACTCCCAATTACTTTCCAAATTAAATTCCCAAATGAAAAGTCAGGTTATTACATTCCTCCCTCCTTATATAAATTTCATTCTCAAAATTTGCTTAGCAAATTACTTCTTTCACTTAGCAACCCAAAATGGTCGTTAATTGTCTTATCTCAGAAGTATCCAAACATCTTCTTACCTCCTGCACATCCCCAATCTTCCAATGGATTTCATTACCTCAGCATCAGCTACATTCCCTGACTTAACAAAATGCTACACTACACATCCAATTCATAATTTAGTTTCTCTTGCTCTTCTAAGATCATTCGAACCTTGTCGCGAGCAAGCCACTACATCATTCTTGTTTTCTTTGCAAATGCACGGTGTGGTTGAACCTTCTCTTCAAGCATCCTACTTAATGACATAGCCTTCTTGTTGTACTTGTACTTCATTTCGTCCAATTTTCATTAGCTACATGAATTTATTTGAAAGCTTCTCTTCAACAGTATTTCTACTTCCAGTTTCTTCCTAGATAATGATAGTTGTTTGTTTCTAAGTCGCTACTCTACTCCATAGTTGAGTTGGACACGTTCACACTCCCGTCAATATTCTAGTCATTTTGCCTCTTAGATCCTCATTCATTCTTGTTTCCTTTTTTGTATTTGTACCTGTTTTCATTTCTGTTTCTATTTTTGTTTTCATATCCGTATCTGTATCCGTTGTTGTCTCCATATCCATTTTTGTGTTTGTTTCTGTGTCTGTATCTGTATCTGTTTCCGTATCCTTATCTGTTCCTGTATCTGTATCTGTATCCATATCCGTATCCGTTTCTATTTCAGTTTCTATTTTCGTATCTATTCCTGTTTCCATGTCTATACTCGTATATGTATCCGTATCCATTTCCATTTCAGTTTCCATTTCTGTATCTGTTCCTGTATCTGTGTCTGTTTCCATTTCTATTTTCGTATCTGTATCTGTGTCCATATCCATTTCCAAAAATTCATTTCCGTTTCCTTTTCTGTTTCAATATCCATGTCTGTATCTGTATCCGTCTCCATTTCCATAGTTGTATCCATATCTGTATCCTTCTCCATTTCTGTTTTTGTTCAAGTTTCCTTTTCTGTATCCATCTTCGTATCCGTTTCCATTTTCATTTCTATATCCGTGTTCGTATCTATATACGTATCTATATCTGTGTCCATATCTGTATACGTATCTGTATTTGTGTTCGTCTCTATTTCTGTTTCCGTTTTGATTTCTGTATCCATCTTCGTTTCCATTTTTGTATCTGTATCCGTATCCGTATCAGTTTTTGTTCCCGTTTCTATTTTTGTATCCGTATCTACTTCATCTCATACGTGTGGCTGAAAACTTACGACAGAATCACTCCATTTCGAACTTCGGTCCTTTACTTTTCCAATGTCAAGAGCTTTTGATACCATTTCAAAGTAAGCCACATCTTGAGTTCTCGACACCATTACTCATTCAAGAATTTCTGTCCTAAGTCCTTGCACAAGTGGTGCACTCCATGCTTATTATTGTTCACTCAATGCGAAGTGAACCGCGATAATGCCTCAAACTTGTGCTCATACCCTAAACCCGACACTTCCTACCGTAGCTGAGTATATTCCACTGATTTCCTCGTACTCCTTGTGTGATTGAAATATTGTCATAGAAAATCTCTTGAATTTTGTCCAAGTTATTACCGCCACAACCTTGGCTATCCCAATAGGATCCCACCAAGATTTTATGTCCTTAACCGGTATAGACATGGCACATGCTACCCTTCTCTGCTTCTCTTATACTAACACCTCTTTTCTTAACATGTACAATCATGTCCTCCACTGTTCTGACTTATTCCACAGCACCGTCTGGATCCACATTAAAATATGTATGTAGTTTCTCTTTTTATTATTATTTTTTCCTCTATCTCTTATCTTTTACATTTTTGTTATTATCTTTCTTTTATTCCTTCGTTCTTATAAACCTCTCCAAGTTTCGAGACTACCGTCCCAATTGTTAAGACTATCATCCTTCTAATTGGGCATAGTCCTTAGTCCTTAATATTCTTCCTCCTCATAACAATTCTATCCTCTATCTAGTCCTTTGCAATCTAGGCAACCCCACTTAATTGTTTACTTAGTTTGGTTTATACTAGGATTGCTTTTTCCTATCGCCTTTCCATTTTCTAAAAATTTGGGCAGAGTCTCCCCTATTTTTACACTCCCCCCAAGCTATATTTCATACATCCTGCATAAAATACTAAGTAGTTCTAGTATTCTCTATCCTCTATTACATACATCAATATACTATAACATAAAATCATCTCTTTATCTATAAACAGTGCATCATTTATGACTCGTTCTCTAACCATGATATCCTTTCAGTTACAATTAAAATGCTTAAACTAAGAAAACACTTCAAACAATTCTATTAACTTACTTACAGTTGATGGAGTATTTCCACGTCGAAGCTTGTGATGGTAGGCAGTTTACATAACCATTTTTAAAACACACTCGCTTTGATACCAACTATAACGACCCAAATTTTTCTTACTTTGAAAATGCATTAAATTTAAAACTTTTATAAAACAATTGAATCTCTATTAAAACACTTCAATTGAAATCAAATTTCTTTTCTTAAAAACTCGATCGCTAAAACATCGTACTTAAAACTCGTTATGAAAATCGTTATAAGCCGTGGAAAACTATAGTTATAAAATCTTTTCTCAAAACATAGTGGAAGCATAAATCGTTCATCATTTTCTCGTGTACCTACATCATTAGCAAACTGTGAGCCCGAGGCCCAATAAGAAATGAGATGTGCAGTATGATGTATGCCTCTCACTCATTAGGTCGAAATGGGTCCACCCCAAACCGTTCTTTTCTTTACGTTTCATTCTTTCATTCTTTCATTCTTTACTCATACGTCGAGCAGGAGATTGGAGGAATCTGTGTTGGAGGTAATAGTCTTGGTTGGCTTCTAAACACCTAGAGTAGTTAGTCTCAAACCCGACAAGGGAGGGGCTTAGTCTAGACTACCTGATTAGATTTGAACTACTCGTCCATCCCCCAACTCCCAATTTCCTTTCCTTTCCTTTCATTCATTTCCTTTATCCATTTTTCTCAAATAATGCATATAAGTACCACCCCAGAGATGGCACTTCCTACTTGTTTCTATTATCATGATCCATGTCAATGAGAAACATTATCGTGATGCATGTCAATGAGAAACAGTAACCACAACAATATGAAAGCATGAAATATGAAGTAGTAATCACAACAATATAAAAGTATAAGATATGGAAAGTCTACTAACATACTATATAGGCTTGCTCGGAAATTTAAAGGAAGCAATAACAACATAAACATGCTTTGCAATCTAAAGAAAATAATAATGATATAGGCATGCTTGGTAGTTTAAAGAAGCAAATAACACAATTCCAGCAAAAAAATCACGGTGGAAGCCATTCTGGTTGACCATATGAGGGCTGATTGACCTCCCAGAAATTAGTCGACCAAAAAATTGAACAAATTGTCCCAAATCTTGTCACCAATCAACCGCCTCACAAATGGTTGACCACCCCAGTGCTAGTCGACTAGATTTTTTATTTTGGTCGACCAAAAATTGGGCAGATTCCCCTGAAATTGCCTTGGTCGATCAAAATACTGTTCTTGATCGATCACATTGTGCAGAAACACATGTATTTGAGTCGTTTACAAGTCGATTCACTTCCTAGACCATATATAGGACCCTTCCACGTCCTTGAGATTTATGGGTAAGAATTCTTACATTTGACTTGTTTGTAGGCTCCAATGACTTGACGAATAGGAGATGCTTCCCGAGGAGACTATTGCTCCAACCATAAAAAAAAGAATGCCAAAAAGGTAGGGATTTTATACCTTCATCTTTGCATCTGCATATCATGATTATACAAAATGATATTTTGTGGATTACCACCCATGCAAAACCAAAGGGAACTGTTCAACAGCACGTCAGATTTTATAATACGTATGTACGAGAGTTTTACACATTTACTTTCGTGCATGATGTTTTCATGGCATGTCGTGGTATTTGATTTAGGGGTGATGAACCCTCTTGATACTTTGGACAGTCTCGATACCAAACTATCACGAGGCTATCCCTAGTACATCTCCTGCAGCATGGAGATGTTCGTTTACACGCTGTGTGAAAAGATGTGAATAGGGTGGTGATGCCGCATCTCTTTGGTTTTAACTCCCAAAACCTGATCAGGGTGTTCTTTATTACAAGTTTTTTGACGTTGAGTTTAGCTCGTCGCCAAACTCAGGTGATTATACGAGTTGTGTTGGCACTGGGCCTAGCTCATCGACAAACCTAGGGTGACGAGCTGGATCTACCAACCGCCGTTGTTTTCTTTCGGACTCATGAGGTGTTGCCCAAAATGGTGGCCATCTTTCTGTGTGTTTGATCGGAGGAGTCCTTAAGTGACCTTCCATTTTCACTGGTGATGATTTTTAGTGTAAAATCGACAAGA
Source organism: Begonia loranthoides (assembly GCA_022433065.1). NCBI lineage: Eukaryota > Viridiplantae > Streptophyta > Magnoliopsida > Cucurbitales > Begoniaceae > Begonia > Begonia loranthoides. Next base: position 42,883,328 of record CM039468.1, on the reverse strand, counting down.
GTATTTTGATTATAGTTGTCTAGGTATACGGCCATGATTTCTTCGATATCTCATTGGTGCCCTTCGAGGCCGGTTTTTCCTTAAATGATGAAAATGATTTTTGAAATGATTTGACAAACATGAATAAACCCCTAACTCATGGATTTTGATAAAAAGAGATAAAACAAGTTTTACACGTGCATTGCGGTTAGTATAAGTTTCCTAGTGAGTTAGTCACTCACCCCAATGACTCGTCCCATCTAGGTAGAGAAAGGAGCACCTAGGCTCATGGTGTTTGAGCTTTGGGCCATTGCGGGATTGTTCTCTCTTTCTTTCTGTTTATTTATATTTTCCTCTGGTAAGGACTGTTGGCTTCTGTAATTTTACTTTGGTTATGCTTCAGGTTGTATGGACATGGATGCACAGTGTAGTTTGAATTTGATTTACATTTTTGTACTATTCACTCTTGCGATCACTATGTGGACTATAGCCCATCTCAAGTGGGCTATGGTTCGAAATTTTATACAACTCTTCCAAAAATCTCAACTAACCTTAGGTTGCACGATCGAATCCTCCCTAAGGACTGGGTCATTTGACCCAGTGTTTCTGTCAGGCCCACCTCCGGGTCATGACAGTCTTGTCCAATCCAATCATAGGCATTAAAATATCTACTATATATATATACACACATATACATTCTAGTCATCTTCTTTTGACTAATATGTTCTTTGTCAAATATTTACCCTAATTACTCAACACTTATCAAATAGTATTAAAATATTATAAAAAAAATCAATTTTCCATACATGAAGCTCAACTGTAAAGCTAAAAAAAATAATCTGAAGTCTCCTATGCTTTCTAAACTTACAACTCTATCAATTGTTACTAATCAGCTTTATATGATATGTCAATTCCACAATTTGGCATGATATCCTAGAAATTGAGAACTCTTAAACCAAATTAGTATACTCACTAATCATAGTATATCAACATCTCACTCTACAAAACAAACTTTGTTTCCAACTCTATCTAACTCATACCTTCAACCAATCAATCTCTTCTTAAAAACTTTCCTTCTTTTTCTCAAAAGAAATTTAGTTAAGCTAATCTTGTGCTCTACCAACACACCAATAGCTTTTAAATTGTTTACCATCTCTTTCTAAGTGGTTTCGAAACAAGGTTTGATCAGGGAAACCTCTAGTGTAGTCATCCTTCCACTTGAATGATTCTAGTCCCCATTCTAAATATTCCGAACCCCCTATGCAAAACATTACACTACGCCAAGTGGACAAAACAAGATCTATTGAGGAACCTCTACCAACAATTTTTGAACCAAGTAATCATGTACAATTTTTCAATGAATCAAAGTCTATGAACGGAAGATCCTAATTCAGACTAACAAATTCCAAATACGAAATTGAAAGTTTTGGATTTTAGAAAGAAAATGAGACTTTGGACTGTATCTTAAGATGGATTTCTTACGTTCGAATTACATAGGCTAACACACATGGACCCAAAAGAGTTCACAGACTCATATTTCCAAGAAAGATTTCTTCTAACGATTTACGAAGTATACTCCCTATTTCTTCTAATTGAATTTTTGACAACACTAAACTACACGCGTACGTATAGAAAAATATCATCATCCTCCAGCGGACAACTTCAAGATGCCTTCTTAATAGCACTTTAACTCAAATTGGCCTTGGCACTATGTCGATAGGCACAATAATTTCATTTGTATATCACCATAATATTTATCATATTGATGTCATTTTTCAAAATGGCAACTTGGCTTTGATAACAAAATTTCTATCATGCTCCAAAAGAGACCCGAGATGAAACAGAGAATGAGTCAGGTTAAAAAATGAACCAATTCGCCCGACCCTTTAAACTTAATTATTTAATAAGCAACGAAAGACTTTAAAGAGAATAAAATTTTCTATGGCCAAAACTTGGGTTAAAACTAACAATCCATTAATGACATCAGAGACATTGTAGTAGTATAAGTCCATAATAAAAAAACTATGTCAAAATGAAAGTGAATTACAAGTAATACTAAGATAACATTGAACATCTAACCTCACAAACAACCTCAGAAAATTATAAAAAAGAATAGAGAAAAAAACACGTTGAGCTCACTCCTACGTCGACAATTGGGAGTTTCCAATTAAAACTTGAAAGGGGTGAGTCATTTTGTGTTGCCCCACGTCAAACACTCTTTCTTAACTTAACTTTTTCCTTTTTAATTATTGTGTAAAAATTTTCTTATTATTTTTTATTTATTTATTTAAACGAGTGAGGGTTAAATCATAGTAAAATGGAAACATGAGATGCGTTAAGTAAAATCAGAATTAAAAGCGGAAATATAACTAACTTCAAAATATGGTTTGAGAGTTAAAGTAAGAGTTGATAGTTTAACAAAACAGTGTCCTTATTCAAACCATTTCAAAATAGTGATTTCTTTCTCTCTCCTTGAGAGCCATAATCCTACTTAGGTCGCGATTCCTCCGAATAACCTATAGGCTCAACAGGAAATGCATCCTTGTCTACTCCTAGGATCATTACATCTTGACAATCTCCTACACCACAAGTAAAACAGTGAGCCTAAAGGCCCAGTAAGGAGTGGCATATGCAGTATGAAGTATACCTCTCTTTTATTCTTTTTAGAATGGGTACCACCCCAAACCAATCATATCTTTACGTTTTATTCTTTATTTCTTTCATTCATAACTCGTACGTCGAGCAGGAGATTGGAGGAACCTGTGTTGGAGGTATAGTCTTGGTCGGCTTCTAACCATCTAGAGTAGCTAGTCCTGTTCCCGACAAGGGAGGGGCTTTGTCTAGACTACCTGATTAGATCCGAACTACCCGTCCGTCCCCCAACTCCTCATTTTCCTTTCCTTTCATTCACTTCATATCTTTGTTTTCATCACGTAATGCTTATGAGTACCACCCCAGAGGTGGCACTTCCTACTTATTTCTATTACCATGATGCATGTTGATACAATATAAAAACAACGATTATCAAACAGCAAAGAATAGTGAATAAGAGAATAAATAGTGCAATGAATTAAAATAGGGAATAACACAACAGTAAAGAAAACAGCAATTGGGCATGCTATTAAACTGAGATTAAACATTAAATTGCAGCGAACTAATCAAACGAACTAGGCATGCTTGAGAACAGTACGATGGCATTAAATAGACATGGATATAACAAGTAAATGGAAACATGCTTAGTAAATTGCTAAGAGCTAATGACATGAATCGATTATCAACAAGTGGGCTAAAGTCAGTGTACATCCGAAAGTAAAGCATGGTTCAATGGTATTAATTTCAGCTAAAGTTAACAACTTAGTTTAGGATTACAGGAAATTAAGCAATTAATATTAGGGGTTGATTATGCATAGTCATGTTAGAGGAAAATAACAACTCTTAACTAGCACATGGTTAATAACAATATCAATCGGGCCTATCATATTAACAAGCAAGGTAATATACAACACATCCAACCAAAACAGGATTACTATCCATGAAGAAATTAACAGCTTATTCATACGTAACATGTCATCACTTAATCTTCAAATCATCAGTTCAGTTCATCAATTCATCAGTTCTTATCATAGAGCTAAATATCATAAACTATAATCTTAGCAATAGCATTATCCATTCCTCTATCAGACAAAGCATTGAATTGCAGTAAAGGAAAATATGAAACATAAAATAGAGAAATAAACAGACACTACTTGTGGGTAGGGCATCCACTGGCCAAGACTTTACCCAATCCTTACCTCGTTTGCTAATTGTTGAAGAAATCCTACACGGACAGCAAAGGTAGCAGCGAGCCTAGCTAAATCCTGCACTCCAGTTCGAACTTCACACTCACACTCATGTATAACCTCACAAATTTAACACTCCTCACAACTCAGAACTCACAACACTCGAACAAAATCTCCAAGGGATTCCTCTCTCTCACAAGGAAGCTGGAATTATAGGGAACAGCAGGGAGATCAATTAAAAAATAGAGTCCTTACCTAGAAGAGATGGGTGCTCACCTAATGGGATGGAAGGCGTTACTTTGACGTGGAGGGAGAGGCATCCAGGCATGGGGAGTTTTCTCCCATGTCAACTAAGTGGGTTTTAATGCACTAAACGACAAATGATCTATTATTTAAAATCTATTTCTTCGCAGAACTGGACTTTTAGGACAAGGGCAAGCGTCCTGGCCTCGTCCTCGTTCGTCCAAATTCCCAATTTTTCTTGTCAGAGTTGCGTTTTCAGAGAAAGAAAGATGTCCTCACCTTCGTCTGCGTGCTTCCAAAACTATCCAAAAATTGGACAAATCCGATTTCTCTGTGTTCGCTATCGTCCGCCCTCGTCTGGGTTTGTCTGAAAACTCACGTTTACAGGCAACGGACGAATTTAGATGTGGAGTCTCGTCCTACATCATCCCAAAATAATGGGGATGACGTGAAATGTGTTTTCAGATGCGACCTTCCGTCCTTGTGTCGTCTGAAATCTCTAGTTACACATTTTTCATCAAATTTTCATACTTCAATTATTCCACAATATCTACCCCATATTTTCATGGCATAAATTAACACGTACCATCATGCAATGTAATATATTAATTATTCTAAAAATTAATTACATCGCATATACGAAGAAAATAATATCAAGGTATTACATTCTATCCCCCTTACAAAAATTTGTCCCCAAAAATTTACCTAACTAAATAGCTCTTGACACTTAGCCCTCATGTTATTTTCCTTCTCCCAAGTGGCCTCTTCGCTTGTATGATTCTGCCATAAAACTTTGACTACCAGAATTCACTTGCGTTGAAGTTCCTTTACTTTGGAGTCTAGGATTTGAATAGGTCTTTCTCTATAGCTCAAGTTAGCTTGAACTTCGATGTCCTCGGGAGGGTTCAATAAGGTCGCATTTCCCAGACACTTCTTGGGCATCGATATGTGAAATACGTTGTGCACTCCCGCCATATAGTCTGGTAACTGTAAATGGTAGACAATAGATCCAATCCTCTTTGGGATCACAAAGGGGCCAACATATCTCAGGTTGAGATTATCCTTATTTCCTAAGTGTACAACGCCCTTGAACGAAGATACCTTCAGGAATACACGGTCCCCTTCACTAAATTCTAGACTTCACCAATGATTATCAGTATAACTCTTTTGACGGCTTTGGGCTGCTAACATCCTTTGCTTGATTATGGCTATAGCTTCCGCAATTTTTTGTACTATTTCAGGGCTGTAGAATGTAGCTTCACCTGCCTCGTCCCAGTGTAAAGGAGATCTGCACTTCCTCCCATATAGTGCCTTATAAGGTACTATGCCAATCATGGCCTGGAAGTTGTTATTATAGGCAAATTCGACCAATGGTAGCATCTTTCCCCATCCGACTTGAAATTCAAGCACACAGGCACAAAGCATGTCTTCGAGCGTTTGGATAGTCCTTTCACTTTGGCCATCCATCTGAGGGTGAAATGTTGTGCTGAATTTCAGTTCCATACCCATGGCCTTGTTAAGACTCTTCCAGAATACAAAGGTAAATCACGGGTCCCGATCAGACATGATAGAAACTGGAACATCGTGTAGCCGTAAAATCTCTTTAACATATAAATCGACAAATTGATTCAGCTTATACGTCATGGCTACATATAGGAAATGTGAGACCTCGTTAGTCTATCCATGATTACATAGATTGCATCGTGGCCTCTAGCAGTCGAAGGCAGGCTTGTAATGAAATCCATGGTAATATGCACCCATTTGCACTCTGGAATTGGCAATGGTTAGAGCAACCCACTTGGTCGTTGGTGTTTGGCCTTCACCCGTTGAGATACCTGGCATAAAGCCACGTACATGGCGATGTCGTATTTCATATTCAGCCAGTCCGAGTGTGCTTTGAGATCCCAGTACATCTTGTTACATCCAGGATGAATTGAGAAACTAGAAGAGTGAGCTTCTCGTAAAATCTTTGTTTGCAAGGTCGTATTGCTCGGTACATAACATCAATTTTTATACTTTATTAGGCTATCCACAGACATAGAATAGTCCTAATATTCCTGTAGGGTTGGGTTTAATTTGAAATTCCCACATACACTAACACCTTGCTAAGCCTCTTTAATCTGCTATAATATAGATGGCATCAAGGTCAATTCTGATAATATCACATCCAACTGCATTGGTACCATTTGCACATCAAGCTCCTATAGGTCTTTCTGAAGTCTTGAAGGCATTTCTTCACAAAACATGCTCATCACGGCAACTTTGTGGCTGAGAGCATCCGCAGCCACATTGGGTTTCCCCGGATGGTATTTAATTTCGCAGTCGTAGTCTTTAATGAACTCAAGCCATCGCCATTGCCTCATGTTAAGCTCCTTCTATGTGAAAATATATTTAAGACTTTTGTGGTCCTAGTAGATTTCACAACGCTATCCATACAGATAGTGCCTCCAGATTTTTAGAGTGAGATAACCGCAGCAAGTTCTAGGTAATGTGTGGTATAGTTTAACTCATGAAGCTTGAGCTATCAGGAAGCATATGCAATAATCTTCCCTTGCTGCATAAGCACTCCACCAAGCCCTCCCTTGGATGTGTTGCAGTAAATACAAAAGTCACCTTCCTCCACAGGCAACATTAATATAGGGGTAGTTGTTAGTCGGTGTTTCAACTCTTGGAAACTCTTCTCACAATTGCTGGACCACCAAAATCGTGCATTTTTCTTTGTCAGACTACTGAGTAGTAGAGCAATCTTGGAGAATCCCTCAATGAAATGCCTGTAGTACCCGGACAATCCAAGGAAGCTCCTTACGTCTCTAACATTTTTCAGCTGTACCCAATCCACAACTAATTGTACCTTTACAGGGTCAATGGAGGTACCATCCTTGGAGATCACATGGCCAAAGAAGCTAACTTTGCTCAGCCAAAAATCGCACTTAGAAAATTTGGCGTACAATTGGTGTTGGCTAAGAATCGATAGAGCAACCTGTAGATGTTCACAATGCTCCGCCTCCGTTCAGGAATAGACCAAGATATTGTCAATGAAGACAATAATAAATTGTTCAGATAATCCTTGAAGATCTGGTTCATCAGATCCATGAAGGCTACAGGGGTGTTTTTCAATTGGAATGACATAACCAGGAATTCATATTGTCCGTACCTAGTGCGGAATGCAGTTTTTGGTACATCGTCTTGTTTAACCTTCAATTGATAATAACCTGAGCGGAGGTCAATTTTCGAAAATACACGGGCACCACATAACTGATCGAACAGATCATCAATCCTCGGTAGAGGGTACTTGTTTTTTATTGTCACTTTGTTAAATTCTTGATAATCGATACACATTCTCAATGTCCCCTCTTTCTTTTTGACGAACAGTACTGGTGCACCCCAAGGAGAAAAGCTCGGACGAATAAACCCCTTGGTGACCAGTTCCTCTCATTGGACCTTTAACTCATGTAGTTTAGCTGGCGCCATACGATATGGGTTTTTAGAGATAGGTTCAGTACTAGGCTGTAAGTCGATCCTAAATTTGATCTCACTGTCAGCAGGTAAACCTGGAAGATCATCATGAAAAGCATTTGGGAAGTCACGGACTATCCCAACATCTTCCAACTTAGCCTTAGGATTTTCAGTAGTATCGATTACATTTATAAGGAACCTGTTACATCCATTTCTCAGTAATTTATCTGCCTTGAGCGCAGAGATGATAGTCAGCTTTCCTTTCTCCTTGGTTCCTCAGAAAGTGTGCAGTTCACCACCCGGCAGGAAAAAGCGGACTTCCCTCCTCTTACAATTGATGATCGCGTGGTGTGAAGATAATCAATCCATTTCGATGATGATATCATACCCTTTTAGGTCAACAATAATTAAGTCGGCCTGAAATAAACGACCACTTATTTCCACTGCATAGGCTTTAAGAATTCCATCGGCAATTAAACGGTCACTGGAAGGCAACAACATGTGATGAGTACAATTCGCACTACTTGAGAAACAATTTGCATGTTCACAAAAATTTGTTGAAATAAAGGAGTGCGTACTACCCGAATCAAATAGGACGTACGCAGCACACTTATTAACATAAACCATACCTGTCAAGATTAAGTAACATATTTATTCTAAGGTAAAATCTCCTAATTCAACTAGGGAGTAGTTAACACCACATATAGAAAATTATTGCATAAAATTATGTGTACCTACCACAATTGCCGGTTGCTCCTCATCCTGGTCCAATTTATACATGGCAAAGACCCGCGGGGCCACTCCTCCTTGTCCACTGAGTCAGGCTGTGCAGTATCTAACAATATGGTCGGGCTTGCCACATATATAACACTTCTCTAAACCAGCCAAGCATTCACCGTGATGGGCTTTCTTATATTTCGGGCATACATTAGGCTGAGGGGCATTGAATGTCTATGTCATGGGTCGCTTGTCCGGTCTTTGCTACGGCCCACCATCAAAGGGTCACTTGAATCCTCGGCCCGTTGATGGACCACTATGTGACTACTGGCTAGAATTTACTTTCCACATTCTCTGACTTGCTTCCCTTTGTCTGGCCACCATAAATTTCACCCCCTCTACGGCTAAGGCTCTAGCCACAATTTTAGAATAGGGGACACCTTTAGTGCCAGCCCCAACAACTCCTTCTAAAATCTCTATCTTGAGCCCCTAAACAAAATGATGGGCTTTGTGTCCTTCGGTAGCCACCAAATGAAGGGTAAAATGGGATAATGCCATGAATCTCTGTATATACTCTGATACGGTCCCCATTTGATGTAGGTGTACAAATTCTACCAATTTCTGCGTACAGATGGCGTGGTTGAAATACTTTTCATTAAATAGCTCCTTGAAGTCCTTCCATGTGAGAGCTCCGACATCACGTGAGGACTTAATCGTGTCCCACCAGAAATGTGCATCATGCATCAACAAGTAGGTAGCACACTTAACCCTTTCATTCTTGCCGATATTCGCATATACAAACTTATCCTCTAAGGGGCGTATCCACTCCTCGGCTACCGAAATGTCTGAGATGTTCCCGTTGAAACAAGGGGGCTTGAGCCTTTGGAACCTTTCCCATCCTGCCTCTCATGGAATTGACACTGCCCTATTATTTTCATTCCCATTTCTATTGTCTTGGCCCATAATTCTCTCCATATATCGAAAGTGTTGCTCCATGTATTGAGATTGTTGCTCTATGCTCTGAGATTGCTGCTCCACAACTGCAACGATACATTCAAGAGTTTCGTCTCAGCCATTATTATCCTAGCGTTGACCGGGCGCTCTAGGTTCCTCTTCGTTACATGGAATATTCCTTCTGTTTCGTCTAGCCATCTATAACATATACGTTTTCAATTTGTAGTGTAATAAGTTAAAGGGAAACAGTTCAATAACATAAACATAAACTTACAGTCAGAGGTGTATTGCCCGATGAGTCTGGGTTATCCGCCCTGAATCGCATGTGACCTGCTTATGGCTTTGATAGCAACTTTGACGCCCCGCGTCGAAACATTCTTTCTTAAATTAACTTTTTCCTTTTTAATTATTGTGTAAAAATTTTCTTTTTATTTTCTTTTTATTTATTTAAAAGAGTGAGGGTTAAATCAAAGTAAAACAAAAACAAGGATGCGTTAAGTAAAATCAGAGTTAAAAGTGGAAATATAACTAACTTCAAAATATGGTTTGAAAGTTAAAGTAAGAGTTGATAGTTTTACAAAACGTTGTCCTTATTCAAACCATTTCAAAATAGTGATTTCTTTCTCTCTCCTTGAGAGCCATAATCCTACTCAGGTCATGATTCATCTGGATAACCTGCAGGCTCAACAGGAAATGCATCCTCCTCTGCTCCTGGTATCATTACATCTTGACAATCTTCTACACCACAAGTAAAACAGTGAGCCTAAAGGCCTAGTAATGAGTGGGGGATGCAGTATGCAGTATGCCTCTCTTTTATTCTTTTTGGAATGGCTACCATCCCAAACCAATCTTTTCTTTAGGTTTCTTTCTTTCTTTCTTTCTTTCATAACTCGTAGGTTGAGCGGGAGATTGGAGGAACCTATGTTGGAGGTATAGTCTTGGTTGGCTTCTAACCACCTAGGGTAGCTAGTCCCATTCCCAACAAGGGAGGGGCTTCGTCTAGACTATCTGATTAGATCCGAACTACCCGTCCGTCCTCCAACTCCCCATTTTCTTTTCCTTTCATTCATTTCATTTCTTCATTTCCCTCATGTAATGCATATGAGTACCACCCCAGAGGTGGCACTTCCTATTTGTTTCTATTACCATGATGCATGTTGATACAGTATAAAAATAATGATTATCAAATAGTGAAGAATAGCGAATAAGTGAATAAATAGAGCAACGAATTAAAACAGAGAATAACATACAGTAAAAGAAACGACAATTGAGCATGCTATTAAATTGATATTAAACTTAAATTTCAATGAACTAATCAAATGAACTAGGCATGCTTGAGAATAGTACGATAGCATTAAATAGACATGGATATAACAAGTAAATGGAAACATGTTTAGTAAATCACTAAGAGCTAATGACATGAATCGATTATCAACGAGTGGGCTAAAGACAGTGTACGTCCGAAAGTAAAGCATGGTTCAATGGTATTAATTTCAGCTAGAGTTAACAACTTAGTTTAGGATTACATGAAATTAAGCAAGTCATATTAGGGGTTGATTATGCATAGTCATGTTAAAAGAAAATAACAACTCCTAACTAGCACATGGTTAATAGCAATATCAATCAAGGGTATCATATTAACTAGCAAGGTAATATACAGCACATCCAACCAAAACATGATTACTATCCATGAAAAAATTAATAGCTTATTCATACGTAACATGTCATCACTTAATCTTCAAATTATCAGTTCAGTTCATCAGTTCATCAGTTCTTATCATAGAGCTAAACATCAAAAACTATAATCTTAGCAGTAGCATTATCCATTCCTCTATCAGACAAAGCATTGAATTGCAGTAAAGGAAAATACGAAACATAAAACAGAGAAACAAACAGACACTACTTGTGGGTAGGGCATCCACTGGCCAAGACTCTACCCAATCCTTACCTTATTTGTAAATTGTTGAAGAAATCCTACACGGACAGCAAACGCAGCAGCGAGCCTATCTAAACCCTGCACTCCAGTTCACGAACTTCACACTCACACTCACGTATTACCTCACGAATTTCACACTCCACACAACTCATAACTCACAACACTCAAACAAAATCTCTTGGGTATTTCTCTCTCTCTTAGGGAAGCTGGAATGATAGGGAACACTAGGGAGCTGAATTAAAACATGAAGTCCTTACCTGGAAGAGATGGGTGCTCACCTAACAGCATGGAAGGCATTAATTTGACGTGGAGGGAGAGGTGTCCAGGCATGGGGAGTCGTCTCCCGTGTCGACTGAGTGGGTTTTAATGAACTAAATGACAAATGATCTATTGTTTAAAATCTATTTCTTCACAGAACTAGGACTTTTCGGATGAGGGAAAGCGTCCTAGCCTCGTCCCCATTCATCCGAATTCCTCATTTTTCCTGTTAGAGATGCATTTTTGAACGAACGAAGACGTCCTTTCCTTCATCCTCATGCGTCTGAAACTGTCCAAAAATTGGACAGATTCGATTTCTCTGTGTCCGCTATCGTCCGCCCTCGTCCGGGTTCATCCGAAAACTAGCGTTTACAGGCGACGGACGAATTTGGACACGAAGTCTTGTCCTGCATCGTCCCAAAATGCTGGGGACGACGTGAAATGTGTTTTTAGACGCTACCTTCCATCCTCATGTCATCTAAAATCTCAGGTTACACATTGTTCATCAAATTTTCACACTTCAATTATTCCACAATATTTACCTCATATTTTCATGGCATAAATTAACATGTACCATCATACAATGTAATATATTAATTTTTCCTAAAACTAATTACATCGCATATACGAAAAAAAATATTGTCGCGGTATTACACATTTGTGGTGAGTTGACTAAACTCAATAGGGGTAACGTTTTACATTCAGCATAAAAATATAAAAGATTATATGAGCATGTCATGAATAAAACATTTAAATAAATCTTAGTAGAAAATGATCAGTATGGCAAACGTCAAAAACTTCCACTATAATGTGGTACATATATAAAATAAGTCTATATTGTCAACAAGAAAATCACAATGAAAAAGAGCCACTTACGGACTCTAAGCATACCATGCCATCGACAATAACATAAATAAATAATGGCGATACTCATACGATCACAATAGCCACAAAAACTCTCATCAGGTTTAAGGTTTTGCACCTAAAGACACAGCACGTTCTGTAACATCCCGTCACTTTTTCCGTGTAAAAATTTTCTTTCTTTTAAAACATTTGCGTGAGGGAAAAACCAAAGTAACAATAAGCAGAAGTCTCAGAGTAAACACACAGCGGAAGTCTTTTACATTTAAATACCACAAACAATAGTTTAAAAGCTACTAAATAAATACAGATAAAACATTAACTTAAAACAGTTTGAAGTTGTTAAACACTTGAAAACTTTTAAAACATTTAAATACATTTATTCCCATTTTCGTGAGCCATAACACCAAGGTCAATGTCGCCAATAATACAAACGACCAACCCGGCAATACTCCATCAGCTATGTCCTTTATCAGCTTTATCCAATTATTGGATCCTTACCTACATCACAGGACCTAACTATGAGTCTGAAGTTCAGTAAGCAGTATAAACGTAAAACATGAAATACACATACAACGCATAAAGTCTGTACTAAGTTTTCAGTTTTACTTATCTGTTATTGTTCCTGTCTTTTACTGTTATTTATTCCATTTCTGCACCAGGCGTATCCAACCGGACCACAATAACTGCTATTAACGTATATTCTGTTTAATTCTATTACTGTTAGATTTTCATTTAGTTCTAGCTACCCATACAAGTGTTAGAGATGTCAACTTGACAAGGTAGAACAGTTTATGCATAAGGCGACCATCCCATGGTCCACACCTAATACAATGCCCAAGCGGCCATCCCATGGCACACACCTAAGCAACCAACTTAAGAACCCACATCTCTAAACACCTATTTACGTTTATTGACTTTCGTATACTTTAGGATTCCAAGTCTTAACGTTGTCTGTACATACAATCCTATCTAACGTGTTCCTTGATCTTATCCACAAAACATGATTCATTCCTAACTAAGGAACTGAACCTAATCAAATAAACATATAAATCATAAGCAATCAAACAAATAACAAACACCCCCTAATTCCCATGATGTAGGCTCTTTCGGACAAAAAACATGCAGTACCACTTACCTATAGTCCTTAGCTTTGATGAGTTACCACTTAGAGTTTCTTCTCGAAACCTATTTATCAACAACGTGAAATTATCAATAATGATTCACCAATGATCAACCCTAGCTGCCAGCAATTCATTGCCTAACAGATCTTCTTAATTCAACTTAACAATTTACTCCAACAAAGTATAGCTTCATAATATGTCCAACAATACTAAAAGAATCAATCCTCTACCTTAACCCCCCTAACATTGAATTTCAACCCTATCTTTCAACAACGTAAGTTTCCATAAATAATTAGGTTATAATGTCCACTAGATAGTTCCTTAGCAATAAAAACCCAACTACTTATCCTTTTAACCAATAGAATGTAGCTTCCAACATTATCCAACTAGTCAACTCAACATCCCATTCCACATGATAATAATTTGCACCAATAAAATATTCACATGGGCATGATTTATCAAAGTAGTTTATTTAACACATGAAAAATATATCCACCAACAAGTTTAATTCATTAAATCATGCGGAGAGCAATTCATCCTATCTTATACTTCACTTGCAGTAACCTAACTCTAATCATTTTCAAAATCTAACATCATTTTCATAAGTCACGGCAGTAATCACACCAATATTTCCCACTTAAATAACCAATACAATATAACCAATCCTCAGGCAGAAATCCAACAAACAGAATATTTCTTATATCACAATCATTCAACAGAGAACAAATTGCAAGAATCCAACACCTGAAGTATCCAAGAACATGAAACCAAAGGAAACTCCCAAACTCCATTTCACCTTCACCAATTCCCAGCCATAAGAAGAACCCGAGAAACAGAGGACCTCGAACCCTCACCCAAGACTCACACAAAACCAATCATAATCTTTCCCTTAACTCTAGAAATCCTCACGGTCTTACACTCTCATAAATACAACTGCAGAAGCAAGACTTCTCTCAAGACTT